>JAMKYM010000160.1:0-534221 GCA_026541065.1 Canavalia ensiformis | reverse complement strand
ATAGGAAGCCCCGGAGTTCGAGGGCGGAAAGCTCACCACGAATTAAATCTCTCTGAAAAATTTTCTCGATTTTCTTTTTTTTTTAGTGAAATTGGCTTCTGAATTTATTTATAGGTTGAATTGGAGTAATTGTTTAAAATAATTTTCCTTATCTTTTTCTTCTTCTTTTTTTTTATTTTAATAAGATTTTTTTATTTATTAGGTTTTTAGTTTTCTATTTCCTCTTTTTTTCTTTCTTTTTTTTTGTTTTTTATTTTTTATTCTTTCCAGTTTTTCAGTTTTTTATTATTATTTCTTATTAACTTTATCTCAATTTTCATTTTTATTCTTTTTGTTTTATGATTTTTATATATTTTTCATTATTTATTTATTATTATTAAAAAAATTTGTTTTTTATTATTTATTTATTTTTTATTATTTTTTCTTTTGATTTTTCCTTTATCATTTTTGTCCTATTTTGTTATTCGTCTATTTATTTTTCTTATTTATTATTATTATTATTTCTTTGTTTAGATTTATATTATTTTCCTCCTCCTTTCTTTTTTTGCTTATTTGTTCATTTATTGTTTAAATCATTGTTTTATTAAGTAGTTTTACAAATGGGATATAAAACCTGATGGGTGTTTACAACAAATAAAATCAAATCCAACTTTCTATGATCTTGAGATAGGGAAGCATTCAACATAATTATGTTGACCACCTTATTTTATTACAAAACCATTCATTTGATCATTTTGATAAGCATGCTCTCATTCGCCATGAACAACCAGCACCGTAATTAGGACAACGAACGAGAAAGAAAACGTTCGTTTTGATTAAACAATAAAACTTTTGGTGTACCTTCACTCTCGATAATGTTTTCAATGGTTGGATTATTCTTTAACAACAAATTATAAACAACATATAATCATCACAATAAATCACATTTTTCAATCAACATTTGTTGAAAAGTTGGATCTTCATTTGGATATTCCCGATTAATATTCTTTGTAACCGTGTGAAGTGCTACTCAAAATGGCAATTCTTTTCTCAAAACAAAAAAAAGAGTTAAACAACACATAAAAACTAACATTAACAATATTGATCATAACTTGTTACACGATTGATCTCTTCATTGAATAGATGTTTAACGATTACGGAGATGGAATGTGAAATGAACTTCCACCTCACCTCATCAAAGCTCACCATAAATTGTTCATAAGCATCATCATTATTGGTGTGTAAGCGTGTGATGGCAGTAATCCTTTATCGTTTCTGAGTAAAGAAGTGACCAAAAGTATCGTCTCTCCAGAGGTTTTGGTTGATATTGAATTCCTACTAGTCCACTAATTGAACTTCGATATGAGAATGCGTAAACGATCCAGCAGTAGAGAAGCGACGAGAAAGAACAATAATTATGGTTTGTCCTGTTTGGAGTCTGTTCCAGTATGTATAAAGCACTTCAAAATAAGTCGAACTATATGTAACTCAATAATTGGTTCCGGATGTGAAGGGAATAGATTTATGGAAGATGTTAGGGTTGGATCTCACCAAAGCTTCACTTATGTAACAATGATCTAGTTCCACATAATGATAAAGAAAGAAAACAAAAAAGAAGAACGCGTCATGCCGTAAGGCAATTTCGTGGATGTTTCATCCCGTCTCCTAAACAGGGTTTCTTTGCTCCAACCGAAAACAGACCGAAACAGGAGATTACGCAGTATATGAAATAGCAGAAAGGTGGCTCTGTACTATCCTTCAATTACCAGAAGTGTGTGATCAAAAGATTTTCTGTTCGTTAAATTACGGGCTTTATGGGTTACCTTTCATGCGTCATCATCCATATGACAGATGCGTTATAGCGATCTGAATGGTAACTTCTTTTCTTTCAAATCTTCATGTGCTCCACATAAGTCCGGTTCGTTGCCAACCAGAACCATAGAACCTCTGATAATTAAAACACATCAAATTTATGAAAATTTATCGCGTGAAAGACCTTAAAACTGCATTTTCAAGATTGTGTATTGTTTATTCAGTTTTATGTCATTTTCTCATGTTTTATTATTTTATGCTTCATGCACCATAATTACATTGAATTATGTTCCAAATAAGTGCCTTCTTGGACATTTATCACAACCCCAAACTTGAACTCTTACTTTTCCCCAAGCAAGCATTAAGCTAAAGGAACATAATTAATTCTGGACTACTCACAACATGCATGTTACTTCTCTCAGGTGTATTTCACTTCCCCTCTTCAATCCAACTTGCGTCATTCAAGCATCCTCTTTCCTAATTCAATGTTAAATTCACTAAGCTCTAAGGGATATATTAGAATTTTTGTAGCGACAGAAAATAGTGTGAGTGTATTGATTTAAGATAGCACTAGGACTATGATTTCAACAACTTCAAGCAAGATGGCATGGTCTAAACTTGCAGTCCCTTACATAGTCAAGTGTCTCACTCTTTCACTAAGTCTTTATTGTTGTTTCTCAAGGTCAGCAAGTTCAGATTCCATTACCATAGGCTTGCTCATATTCTCTATTTCCATCAGTCTTCCACATGCATACAAAAATCAAGAGGTCTTATTTTGGGCTGTAACGTGGCTTGGGTAAGGGTGGATGTGATTTTTGGGAAGGTGGCTTAAAGGGTCAAAGAATTAAGAGCAATTGACTTGTTACATTTGCGGTCAGTACTTCTTCTTGAGGCCTGCACTTATTTCTTTCTTCTTACGCTTTTCTGTTTTTTTTTTAGTTTTGTTGTTCTTTATTGTTCTTTGACGGTGGTGCAATGGTGTAAGTGGGTATTCCATAACCCCAAACTTAGAATGTTGCTTGTCCTCAAGCAACCCCAAACTTAGGCGTAGACTTATTCTTAAACCATCAACTGTTTTCTATTTCTTTGACTGGGTAACTTCATGGTCTTGTTGCTTGGCTAAGGTTGATTTAATTGCATGGAAATGAGTTTTTAGGCTCAAGGGGTTGTGCAAGGATTATATCTGTGCTAGGTAGGCTATTTGGTCAAGTGGGTGCATGCAAGAATGTGCCTCTATCATTTTTATGCAGCATATGTTAACTGATCTCAACTAAGAAACTGGGCAAGTTCTGGAAAAAACCATCACCTGTGACTTAAACACATAGAATGGATATGTGGTATGGGCTTAAGTGCTCATGGTGCATTGGCTACACACTTAGATCATGCATCTTGACAGTCTCATTGTTAATACCATAGCAGTTTAATTTCCAGTTTTCAATTACTCATATTGTGTCTATCCAGGCAGTTTGTTCAATCTATTCATTACTCAATTATTTCATCTCACAAAGATTAGGGGGATTGAGTGCTGCAAGTTAGATTAGAGGTAGTTGGAAACACTTAAGGAAGAATTTATGTGCGATATGTATGATCTCATTTGAGTTATTAGTGCAAGGTTAAAGACTCGACTGCTGCATGTCATTAATTTGTTGTATGATTAACAATCATGTGTGTTATGTTGTAGCCCATTGCGTTAAGCAGTATTTATCAAGTTAACGCTCCCAGTTGCCTTTATCTTCTTTATGTAACTGTGTGCAACGGTTCATTAATTAAGTTAATCCTTTCACGATGCATGAATACATTTGTAGGTTAGTGGTGTGTGTACATGGTTTGGTTGGTACTCAATGTGTGCAGTACCTAAACAATTCACGTGGACAACACACTATGCTAGAATCGAATTTTTCAAGGAAAAATTCCCGTTGGTTAGTATTCAATTTTCATAACTTAGTATTTACATAATAAGGATCAGACTTCCTAACTATCAGATTATCCTAAAAAAAACTCAAAAGAAAACTAAGTCCTAAAAAAAAAAAAAGATAACAATATTTTGTTAAATGGAGAAAAATTTTCAAGGCAGCTGTTGCTCAATCTTCGTCCATGCCATCCCCTCCTGCAGGCTCTTCATCGCTTTCACTGTCCTCCAAATCGATCCACTGCAGGATCTGCTCTTCGGATATATTGGAGAGGTCTTTATCAATCAGCCCCACATGTTCCCCAATTTTCTTGAGCGGTAGTTTAAATCCTCATTGATATGGACCTTCGGAGGAAGTTTTCTCTCTGACATCTACTGTCCTCAATGCGACGGTTGAAGGCTTGTTCAGGTCTCCGTGCTCCTCTGCTCAGTCAGAAGGCATCTCGTATATTCTGGATGGCAGAGGTGGACCGGACTCCCTGCGTGGTGGTGGTTCCTGCTCTGTGAGTATATGACGCTCAATGTATGTTTTGTTGAGCGTTGCTTGCGGAGGGACCTTGGTGCACCCCTCAACACTAACCCCTTGAGCCTAACACAAGGATGTGATCAGACTTGGGTATTCGAGGAAGGCTTTGGGTTTGGTAGCTATCTCCTCTATTTCTTGGGCAATTATATGACCCAAGTCTAGTGAGATTTTGTAATCACCCCACTAATACGACCTGTTCTTGGCAAGGTCGTTTGAATGGGCGGGGGGCAGATGTTGGATTGCACGAAGGTGCACAAATCTTCGAATTGTGGGCACCAAGTGCGCCTTCATAGCGATTTCCCATCTCTGATTTGTCCTTTTTCTCATTCCCACCTTGTTCTGGGGACGCCTGACACTTGCGAAGCCCGAACCTTCCTTGTCCCTTTAGGACATCATTTCTTGCCATTGTGATTCTTAAGGAACACCTAACCTCAGCAACTCATTTGATCCTGGGGCTTGAAGGAGATGGTTTTACCTCTCACAAAGGAGGTAAACATCGATTCTGCCCTTGTTAGTACCAGATTGGAGTAGAACTCATTGGTAATTTCTTCGTAGCCTTCCTCAGCCAGGCTGCATAGCTTGTGCCATTTCCTGCTCTCAATCTCTTGCGTAATCACAAGGAACTCTCATGCGTTTAGGCTGATCTTCATATCCCCCACCACAGAGTTTTCTTTAAGTTTGTCAAACCGCTCTTCACTTTCTGCAAATTTGGAGCAGTGGGTATCTTCGGCCCTTGACTTCCCACGGAGGGCTGCAACTGGGGTTGTCTTGATGCGCATGTTCCTTGAGGATGATGCCATTCTTCAGAAAACACAGTTAGTAGATACTCTAAGCTACAACAAGTTCAGCTATTTTTAATAATTATGCATGGATTAGCATAGGGTTCAGAAACCCCTAAAATCAGTTATTGCACAACTTACTAGCAGTTAAAATTAAATCGACCCCATGTTTCAGGAGATTGATTTCTTAACAGGACTGCACATGCAGGTTCAGGTTTCACCAGAGTTTCTTTCTCATAGGTAGTTTTGATAGAACTCACCTCTGTAGGGATTAGTACATTCCCTGTTCACAGACTCAATGTTTTCCAGAATGGAGATGAAAAGGAAATGCATACCTTACTTATCTTGCAGTTGAAGAGGTGAGAAAACCGCTTTGTGAGTTGGAGACGAAGAGGAAGGTGAGTGGGAGTGTTTTGAGTTACTTGAGTGAGTGGGAGTTACTTACCTGGTGCCTTTTTATATCTGCTGTGTGGGCTACGAAGGGTCAGGTGTGTTGGGAACAACTTAGGTCAATCTGCTTTAGTCCCACTAACCTGTGATATTGCGTTGGCTATGAAACCTTGGCCGTGTTGGTAACGCTGCCCTGTACATATTTTACACTTCCATTTTGACAACCCCAAACTTCTTTCCTGCTGGCCATCCATTTACTTGCTTTAAGTCTATCTAACACGGCAGAGCTATGAATTTCTATGTCTTGAATTACCCTTGTGTCCTTCCAGCTTTTGTGCAGATAACGTCACACCTTGCATATCAGTAGTTTATCTCCTGGTTGGAGCATCCCAACTGTGATCCCAAGATCAACATCTGTGTCTTCTGAATTTGGCCTTTGGTGGGTATGCATATAAGACACTGGAGATTGTGCAGCAATCTTTCATTGCCTTAGTGATGCGTGTTTATTTTTACCCTTGCTTCACCTTAACCCACCTGAGTTAGCCACGCAACCGGGCTGCGTTTGCAACGCAATTTGGCACAGAGTCACATAAGTTCTGTGCATTTGACTTGTTTTTCATTTGCTAAGCCCAGTGGTTAACTTTGCTGTTAAGGTCTGTGTATGCATTTGTTACTTCTGTTCTGTATTGTGTACTATGGTCATTATTAGGTGGGATACCTACGTTAGATCACACACGCAACAAGTCAAGTCAACATTGAAGTCAGAACAGTCAGGTGGGCAACGCAGAGTTCATAATCAGAAATATATAAGTTTTTTTAGCCGTTACAGATTTAAAATTTAAAATTTCCTGGGCTGCAAAACTATACTATATACGGGGAAGGGGCAAACATGTAGGTGAATTATCAGAATCAACACAAATAAAACAAAAAACTAAGTCCTAAATGGGATGCTCAGTCTTCCTCCATCTGTGTTGTGGCTGCTGGTCGGGCTTTGCTCTCGATGTCTTCCAGATCAGCCCACTGTAGTATTTGCTCCTGCTCAGCATCAGAGAGCTCATGCTCGGTCATGCCTATCCTCCTCCCGATATTCATTAGGAGCCTCTTGTTGACTTTCATCCCAATATAGACCTTCTTCATATTCCTTCGTGTAACCTCAACATGCTTGCCTAGGTGGTGCACAAGGAGGTGCAGTTCATTCAATAACTGCCTTGCTCATTAAGGATTTCATAAATCCTTGGTGGAAGTATGGGTTCTGGTTCCCTACGCGGTTGATCTAGGTCATTGAGGATATGGCACTCAATGTAGGCTTTATCCAGAGTAACTTGGGGAGCCACTCGGGTGTAGCCTTCAATTTTAACCCCCTGGGCTTCGCACAGAGCCGTAATAAGGCTTGGGTATCCCAAGGAGATGTTGCCCTTTCGAGCAATATTCTCCATTTCTTGAGCGATTACATGGCCAATGTCCAGCTCGCTGGATCTCATTATCACCCATATCAAAATAGCCCGCTTCTTGGTCATTTCATTTGAATGAAACGGCGCGACGAGTTTATTTGCACAAAGGTGCACTTTTGATTTTGCCAGCGTCGAGTGGGTCGGCCTTGCGTAGGGACTTCCCGTCGTTGGACCCATCCCTCTTCAGTTCCCATCTGGCCCTTGGTACACAAAGTACCATTAAAGATCATGCCTTATCCACTGGGGCGTCCTTCAAGCGATGGTACATGCAGCTAAATGTTGTAGGTCTGGTTCCCAGCAAGTTCTCTATGACTTTCAGTTTGAAAAAAATGGTCCTCCCATGAACATAGGACTGTGTAGCTCTGCTCCGCCTTAGTCAATGCCACATTGGCATAGAACTCGCGGGTGATTTCCTTGTATCCCTAACCGGCCAAGTTGCATAGCTTTTTCCATTTCCGGTATTCGATTTCCACATTGATTGATGGAAACTCCTCAGCGTGTAGGTCTAGTCTTCGGTCCTCTACTATTGAGTTTCCTCTAAGCCTTTCGAACTGCACTTCATTTTCTTGGTACTTAAACCTGTATGTATCAGTTGTCCTAGGCCTGGTTCGTAGGGCAGCAGCGGGTGTGGTCTTGTATCTCATTCCCTATGGTCTGGATGAAGAAGCCATTCGGACAATGCTTACGGTTATGGAGCAGAGGAGCAGTTTGTGCAAAGGGAGAGTGAAGAGTTGCAATGAGGAAGTTTAAATGAATTTGGTGGGAGTTATGGTTACTTGGATGCCTTTTTGCATTCAAATATGTGGGATACGAAGAGCCAGGCGTGTGGACAACAGACCTGGGGAGTTAATACTGACTTAACTGCTTATGGGCCACCTTGGCCACTTATGCTGAGTACCCCTTTTGGCATTTTCTTTTGCCTTTGCGTTGGACACGCAGTCGCGTTTGCGTTGGCAACGCAATTCAGAACATATTATAGAACTGAAGTTTGTAACTTTACTAACGTGGTTTCTGTTAGCTATGCACTTGAGCTTACCTCCCTCACACAATGTAGAACAGATTTCAGAACCTTGAGCTCCTGTTGCATGTCCTTTAGCTTTTCAACTAGGGTACAATTTGAATTGGTATCTAAGGTGTGCCTCACAAACTAGTAGCAGTCAGTCTCAACCTTGGGCATCCCTAGAGGATGAACTTCTATGCTGTGAAAGGTTTGACCTCCTTTGTTCCAAACTCAGACTCTGCTTCTTTGTTGTATAACCATTGCGTTGGATACGCAAATCGCCTTCGTTGGCTACGCAGATCAGAACATCAAGCCTATTTTGCTAAAACAACATTGTTTAGCAGCAATTGTTTCTGCAACATAACTTAGCTATGCTCTAAACCTGTAACCTGCATAAATATTCAACTGTACTGCTTTTAATCACTCCATTTGGTATACATTCTTCTCAAAAACTAACCTAAAAACAAAAGAAAATCAAAACTAGTTTCCAAGGGTTGCCTCCCTTGCAGCGCTTGTTTAACGTCTCTAGCTTGACATTTTGAGTTTTTAGTTTATGGGCTGAAGGGTGCAGGTAGTTTTTTCCTTGTTGATTTCACCTCCATGATAATGTTTGATACGCTGCCCATTGACCTTGAAGCTTCTTTGGGACTGCATATCTTCAAGGGTGATGGCACCATAGTCTGAAACCTCCTTAATCACAAAAGGACCTGACCACTTAGACCTTAGCTTTCCTAGAAATAGTTTGAACCTGGAGTTGACCAGCAAAACCAGTTGTCCCAGTTCAAATACTTTGTGTTTGATTTGCTTGTCATGCCATTGCTTGGTCTTAGCCTTGTAAATCTTTGCATTTTCATAAGCGTTGAGGCAGAATTCCTCTAGTTCATGCAGTTGTAGCAGTCTATTCTCCCTGGATGTGTTAGCATTGAAGTTGAGAAATCTGGTTGCTCAGTATGCCTTATGCTCAAGCTCAACCAGCAGGTGGCATGCTTTCCCAAAAACCAGCTGGTATGGAGACATGCCAATCAGTGTTTTGAAAGCTGTTCTGTAGGCCCAGAGTGCGTCATCCAACCTGTTTGCCCAGTCTGTCCTAAAACTATTCACAGCCTTCTCCAGGACCCTCTTTATTTCCTTGTTGGATACCTCAGTTTGGTCATTACTTTGTGGGTGATACGTTGTGGTAATTCTGTGCCTAACGCCATATTTGCTCAAAATTGCTTCCAGTTGCTTGTTACAGAAATGTGTCCCCTATCACTGATCAAAATACGTGGGACACCAAATCTGGACAGAATGTGCTTCCTTAGAAATTTTATTACAGATTTGGCATCACACGTGTGTGTAGGGATAACTTCCACCCATTTTGAAACATAATCCATGGCTAGCAGTATATGCTCATTAGAGTATGAGATAGGGAATGGTCCCATGAAATCTATGCCCCATACATCAAATAGCTCCACTTCTAAGATGTTAGTGAGGGACATTTCATCTCTCTTTGAGACATTTCCGCTGCGTTGGCAAGCATCACACATAACTACAAAGTCTTTAGCATCCTTGAATAATGTAGGCTAGAAAAATCCACTCTGCAGCACCTTAGCTGCTGTCCTTCTGCCATTAAAATGGCCTCCATAGGCTGAGCTATGATAGTGCCACAGAATATCTCTCTACTCTTCCCGCAGGACACACCGTTTGAGCAGTCCATCCACCCCTCTTTTGTACAAGAAGGGTTCATCTCATAGGTAGAATTTGCTGTCATTATACAACTTTTTTCGCTATTGTCATGACCATTCAGCTGGAATAATCTGTGCAGCTTTGAAATTTGCCATATCTGCGTACCATGGCGCAACAGCAATGGCTAATAGCTTCTCGTCTAGGAATTCCTCATTGATCAAGACCTTCTCATCTTCTATGATTTGCGTAGGTAACATGGACAGGTGATCAGCTGCACCATTGTCCTTTCCTTTTCGGTCTTAGATTTCGAAATCGAACTCTTGGAGGAGTAAGATCCATCTGACCAGCCTCGATTTTGCCTCATTTTGTGTGAAATGTTTCAAAGCGGCATGGTCGGTATCTGTGATTACCTTGGCACCAATGAGGATATGGCCCAAGACTTGTCAAAAGCATAGACAACAACCAGCAACTCTTTTTCAGTTGTTGTGTATTTCAACTGTGCATTGTTCAGCACCTTGCTGGCATAGTATATGACATGTAGTTTCTTGTCCTTCGACTGTCCTAGCACTGCACCTACAGAAAAGTCACTTGCATCACACATGAGTTCAAATGGAAGACTCTAATCTGGGGCTGCAAGTATAGGTGCTGTGATAAGTCATTCCTTGAGTGCGTTAAACGCCTTCAAACATGCATCATCAAATCTAAATTCAACATCCTTCATCAAGAGGTCACATAATGGTTTAGATATTTTAGAGAAGTCCTTGATAAATCTCCTGTAGAATTTAGCGTGCCCAAGGAAACTTCTCACTCCTTTCTCATTGACCGGAGGAGGAAGCCTTTCAATGGCTTCAACCTTGGCTTTATCTACTTCCACACCTCTTGATGAGACTTTGTGTCCTAACACGATGTCTTCTTGTACCATAAAGTGACATTTCTCCCAATTCAGTACTAGGTTGGTCTCTTCACACCTTTTCAACACATAAGACAGGTTGCTCAAGCAATTGTCATAATCAGAGCAAATCTTTGAGAAGTCATCCATGAAGATTAATAAAGTTCTCCACCATGTCAAAAAATGGCCAGCATGCACCTTTGAAATATAGCAGGTGCATTGCACAACCCAAAAGGCATCCGACGATACACAAATATCCCATAAGGAAAAGTGAAGGCAGTTTTCTCTTGGTCCTTGGGATCTACCACAATCTGGTTGTAACCAGAATATCCGTCCATAAATGGAAGAGGGAAGTGATCTTTTCTGGTGGACTCATTGAGTCTCCTGTAATCTATGCACATACACCAACCAGTCACTGTCCTTGTAGGAATAAGTTCATTCTTCTCATTAGGGATAACTGTTATCCCTCCTTTCTTAAGTACAACCTGAACTGGGCTAACCCAAGAGCTATCTGAAATTGGATAGATGATACCTGCATCCAATAGCTTGAGGACCTCCTTCTTCACAACTTCTTTCATGGTTGGATTAAGTCTTCTTTGGGGTTGCATCACAGGTTTAAAATCTTCCTCCATTAGGATCTTGTGCATGCATATGGAAGGACTTATTCCTTTCAAATCTGAAATAGTCCATCCAATGGCAGATTTGTGAGCTCTTAGAATCCTCAGCAGCTTCTCCTCTTCTTCTTCATTGAGGGAGTTGGTCACAATCACTGGAAATATGTTCTTTGCCCCCAAGAATGCATAACGGAGGTGAGATGGAAGTTGTTTCAGTTCCGTAGGTGGGCTGTCTACTCTTCCTTCATCCTTTGGAAAATCTTCAAGGGGTTGTAGGCTTGTCTTCATGGGAGGATTAGCTTCAAGTGTGGCTATGCATTCCTCCACATCATGGCCTCTTTTTTTTCTCTCCTAGTTCAGGCCTTTAGAATGCCAGATGACTCCTTCAAGAATGGAGTCACTATCCCCTATTTTGAAAAGAAGGTGGATGAGTTAGTTATTTGGCCAACGCGTTTCTTGTGACGTTGCAGAAGCTGTCCATCCTCATGTAGTATGTTTGTTCGGCGAGGATGCTTCTGGCTTCAAACACGTTGAATGTTGCCTTTTCATCCTCCATCTAGCATCGAGTTTGCTGTTTCCGCATCAATTAATGATCTTTCTATAGCAAGGAATGGTTTCCTAGGATCAATGAAATTTGATGTCTTCCTCCATGTCCTTCTAAAATCCACTTTAGAATAAGATAAATCACCTTGACCAGGAGGTTTCCACCATACCATATGGGTATTTGATTGTCTCAGCTAGTTAGGCACATCATGGTAAGCTTAAATCTCCTGTTCTCAGTTTTCTTCATTATGGAAAGAAATCAGGTTGAAATACCTAGCCCCTAAGTCGCATAATGCCTTGCCAATCTACAAATTGCTAATGGTGCAAGGAATTGCAAATGAACCTGGATCCTTCAACTTCTGAGGGAGTTTTCTTTGGATGATGGCACTGCATTCTTCCGTGAGAGCTACGGTTGCATCCTCCTTTAGTTTTCTTTTTTTGGATAATAACTCCTTCATGAACTTCGCGTATGAGGGCATTTCTTCCCGCGCTTCAGCTAATGGGATGTTGATCTACAGTTTTCTGAATATGTCCAAAATTTTGAGAATTTCCTTTCCTCCTGCTGTTTCTTCAGTCTTTAGGGAAATGGAACATTTGGCATTGCCAAGGTAGCTTTTTCCCCGTTGGCTACGGCTTCCTCAAATAATTGCTTTTTGGTTTTCCTCATTGGCACATCCATGAAATTCCTTCTTACATTTTCCTTTAGCTGCTGATTGGCCAGTTGGTTGCTAGGTCTCCTCAGTTGACGTTATTCCATCCTTGGATGGTTGATCCTTTGGACCAGCAGCACCATTTGTTTGTGCAATTGTGTTATTTGTTGTCTTTGGTAGTGCAGGTAGCCTCGACTCTATCATCTTTCCACTCCTCGTTGTGATGACATTGCACTGCTCTTTGGGATTTATTGTTGTGTCACTGGGAAAACTCCCAGCATTCCTTTCTATGAGTTGTTTGGACAACTGGCCCACTTGATTTTCCAGATTCTTGATGGATGCTTGAGTGGACTATATGAATTGGCTTAGTATGTTTCCCAGGTCTACAAAGTTGTCCTGAGGTTGGGTTTCTTGTTGTTGAGAGGGTGTTCTTTGTGCATGTGCCCATTCTCCTAGGGTTGTTTGATTCTTTGAAATTAGAATGTAGAGTTAGGAAAAGGGGATCTTAGGCTTTTGTGGCTGGCCCATATAGTGCACTTGCTCCTGGTTGGATGTTCCTGTTACGTCTATGTTGCAGCATCCATTCTCATGTTTTCCCCCATAGAAGTCACATTTTAGGGCTTGTACTTGCTGATGGGTTCCCACGTTGAAGACCTACAACTGTTTTGTCAAAGCCTCGAGCTGCTGTGAAATCAGCTTATTTTGAGCAAGTATTGCAGTTTACGTGTCCAACTCCAGCACACCTCTCTTGGGAACGCTTCTGTCAGTCGGTGATTGGTACTCATTGGAAGCCATTATCTCAATCAGCTCCATGGCCTCCTCTGCAGTTTTGCTATTCAGAGATCCTCCTGCTGAGGCATCTATGATGAGTCTTGTGGCTGGCTTGACTCCATTGTAGAAAATGTGAACTTGGTGAACATCGGAGAAACCATGGTGTGGACACTTCCTTAGAAGTTCCTTGAACCGCTCCCAAGCCTCATAGAATGATTCTCCTTCCTTTTGACCGAAGTATGAAATTTCTCCTCTCAACTGTAAACACCTAATTATGTCTGAGGCCTCCAATTGTTAATCAGGAAACCAGTACTATTTAAAAAGGATAAATTGAAACGAAAGAAAACAGCAAAATAAAAAAAATACAAAAAGTAATGGAATTTAAAAATACAATCAGAAAAATTAATTTAGCAAAAAATAAAAAATGAAAAAGAAAAAATGAAAAAAGGAGAAAAAGGTAAAAAATGAAAATTGGAAAAAAGAAATGAAAGAAAAAAAGAAATAAATACAAGAAAATAGCAAAATTAAAATATAAAATCTAAAAAATCGAAGAAAAACATATACTCGAATAATAAAAAATATAAATATATAAATTTTTGAAATGAAGAGGGAGTTAAAGCTTTTGGCTCCTGGAAAGGGTTGCTTTGGCCATTTTTGAAAACTTAGCTCTTGCGAAGGAGGAGAGCTTTTTTTGGTTTTCTTTAGAGGATGCTCGTCTTGGCTACGGGTTTTTTTTTTTTCATTTTACAAAAAAGGCATCGGAGGGAAATCTTTCTTTCCTTGAAAAGTGAGAATCTGAGGGAGAAAAAAAAAGGGGGTCGGCTCTGAAGATCTCTCTCTTTTTCTGAAACACGTGAGTTTGCTTAAGAAGCTGTGCCTCTGTGCCGATAACTAAGAGAACCTATTCCATTCCACATTGAGGTGGAAGAAGAACATTCATCCTCCCTGGAAGGTGCACCATCCAGGTCAGATTTTCGTATACACTCTCTTTTTTGTATGAGTAGGATTTGGTTGAATGGTGAGTGTTGATATTCTCTTTACTTGAGTTCTAACAATGATCGCGCTGGATTTGAGTTGTGGTTTCATGAATAAGAAACAAAATTTTGTGCTTGGAAAAGTTTGAGAAAATTGGAGGTAGATGTTGTAAAAATGAACATGTATTGGTTGGAATTATCTTTGTTTCAGGCATACGAATCTCAATCTAGTGTTCCTAGCTGAGCAACAGAAAATTTTCATGCATTCAGGTTGAGTTTCTTCATTGACTCGATTCCGTGAATAGTATTTGTTTATATCAGATTGATTTCGCGCTTTAGTGTTGCACATGTAGTAAAAAAAACTATCTCAGGTCAATAAACCTGCTGCAAATGGCGGCCTCTGTTACATTTGTTTCATGGTTTTTGCTCTGATGATAGCCATGGGATCAGACTTAGTGAATCATACCCTGAAATTATAACCAAATGAAAGTGCATTCTGTGAGTTATTTCAAATATCCTATTTTAGGCATATAGTTAAAAAAGAATTTGTGTAAGTGAAATAGAGAGGATCTTTTTAGGTAATATGGATCCATATGTTCACATCTTAGACTGAAGCGAAAAATTCAATGCACCTGAAGGTGACCTTGCCATTCGACTGATATCCTGCATGAAGGTTACTTGCTATAGGTAGATTAGGAAATCAATGGCTCAAGGAATGGGTGTCTATGCAGACTCACAGGGTCAATCACTTTTACATGAACTCCTTTGGTAAATGTACAGTCGGTTGCATCTTGCCTCGATATTGCACGCAACTGATAAGGGATCATGTTTGTAAGCATGACAAGTGCCGCCCTTTTCTCAGGTAGCTCCTCTATTAGAAGTTGCCACAGCAACAAATTTACCACACATTTTCCTAAGACCTTGAAATACTGCATCATTGGATGACCAAGCTGAAACACTGCACCATTGCTAGCTAGTTATCTGTTGGTTGTGAGAAAATATTTGGTGGAAGACTGATGATCTGCAATGTCAAGGTACATATTTGGACCACGCTTGGGTTCTTTTAGGTGACAAATACTCCAGGTTGCATCATGGTTCCCATTTTTAACCTGCATGGACTCTCTTGATGTGTATGCGTGAGGAACACTCGATCTCGACGACGGGTCATCTAAGTTAAGTCTGACCCCTTTAGAAAAGACTTTGCATAAATAAACTCGGTCCAAGAAATATCCACCTCGAGTCGCCATAACCATGTTCATCATTCATTTTGCCATGCCTGAATTTGGAGGTGATTTGGTTCCTCGTTATTTACGTGAACGGTAGCCAGAATCTCTGAGTAGCTCTCATGTGCTCCACGGTAAGCTCCCTGTGTGCTCACGGTATCTCGGGTCAAGGGCACTGTCTTTGATATGCAATGCTGGGTGTACGGCGGGAATCCTTCTACTTTGAGCATTGGACGTTTAAATAAGGTCGAAAGTACCTTATTAGAGAGCATGAGTCGGCTAAAGTCATGGACAGTTCTTATAAGTCAAAATGCAGACTCATATTGCTCCCATTGTTTTAAATCCTTTGGAGATTCATACCCAAAAAATCCTCCTCTCAGACGATGTGCATGTAGAAGAGCATGCTCCTGTGGGCGTATATAGTTCGTATAGTCACAATGGTATTTTGGACCCTCAACGAGCTACGCGTTGCTCACCTTCAACAGCTGGATCGTGATCATTGCCATCTTAGTAAGGCAGTCCTACCCCATGATAATTAGTTCACCAAGGCTAGTGATCGGGTTCAAAGTTAACATGGATCCCTGCATGTTTGCTGCAAGGCTAAAAGATCTCCTCACTCACTGACCAAAGGCGTTGTTGCCAAATATACACCCAAGATTGATCGTCTCATGGGCCACCTGTGTCGAGCACATTGCAACGAGGGTATAAAGGATCCCGATGAAGCACACAAATCCCATTATATTTAAGACAGCCAAGTGTCGCAACCGTAATTCCGACGAGACGACGAACTCGCTAAAATTTTATTATTGAATTTATTTTATTAATGTGGAGTCGCCACCAAATTTTTATTTAAGGGAAAAGATTTGGAAAAAACCCTGACTCAAGGATGAGATTCAAAGTTCGGGAGTCGGTTACGAGTAGGGAAGGTATTAGGCACCCCACTCGCCTGTTCCAAGGCAAGTACCCTTAAACTGAGTGTGTGATTATTTGAAAATAGTTTGATCCCTTAATTAATTTGAAAATAAATAGGTTGATGGAGGTTAGCCTGACAGGACTTGATCTTGCTCCTACGTATTCCCTGGCGCAATGGGAAATTCAAGGCTTACATAGTTCTGGTTTATGAAGGCTTGACCTTCAAAAGTGCTTGAGAAAAGATTATTTGGTTTGTGAAGGCTTGACCTTCGAAAATGCTTGAGAAAAGATTATTTTAAAGATCTTGTTTTGAGAAAGTTTTATCTTTGGGAGGATTTTAGCCCACTCATGCCTGCCGGGCGGCTAAGGCGGACACGGGGACCTATCTGAACTACTAAATGTTGAGCAATAGGTAAACCGCAGTTCCCATTTGAGCCCATTCGCGAGGACCTATAATCCCAAAATATTAAAAAAATATTTTTAAATCTTGAAGAGACCTCAAGTCCACTCATGCCCAAGGCAGAGGCGGCTAAGGCGACACGGGGACCTATGAACTACTAAATGTTGAAGCGAGGTAGACCTTGACTCCCCATTTAGAGTCCATTGTGTGAGACTTAAAGATCCCAAAATATTTAGAAAAAAGATTTTTAAATTTTGAAAAAGGGATAATTTGCAATTGACGTTGATCCTTGAATAAAAAAGCTCGAATTTAATCAAAGAATCTTCATTTTTTGACCTTTGGAGTAATTGGGGTTTTAATGTAATTATTTAGCAATTATGGAATTTTTATGAATTTTCTGGAATTTTTTGTATTTTTATGGATTTTCTGTACTTTCATAAATTTTCTTTATTTTATAAATTTTTATGAATTTTCTGAATTTTTATTAATGTTTATGGATTTTTCTGGATTTTTTATTAATTTTTTTATTTCTGGAATTTTTTATTAATTTTCTTAATTTCTGAAATTTTTTATTAATTTTCTTAATTTCTGGAAAGTTTTTATTAATTTTCTGATTTTCTACAATTTTTTATTAATTTTCTGATTTTCTGGAATTTTTTATTAATTTTTTTACTTCTGGAATTTTTTATTAATTTTCTTAATTTCTGAAATTTTTTTATTAATTTTCTTAATTTCTGAAATTTTTTATTAATTTTCTAGATGTTTACCCAGGTTTGAACTTGAATTTAAATCTTTCTTGGGCAAATGTTTGCCCCGGTTGGATCAATCGAGAATCGAGGATGAACTCAAATTGAGCTTTTGTGGGCAGCGTTTGCGATTTGAACTTGTTTTTTGAGGATGACCTCAAATTGAATTGTGTGGGAAAACATTTGCCCCAGTTTGGGCTTGACCTAGAATTTGAGGATGAACTCAAATTGAATTGAGTGGGCAATTTGCCTGCCCGGTTGATTTTTCTAACGTTGAGGAATTGAGGATTGCCTGTCTTGGACTTTCTAGGCAAACACTTGCCCCATTTTTGTTCTCTGGTTAGAAATTTGAGGATGGCCTCAAATTAGACTTTAATGAGCAACATTTGCCCACGATTTGACTTTGATTTTGATCTGTTGTATCTTTGTGTGGGCAACATTTGCCTAGTTTGAAGTTGATTTAGAATTTGAGGATGACCTCACATTAGAGCTTTTGTGGGCAAGCATTTGCCCCAGTTTGAACTTGATTTTGAATCTTTCTTGGGCAAATGTTTGCCCCAGTTTGGACTTGACCTAGAATTTGAGGATGAACTCAAATTGAATTGAGTGGGTAAGAATTTGCCCCCGGTTGATTTTCTAACGTTGAGGAATTGAGGATTGCCTCATCTTGGACTTTCTAGGCAAACGCTTGCCCCATTTTTGTTCCTGGTTCGGGGTTGAGGATGGCCTCAAATTAGAGCTTTTGTGGGCAAGCATTTGCCCAGATTTGAACTTGATTTTGATCTCAAACTGTATCTTTGTGTGGGCAAGCATTTGCGGTTTGAGTTGATTTAGAATTTGAGGATGACCTCACATTGTCCCCCATTTTGCTAGTGAACAGCGTTTGCCCCAGTTTGGAGATCTTTTAATTATGATCGATTCAGGCAATTTTACCCAGGTCTTAATTAGTTTTTGAAAAATGAGTTATGAAATGTTTGAATGACAAAATGCTTATTGCGATGTTTGAATGAATGAAAGGGAATATGGTATTTGTGATGCTTGAATAAGTGCGAGAATGATCTTAGATTCTTATTTTAATGCTTGAAATAATTATTTGATAAAACGGATGCTATTGGATGAATGCAAACCATGAAAAGGTGTAAAAACCTTTTGTTTCTCTTGATTTTTAATTTTTCCTAACACATTTTTTCTCGACAACCCCATCGTGGATGTGAAAGGTATCAAGAATCCAAGGCGAGCTGGATTGGCTTCTGTCTCTTGGTTTATTAGTTAATTTTGGAATCTTCTCCCGGGATCTTTGAGACCCAACGATTAGTCGATATCATTGGGTAAGACACACTCCTTTTTGTGGCATCATGGCTGGTAGGAAGATGAATCCTTGGGAAACAATCCTATCGTGTTGCAACGGTCAAGGATTCATCCGACTTGTCATAACTTTTCAAAATTAATCCTTTTTATTTTACATTTTTCACATCTCTTTTGGCATGTGCGCTATTGAGTGTCTTGAGAAGTGATTACGGATGGTTAATGAAAAAAATATAAGAGAGTTTGCATAGGATGTTTGACGTAGTGTACTTGAAAGGGAAAGATGACAAAAGGCGTGGGTTCGATTGCCCAAATGGCACCTTTTGATGAAAAATGCCGGTCTTTGCTTTTCATAATCTTGATTGTCAAATTAACCAAAGTTGAGAAATGGCAAAATTTTGCCCATTTTAGGAATATATGAGGTGCGGGATATCATGTTGTCCTGGAATTCCTGGTTTGACCTTAATTTTTACTGTGTTGTTCTTTTGAGTTTTCAACCCGGGTCTTTTTTTCGCTTTGACTTTTGCCTGGTCGCCCTTCTGATTTTCAACCTAGCGAGGTCTTGATCTTGTACCCTAACTTTTGTTAGTCATTAGGATTGTCGACTAGCGGGCTTAAAACGATTGTGCCCTAACTTTTGCCTATGTCTCTTTTGAGGTTGTCGACCTAGCGGGTTTTACGCGATTGTGCCTTAACTTTGCCTAGGTCGTTAGGATTGTTGACCAAGCGGGCCTGGCCTTGTTGTGCCCTAACTTTTGCCTAGGTCTCTTTTGAGGTTATCGACCTAGCGGGCTTTTGTTTGATTGTGCCCTAACTTTTACCTAATGCGTCTTTGAGAGTGTGCAACTGGCGGGCTCTTTATATGATCCTGACTTTTTGCCTGAATTGTTGTTGTAAGCTAAGCAAGACCTTTTTTGATCATGTTTTTGTTGATTTATTCATTTTGACCCTCCATGCTGGACTCTTTTATTTTAAATCCGGCGGGTTTTTTCTTCTTCTTGAATTTTGAATTTTGACCTCCATTTTCTGGACCATTTTGATTTAGTCCGGGAACTTTGCTTTTTCTTGAATTTTTATATGATGAGATATTGACCTTACCAGAAATCATTTTGGACTTCCAATTCAGCGGATCTTATTTTGCATCCCTAAATTTTGCCTGGACTTAGACTTGATTCAGTAAGGATGTTTTATTTGACAAGACACTTTGAATAGGGATCTGAATCCTGGTTTGTTAATTAAACTTCCTCATTTGGGCTTTTTCTTTGAGCTTGATTAATCAAGCGTTCACGATTACTCATTACAGCACTAGCATCCTCACCAATTGGTATTTTATTGTTTGGGTATAGGAATAAAAAGGTGGGTTGAAGAGATAAAAAGAATGGTAAGTTTTTTAGAAGTAAAGCCAAAATGTAAAGCACGTCTTTCCAAGTGATATGAAAAATGTAATTTTGTATTTATTCATTCTTTGTTTATTTACAAAAGATTAACTTTGAAAAGTACGACAATTTACGGATGAATATCCTCCATTTGTACAAGGCGCCACTTTGTTGTCTTTGCGCCCGTCTCTTTCAGCGGTTGTGAGGGCTCGTGATTTGGCAACGTTTGTTTTATTTGTATTAGGAGCAAGCCTCCAAAATCCCAGCCATTTTGCATCAATCGGGCTTTGTACCTTTGGCTTCAACGCTAGGCAATCCTCGGTAGAATGACCCGATAAATCTTTTGCATAGTAATCGCATACGGCGTTAGCATCGTACCATTTAGGATATGGTGGGCTCTTGAGGTTTCCAAAGGATAAGGCGCAACAGCGAGTTTTGGATCGGCGAGGGTAGGGCTCGGTGTAGGAGATTGGGGATAGGATCGGGTAGACGAGTTTCTCCTTTTTGTGGCTTTGATTAGGATTCGGCTTATGGCTTGTGTTTGGGCCGTGTATGGTGTTGGTGGCCGGACTTGTGTCGCGTAATTGTAAGTAGGAGGGGGGTATATGGTGTTTGGTAGGTGGTAGCGATGTAGGGATATGGTGTGTAAGGTGTGTATGGTGTATACGGTGGTGGTCGGAAGCGGTTGGACCATCTTTGCCATTTGAGGATGTATTGGCCTTGCTTAGAAGCCACATTGCGGGTCTCTCTGTCTTTTTCTTCCCAGTTATTGGAAGCATTGTTGTTCTAAAGTGGGCTTTGTGCGATCTTTCCCCGACGCATGCCACCTTCGATCCTTTCTCCAATGATAGCGACATCGGGAGAAGCTAAGTTATCTTGCCGACCATCTTGTCATAGAATGGATCTTGGGTGTGTCCATGAACATCATGACCAATTCTTTCGGATAAGGGAGGTTGTATGACGGCCAACTCTCGCCGGCGTTGGGCACTCTTGTTTGAGGACTCTTCTCCTTTCTTAGCCATATTAGCCGTGAGTCCGATCGGGGCCATCTCATGTTATGCGATATTGTTTAGAGTAAGCCTGGAAGATCCTCCCATGACGGATGCGTGTCCCGCTCAGTTAAGTGTACGGTTTGTAGCTGCTTTGTTAGGCGTCTTGAAAAAAATGGATAAGCTTCTCATCGTAGGTACATGCGGACATCTTCCTACGGTACATAGTCGGATGTTTCTTTGGATATTGGTTCACTAGTATTTCTCGAATCGGAACCTTGAATTTGGGAGGGATGACCACGTCGAGTACCGAAGCATAGATCGGTCATCTTTGGCTTCATAAGCGTTTTCCTTAATTGCTAGAATCTGTCCTCTAGACCCTTCCATTTTTTTGCATCTTCACTTGAAGGATGGTTTGGGTTTTCCTCGACATGTGGTGATGGTGACGGTATGCATACAGGCGAGGCCCTTGGGTGAACATAAAATCTACGTTCCCCAACGTTGCTTGGTAGGCTGTGAGGTGGTGTTTGGAATGGCATAGGGGATGCTGTGGTGTTAGGGTAGGTTGTGTGTTTGGGTTTGTATTTGGGCTTGTTTTGGGTTTGTGTTTGGTTGTATGAGGGTGCATACCCATGGGAAACCCATTGTGAACTGCTCTGATTTGCGAAGGTATGTTTAATGGTGGAGTGAAGCGGGAGGTTGTGTTGGGTCGGTTGGTTCTCTTGGCAAGGGTTCCGTCGCCTCTTCCCATTTAAGCTGCTGGATGGCCTCTATTAGCTTGGCCATCTCCTTGATGATTTGACCTCATTTCTTAGCTCCTCATTTTGTCTCTCCAGCTCATCCATGATCCTTGATTGTGCTCGAGTTATAAGGATGTCAAGGAAGCTGTGTTTCTCAATTTTCTGAGTGAAGTTAAAAATTAATTTTTGTGAAATAATTTGAATGCAACAAAAGGTGAATGATAGAGATGTTGATGCACAATGAGTGTGAATGTGTAGAATGATTTTTGAAATCTATTTTTTTTTTGAATCTATGAATGAATGAATGAATCAATACTATGTCTGAAATAATTTTAAGAGATTTGAAGTTTGACTATTTGAAAATAAATGAGAGTTGTTTTATTTATTGATTTTTAACAAATTTTTTTTTAGGAGTTTGTATTTTTTTTGGTATTTTGCTAAAAAATCTTTGATAAAGGTGTTTGAAAAGGGTTTGTTAAAATTTTCCAAAAAAGCATTCTTTAGGTTTTTGAAATTTGCATTCTCTCTTTGAACTTTTGATATTTTTAGTATTTTTGAAATTATTTTCTAATTTTTCCTAGGAATTTCTAGTTTTTCTTGATTTTCCTTGTTTTTTTTTATTTGTTTTGATATTTCTTTTCTTTTTGTTTGACTTTTCTTTCTTGATTCTAATTTTTGATCTTAACTTCCGTTTTGGATGATAATTGTCGTGCGTATATGAACCATATTATGAAGGGTGTGTGCCCTCTTTGGTTTTATGTGGGTTACCTGCCCTAGGAATCTATGGCCTTTTATATGAACCTCTCCAAAAGGTGGTTTGTAATCCTAGGGGTGTTGAGGTCACTGGGCCAAGTTCCGGTCGTAATGCTTGCCTGATAGTAAATGGCGCACTTGGTTATGGGGGCGCACAAATAGGACGTCACTCTACTTGCTAGGGATTTTCGTGATAGCCCGATCGGGAGCGTAGGCCCCGAGGGTGACACCACTAGATCCCTCTGTCCTAGGTAGCACTCGGTACCGGTTATAGGGCCCCACTCATGAAAAATGCATATGCAAAGTGTGGAGGGCACACAATTTTGGGATACTTTGAATTGGGAAATTATACGGATATATATAGCAATTTATTATTGTTTGTCTACCCTAAGGTTGTATAATGAATAATAAGCAAAGCAACAAGCAGAGATAACAAATAAAAAAAATCGTGCAAAAATAAATACGTGCAAATAAACAAGAAAGGGGATCGAATATGATACACTCGTTTGAACGGGCTGACTCTTTAAAGGTCCCGGTCGATCGTATGCATGCAATATGTAATTAAACGAGGCAGCAACTACGTTCAAATTTTATTATTGAATTTATTTTATTAATGAGGAGTCGCCACCAAATTTTTATTTAAGGAAAAGATTTGGAAAAAACCCATTTCCTGAGGATGAGATTCGAAGTTCGGGGGAGTCAGTTGAGTAGGGAAGGTATTAGGCACCCAACTCGCACATTTCCAAGAAAACAGTACCCTTAAGCGAGTGTGTGATTATTTGAAAATAGTTTGATCCCTTAATTAATTTGAAAATAAATAGGTTGATGGAGGTTAACTTGTGGGACTTGATCTTTCCCTACGTATTCACTGGTGCGATGAAATTCAAGGCTTACATAGTTCTGGTTTATGAAGGCTTGACCTTAAAAGTGCTTGAGAAAAGATTATTTGGTTTGTGAGAGGCTTGACCTTGAAAATGTGAGAAAAGATTATTTTAAAGATCTTGTTTTGAGAAAGTTTTATCTTTGGGAGGGATTTTTAGCCCACTCATGCACAAGGCCGGCGGCTAAGGCGACACGGGGACCTATACGAACTACTAAATGTTGAACGACGGGTTAGCCGGTTCCCGTTTTGAGCCCATTGCGTGAGACACTGTAATCCCCAAAAATATTAAAAATTTTAAATCTTGAAGAAGACCTCAAGTCCACTCATACCTGAGCTGGCGTAAGGCGGCATGGGGATTTATATGGCTACTAAATGTTGAGGCGACGGGTAGGCCTGACTCCCCATTTAGATCCGATTGCGTGAGACTTAAAGATCCCAAAATATTTAGAAAAAGATTTTTTTTTTAAATTTAGAGAAAAAGGGATAATTTGCAATTGACGTTGATCCTTGAATAAAAAAACAATTTAATCGAAAGAATCTTCATTTTTGACCTTTGGAGTAATTGGGGTTTTAATGTGGTATTTGCCAATTATGGAATTTTTATGATTTTTCTGGAATTTTTTTGTATTTTTATGGATTTTATTACTTTCATAGAATTTTCTGTATTTTATAAATTTTTATGAATTTTTCCAATTTTTATTAATGTTTATTGGATTTTCTGGATTTTTTATTAATTTTTTTTTATTTCTGGAATTTTTTATTAATTTTCTTAATTTCTGAAATTTTTTATTAATTTTTCCTAATTTCTGGAAATTTTTTTTATTAATTTTTCTGATTTTCTAAATTTTTATTAATTTTCTGATTTTCTGGAATTTTTTATTAATTTTTTTATTTCTGGAATTTTTTATTAATTTTCTTAATTTCTGAAATTTTTTTATTAATTTTTCTTAATTTCTGAAATTTTTTTATCAATTTTCTGATTTTCTAGAATTTTTTTATTAATTTTCTGATTTTCTAAATTTTTGATTAATTTTTGATTTTGAAAATTTTTATTAATTTTTTGATTTTTTAGTAATTTTTTATTAATTTTCTTTCAGGGTAAAAGCAGTAATTACAAAGTAGGGGAGTATGTTAAGTGAATTAGAATGGGTATTATGGTGAGGGAATGGGCGTAGTAATTTTGGAAATGGATCAAGGACATAACGGTAATTTTAGTCTTTGTGGAGAAAGGGAAAATGGTTTTAAAGGCCAACTCCCGAGTTCGAACCCGGTGTTGAGAGAGATTGGGGGGCGGCGTTTATAAACCATTCGGACCATGCTTCTAATTTAGTCCTAAGCTTAGCATTGTTTATCTTGAAGTAGTTCGGGAAGTTGTGTTAGTGAGTATTTACGTGAATCAATCACGTACTTCTTCATGCTTAAATACAAAAGACCACATGCATGACATGTCAGTGCCCCACATCTTTGTATGCATTTACGCCCTAGATTATCGGCTAACTACCTTTGTAAACTTCAACAACCAAGCATATACCCATCTATCTTTGGAGTCATTTGTAAGAGTAGGATCACGTATTGGTGATGTCGTATATCCATGAAATCTTAGCCATGCATGTGCATATTTTATCTCGTAGACCTAATCGTCATGACATCTAATCTTACGAGTTAGAACCTCCATGTGGATTCTTACATTTCCACTGACTACTAACTGAGAATTCGAATGACCACGATAGCCAAACTTTGTTATGGGATTCTCTCTACATAATGCTTGAAACAAATCGGGGGAAAGCGAAGCATTAATGAGGGGCTAAGCTGCATTATGTGACTACACTTGCCTTGTCTATATTAGGTGTCCACTTTTATGCTCAAGATCTACTTACGTCTCCTCGATAGGTAGTCTCCTAGAAATCTCAATGAGGACCCCATGATATCTCTTTTGTCCTTCTTGGGCATGCCTCTGCTTTTCATTCTAAAAGGTGACCTTAGTAGCTAAGGCTCACAAACTAGCATCGATTCTTTCATAAATATGAGATCAAAGCCAGTCCCATGGGTTATCATAATTACAAACACCATGCATGTCTTATTCCTAAACCATGCTAGGTTTCTCTGTACATCCAAAATTAAAGTCTTATCATTTGTAAGATTCTTGATCACAGAAAAGGATAGGGGGAGACTAACCTGTTAAGGAGGAGGAATCGATATGGGCTCTGTTCTTAGGCCAGATCATGAGGTCAATACTTTTCTTCTTGTTCATGATGGAGCCTTTTCGCGGCGCCGTCCACCAATCAAGCTTCCTAATCCTTATGAAGCTAAATCATACAAAGGAGTCTAAAACTTTTGCCTTTGAAGGAAATCTTCCCCACCATTCACAAAAGATTTCTTGGAGGAAAACATAGCACCTCGCGATCTCTCCTCTTTGTGTTTTTCCTTCCAAGAAGAGCTCCCCTCCCCAGGCGGGTTTCGGGAAGAAGACGGAATCCCCAAGTAGTTCATGAGCTGAGAGAAGAGTGAGCCCCCTCCTTTTATCTTGTTTGTTTATTCTGTTTTCTTTTTTAAAAAACTATTTTTTAGTTTTCTTTCCCGCTTTTAAATTTTTATTAACTTTTTCATTTTATGTTAGTAAATTCTGATTTTATCCTCTTTTTTTTATATATCTTTTATATTTGTTTGAGTTTTATATATTTTCTTTTTTTCAGATTTTTAACTTTCTTTGTAAAAATTTTTTCTTATTTTTTTGATTTTTGTTTTGTTTTGATTTTTTTAAAAATTTTGTTGCCTACTCAGCTCTTTTATCATTTTTTTATTCTATTTTCCAAAAAAAAAATTCTTTCTTGTTTCTATACAATTTTTATTTATTTTCAATTTATTTTCAAATTTCTTGTATATTTTAATTTGTTTATTTTGTTTGGAAGTAAATTCTTTTATTATACATTTTTCAAAAACTGTTTTATTTTTAGTTTCTAATTATTTTTAATTTTTCTTTATTTTTTTCCATTTTTTATTAATTCATTTTTGTTTTATTTAGTTTTTTTATTCTTGTGGTGGACGAGAAAATTAAACGTGCTTAGAATCACATTGTTGACGGAGAATGCAAATGGTCTAGCTGTTCTTAGGGAAAATGCAAATGAAATCTGCTGTTGCCAGGATAAGTGCCGAGCACAGCAATTGACAGAGAAAATTAAACGTGCTTGAAGTCTGTTATTGATGCGAATGCAAATAAGTCCGTGATGAAAAGATGCAAAATGAAATCCTAGCATTTGCGGGATAAATGCAAACCAGCTTGACGGTGGGGCCAATAAACGCGTGCTTGAAGTCTTTGTTGTCGATGAGGAGATGCAAATGAGATCCCATTCTGTCGGAATCATGCAAATGAAATCCCGCTGTTCCCGAGATAAATGCAAATGAAATCTCGCCGACAGATATGTCTGCAGAGAAATGATGAGGCCTCGACAACATAGGCTGATGAGAAAAAATAAAAGTTGATGGCGATAACATCATAGGCTAAAGTGAAGTAATCTAAACTAGAAGGTGGCCTCGACAACATAGGCCTGAAAACGAAGAAATCTAAACTAGATGGGGCTCGACAACATGTGCCCGAAGCGTTAAAATCTAAACTAGGTGATGGCCCGAAACATAGGGCCCGAAAGCCAGAACCTAAACTAGATGATGGCACGACAACATAGGTCAAAGCGATAAATCTAAACTAGATGGTGGCAACAACATAGACCTAAAAGTAGTAATCTAAACTAGATGACTGACCTCACATCATAGGCCCGAGGAGAGAAAGAAATCTTGTTGGCACGACAATATAAGCCAAAGGAGCGAGGAATGAATGATGCGATGGCTCCGACAACATAGGCCATGAATGGGAAAGAATGAAGCACGCTATGGCCCGACAATGACAGGCCAGTGAAGAATGAATGAAACATTCTATCTTGCGCTGATAGTTATTTCCTTGAAGACTTGGGCAACCATTTTGCTCCCTAGTTTGGAATTTTCTTTGATAACCGAGAGACATCTTGTTTTGAAAGAATTTTGGGCCAACGTTTTTCCCTAGTTTGAAGGGTTTCAATGAGCTTGACTTGAATTTTTCTAGGCAACCTTGCCCTATTGAACTTGATTGGAGTTGAGGAATTGAGGATTGCCTCAACTTGGATTTTCTCGGGTAGATGTTTGCCCCAGTTTGAACTTGAATTTAAATCTTTCTTAGGAAAATGTTTGCCCCAGTTTGGACTCGATCTAGAATCTGAGGATGAACTCAAATTGAGCTTTTGTGGGCAAGCGTTTTCCCTAGGTTTGAACTTGTTTTTGAGATGATCCCAAATTGAATTTTGTGGGCAAACATTTGCCCCGGTTGATTTGACCTAGAATTTGAGGATGAACTCAAATTGAATTGAGTGGGCAACATTTGCCCAGTTTTTGATTTTTTTCTAACGTTGAGGAATTAAGGATTGCCTCATCTTGGACTTTCTAGGAAAACGCTTGCCCCATTTTTGTTCTTGATTCAGAATTTGAGGATGGCCTCAAATTAGAGCTTTTGTGGGCAAGCGTTTGCCCTAGTCTGAACTTGATTTTGATCTCACACTATATTTTTGTGTGGGAAAGCATTTGCCCCAGTTTGAGTTGATTTATAATTTGAGGATGACCTCACATTGTCCCCTTTTCTTTATGGGCAAGCGTTTGCCCAGAGTTTGAAGTCTTTTAATTATGATTGATTCAGACAATTTTACCCAGGTCTTAATTAGTTTTTGAAAAATGAGTTATGAAATGTTTGAATGACAAAATGCTTATTGCGATGTTTGAATGAATGAAAGGGAATATGGTATTTGTGATGCTTGAATGAATGCAGAAATGATGCGGGGTTCTCATTTTGCTGCTTGAAATAATTTTTTGATGAAACAGATGCTATTGAATGCAAACCATGAAATGGTGTAAAAAGTTTTTGTTTCTCTTGATTTTTAATTTTTTCTAACACATTTTTCCTCGACAACCCCATAGTGGATGTGAAAGGTATCAAGAATCAAGACGAGCTGGATTGACTCTGTCTCTTGGTTTATTAGTCAATTTTGGAATCTTCTTTTCAGGATCTTTGAGACCCAACAGTGGTTAGTATCATTGAGTAAGACACACTCCTTTTTTTTTTTGGCATCATGGCTGGTAGGAAGATGAATCCTTGGGAAACAATCCTATCGTGTTGCAACGGTCAAGGATTCATCCGACTTGTCATAACTTTTCAAAATTAATCCTTTTTATTTTTACATTTTTCACATCTCTTTTGGCATGTGCGCTATTGAGGGGTGTGAAGTGATTCTGGATGGTTAATGAAAAAACATAGAGAAGGTTTGCAAAGGATGTTTGAGGTAGTGTACTTGAAAGGGAAAGATGACAAAAGATGTGGGTTCGATTGCCCAAATGGCACCTTGGTGAAAAATACCAATCTTTACTTTTCATAATCTTGATTGTCGAATTAATGGGAACTCGAGAAATGGAAAAATTTGCCCTTTGATTTTAGGAAGATATGAGGTGCAGAAATATTGTTGTCTTGGGATTCCTAGATTGACCTTAACTTTTGCCTGGGTTGTTCTTTTGAGTTTTTTGCCAATGGTCAGGTTCCATTTGCCCCAAATTTTGCTGTACTAGTTGCCTTACGGGTTTTCAACCTAGCGGGCTCTTGATTTTGTACCCTAACTCTTGCCTAGGTCTCTTTTTTTTGTCGACCTAAGCGGGCTCTTGTTTGATTGTGCCCTAACTTTTGCCTAGGCCCCCTTTTGAGGGTTTGTTGACCTAGCGGGCCTTACGCCCCCGATTGTGCCACAACTTTTGCCTAGGTCTCTTTTGAGGGTTATCGACCTAGCGGGCTTTTGTTTGATCGTGCCTAACTTTTGCCTAGGTCGTCTTTGAGAGTGTGCAACCTAGCGGGCTCTTTATATGATCCTGACTTTTGCCTGAATTGTTGTTGTAAATCGAAGACTTTTCTAATCATGACTTTGTCAATCATTATTTTGAACTTTAACCCTACTTTTGCCTAGATTCTTTTTAGCTTTTAATCCAAAGTTCTCTTCTTCTTGAATTTCATGTTTTGACCTTAATTTTTACCTCGGACTATTTTTTTTACTTTAATCCAGCAGGTCCTCTTCTTTTCCTTGAATTTTGAATATTGACCTTGCTAGGGGTCATCTTGGCTTCCAATTGAAATGGATCTTATTTTCCTGGATTTAGACTTGATTCCGGGATGTTTTATTTGGACAAGACACTTTGAATAGGGATCTAGAATCCTGGTTGTTATTCTACTTCCTCATTGGGCTTTTTCTTTGAGCTTGATTAATCCGACATTCAAGATTACTCATTCTGACACTAGCATCCTCACCAATTGGTATTTTTTTTATTGTTTGGGTATAGGGATAAGAAGTGGGTTGAAGAGATAAAAAGAATGGTAAATTTTTAGAAGTAAAGCTAAAATGTAAAGCACGTGCTCAAGTGATATGAAAAACGTAATTTTGTATTTATTCATTGCTGTTTATTTACAAAAGATTAACTTTGGAAAGTACGACAATTTCTGGATGAATATCCTCTATCTCCATTTGTACAAAGAAACTCATTGTGTTGCTCCCCTCTCTTTCAACTAGCTGATGGGCTTTCATGATTTGGCAAATCGGATTGTTTTCGTGTTGGAGCAAGCCTCCCAAAATCCAGCCATTTCGCATCAATTAGCTTTGTACCTTTCGGCCTAACCTTCGCAATCCTGCTAGAATGACCAATAAATCCTGCATGGTAATCACATCTCGCATTTGATCATACCATTTAGGATATGGTGGCTCTTGAGGCTTCAAAGGATAAGGCGTGACCCGAGAGAGTTTTGAATCAACCGAGGCAGGTAGGCTCGGTGTAGGAGATTGGGATAGGATCAAATTGGACAGTTTCTTCTCCTTTTTCTGGCCTTGGTTGGTATTTTGGCTTATGGCTTGTGTTTGGGCCGTATATGGTGTTGGTGGTCGGACTTGTGTCGGATAGTTGTAAGTAGGATGGTATGGTGTTTGGTATGCAGCGGCGATGTAAGGATATGGTATGTAGGGTGTGTATGGTGTATACAGTGGTGGTCGGAAGCCAGTTGGACCATACTGTGCCATTTGAGGAATGTATTGGCCTTGATTAGAAGCCACGGTGGGGTCTCTCTGTCTTTCTTCCCGCACCAATTGGAAGCATTGACTGTCCCCGTGGGCTTTTGTGCGATCTTTCCCCCGGCGCATACCCCGATCCTTTCTCCAATGATGACGACATCGGAGAAGCTAGAAGTTATCTTGTCGACCATCTTGTCATAGAAAAGGATCTTGGAGTGTGTCCATGAACATGTGACCAATTCCCTTTCGGATAAGGAGGTTGTTACTTGAGCGGCCAACTCTCGCCGGCGTTGGGCATCTTGTTTGAAGGACTCTTCTCCTTTCTTGGCCATATTCTGGAGTTGAGTCGATCGGGGGGCCATCTCGTATTGTGCGATATTGTTTCGTGAAAGCCTCAACAAGGTCCCTCCATGAACGGATGTGTGTCCGCTCTAGTTGAGTGTACCAGTTTGTAGCTACCCCTGTTAAGCTGTCTTGAAAAAAATGGATAAGAAGCTTCTCATCGTAGGTACATGCGACATCTTCCTACGGTACATAGTCGATGTTTCTTTGGACAATCGGTTCCTTGGTATTTCTCGAATTCGGGAACCTTGAATTTGGGAGGGATGACCACGTCGGTACCAAGCATAGATCGGATGCATCTTTGGCTTCATAGCGTTTCCCTCAATTGCCGGATCTGTCCTCTAGACCCTTCCATTTTTACGTATCTTCACTTGAAGGATGGTTTGGGTTTCCTCGACATGTGGTGATGGTGAGAAGACGGTATGTATACGGGGAGCGAGGCCACTTGGGTGAACATAGGGTGCGTTCCCCCAACGGCTGCTTGGTAGGCTTGTGAGGTGGTGTTTGGAATGGCATAGGGGATGCCTGTGGTGTTAGAGGGTAGGTTGTGTGTTTGGGTTTGTATTTGGGCTTGTGTTTGGTTGTATGAAGGTGCATGCCCATGAGGAAACCCATAATGAACCCTTTCAGTTTGCAGAGGTATGGTTGATGGCGAAGGGTTTTGTGGAGTGAACCCAAGAGGATATGACGGGTCTATGGGTTCTCCCAGAGATTCCTTCTATTTTGACAATTGGATGGCCTCCATCAGCTTGGCCATCTGCTCCTTTAGAGTCTTGACCTCATTTCTCAGTTCCTCATTTTGTCTCTCCAGCTCATCCATGATTCTTGATTGTGTACGAATCCTATAAGGATGTCGAGGAAGTTGTGTTTCTCCAATTTTCTATTAGAGTTAAAAATTAATTTTTGAAGAATAATTTGAATGCAAAAATCATGAATGATAAAGATGTTGGGGTAAAATGAGTATGTGGATGAAAAATGATTTTTGAAATATTGTTTTTTTATGATAAATTTATTAATGAATGAATGCATGCCATATACAAATAATTTTTTAGAGACTTTTGAAGTTTGACTATTTGAAAATAAATGAGAGTTGTTTTGTTTATTGATTTTTAACAAATTTGTTTTTAGGAGTTTTGTATTTTTGGTATTTTACTAAAAAACCTTTGATGGTGTTTGAAAAGGGTTTGTTAAAATTTTCCAAAAAGCATTCTTTAGGTTTTCGAAATTTTCCATTCTCTCCTTTTGAACTTTTGATATTTTTAGTATTTTTAGAAATTATTTTCTAATTTTTCCTAGGAATTTGTAGTTTTCCTTGATTTTCCTTGTTTTTTTTTATTTGTTTTTATATTTCTCTTCTTTTTGTTTGATTTTTCTTTCTTGATTTCTGTATTTCCCAATCTTCAGGCTTCCATTTTGGATGATAATTGTCCGTGCGTATATGAACCATATTATGAAGGGGTGTGTGCCCTCTTTGCTTCTTATGTGGATTACCTGCCCTAGGGATCTATGGCCTTTTATATGAACCTCTCAAAGGTGGTTTGTAATCCTTGGTGTTGAGGTCACTAGAGCAAGTTCGAGTCCATAATGCTTGCCATAACGGTAGAAAAGCCACTAGTTGTAGGGCATTACAAATAGGACGACTCTTAGCCGGGATTTCGTGATAGCCAAACGGGACGTAAGCCCCAAAGTGGCACCACTAGATCCCTCTAGTCTAGGGTCAGACTGGACCCTATAGGACCCCACTCATGATAATGCATATGCAATGTGTATGAGGGCACACAAGTAATTGGGATACCTGCAATTGGAGAAATTGTACAGATATATATTGCAATTTATGATTCATCTATCCTAGGGTTGTACAAAGAATGGACAAACAAACAACAGATAAATAAACAAGTACATGAATCGTGCAATAAAATGTGCAAACAAATAAGGAAGAGATCAAATATAATGTACATTCAATTGATCGGGCTTGACTCTCTAATGGTCCCCAGTGGAGTCGCCATCTGTCGCAACCGTTATTCCGACGAGACGACGAACTCGCTAAAATTTTAAAAAAGTTGATTTTGATGATGTGGAGTCGCCACCAAATTTTTGTTTAAGGGAAAAAGATTTGGAAAAACCCTGGATGAGATTTAGGTTCGGGAGTCGGTTACGAGTGGGGAAGGTGTTAGGCACCCCACTCGCCTGTTCCGAAGAACAGTACCCTTAAGTTGAGTGTGTGATTATTTGAAAATAGTTTGATCCTGTTTATTAGAGTGAAAATAAATACTTGATGGAGGTTAGCCTGACAGGACTTGATCCTGCTCCTACGTATTCCCTGGTGCAATGGGAAACTCAAGGCTTACGTAGTTCTGGTTCGATTTGAAGGCTTGACCTTCGAAAGTGTTTAAAGGAATGTTTGAAAAATGCTTGAAGGCTTGACCTTCGAAGCTACTTGGAAAATAACATTTGAAAATCGTTTGATGGTTTTGAAAATATTTTAATCAGAATCCTTAGTCCACATATGCACAGGATCCAAGACAATTACGGCTGCACGGGGATCCATACGAATTCCTAAACCCTGAACAGCAGAAAAAGCTACCAGTTCGTGCTTAGGATTCGTCGCGTGAGACTTAGGAATTCTAAAATGAAGTTTTTATCGAAATTTTATAGAAGGGTTTTCTCGGTCCACATGTGCACTGGGTCCAAGACAACTACGGCTGCACTTGGGACCCATATGAATTCCTAGGAAGCGAACAGCAGAAAAAGCTACCAGTTCCTCCCTAGGGTTCATCGCGTGAGACCGAGAACCAAAAACTTGATTTGAAAGAAGAAGAAAAAAGGATTGATCATGATTGATTAAAAAAGAATTTGATTTGAATTCTCTTGAAAAGAGCTTGTTTGAACTTTTTGGGATTTGACTTGAATGGAAGGATTTTGACTTGATCTCTAAAAGATTTTATGTAAAAGAAAGAATTTGAATTTGTTTTTGAGAATTTCAATTAGAATTATAGGAAAGTTCTTTTGGGGTTAATTTCGAATTATGGAAATTTCGGAGGTTAATTTACAATTAAGGGGATTTGGGACACAGTAGGAACTAATTGGAAAGATCAGGGGTAATTTGGGTATTTTAGAAGTTAGGATAAATTGGGAATTAATTGGAAAGGTATTTTAGAAGTTGGGATAAATTGGGAATTAATTGGAAAGATCAGGGGTAATTTGGGTATTTTAAAAGTTGGGACAGATTAGGATTAATTGGAAAGATCAGGGGTAATGTGGTAATTTTAGGCTGGCAGGGTATTAGGGGGAATGTTTTAAAACAGTCATCTATGGGGCTCGAACCCCTTCCCTTTCATGTGGCTCCAAGTGTGCCAACCACTTGAGCTAATTGCTTTTAGCATATTTTCTTTCATTTAGTATTTGAAATACCCTGTACGAAAGCTGCTGGAAGGCTCTGTGTGGGAAAAATGAAAGCATTTAAAGGAAATACTCTAGTGGAGATTCGAACCGGGGCAACGAGGTAGACAAAAAAACACTCTACCACTTGAGCTAAGTCTTTAACTTGTCATTGACCTACAAGGGAACTTATTTGAGCAATTAGTAGATAACGCTGGAAATCAAATGAATAAAAGTGAACCTGGTGAGTCTCGAACCCAAGTCTTGAGGGGTTTACAAGCAGCGTCCTTACCACTGGGCCAAGCCACTAGTGGTACCTTCCTTTAACCCCAAATTTTATTTTAAAGGGGATCCTTAATGCATGTTGTAGGCAGGGCCTTCGTGCATGGGATTTATTTTCCTTTACAAGCTGCTTTGATCTCCCTTTGGCTAAGGAACCATAGAGGGCATAACTTGAAATTAAGTCTGCTTATGTGCCCAGACCAAACTCAATACTGTAGCCTAAATCTGGTTTCCTAGCATTTCGACTCTGGGCAAAGGCAACTTGCTGCTCCTATATTCTTCTAAGTTTGGTGCTGTTACTCTTACATGATTAGGGACTCTTCTTACTGGTTTGATCAGGACCTTTCCTGTTTACTCGACATTCACATTAATCTAGCATTCTGCAATATACCCAGTGTGGTGTCTTTGATTCTCTTTTAAGTTCAAACTCCACCACCTAGTAATAATCTCCCCTACCTGCCTCTGCACCAAGTCTCATTGGATTAAGCATTGGTTCTATACTAAGTCTATCATTGTGACAGGTTCAGGGGGTCTCTTTGATTTTCAGTTTTATCCTTTTGTTAATTGAATTTCCTAAACCCTTTACTTCCTCTCTAGCCTATAATCCCAAAATTATTCTTGTTACTGTTGGCCACTACTGAATTCACCTCATGCACTCACTTATGCCTTGAACTGGTGCTGCTAGCCCACTGAGACAGAGGGCTTTCTGTTAATTTGCCCAGGGTCTTTCTTGCGCTTTGAATGGTCCCTAACCAGGTAATAAGTGCACCTTATCGATATGTCATAGCAATAGGTATGGATTAAATGCTGCTCGAATCATTGAACTAGTTAATATCTTCCCTTAACAGTCACCGAATATGGGCCTGTGAAGGAAATGATGTGGTGGAAATGACAGTTCTCATTTTCTACCTATGTGGAGCTTGTTTAGCTTAGTGTAGGACCCCTCGGGTGAGTTCTTCTACCCATAGGGTTGCGCCAACCCAGATTTTAGTAGGAGGATGAATCTCATGAATACTGAATGAGGGCTTAACAGGTTGTGACACCTCTGTGATTCTGCTAGTCACAATTTGATGAGGAGCAGGTTTGTGCTGTTGCTGTCCAGGAGTTTTAGGGTGCACTTATACTCCTACTTTAACAGCTCTCCTTCACCTGATCTATATCCACTTCTAGCCTTACCTTTTAATCCGGTTTAGACCCTAACAGCAGTCTCCTGTACTGCTCTTGTATCAAGTGTCATTGGCTGGATTATGTCTATTCTATGCATGCTACCCCTAGCCTTTGACTGTTTAACCTGCTGGGTTCTAATTTAGGTGCTTACTCCACATCAGGCTTTGCTGCCAGTAGGTGCTGATAAACATCCGGGATATTGATCCTGAGAAATTTGGTACTATATTCTGCTAGGTTCTTTAAGGATTGAACTAGATATCATGCGAGACTCATCTTGCTCATGAATTCAAACATCAGGCTTTCTTGAATTCTTATTTTTTATATTTTTATTTTCTTAAAAAATTTTTTATTTATTCTTTATTATTTTTCCAGATTTTGTTTCTATTTTATTTTTCCAGATTTTATTGTTTTTAATTTCCAGATTTTATAATTTTTTGTTTTTGTTTAACTAATTCTAGTATTATATCGTTTTTATTTCCTATTTGTTTAAAATTGTTATCCTATTATATATTTTTTTTTTCTGCTTTGTATTTTTATTTTTATTTTTGTCTGTTTCCCTGTTTGTCTGTTTGTTCTGTTTTCTGTTTTTATTTTTATGTTCAGTTGTTATTTTTTTTTTATTAATTTTGCTAATTGGGGGGGGGCCTCGAACATAATTGGGTGTTTACAGTAGCTTTTTACCATCAAAAGATTTTTTAGTCTGTTTTTCTAGTAGGACCACATCTAGGAGAATTTTTTTGTAACAACTGCAAATACCTTAAAATAGAGAAAACTACATGTTTCTCAAAGGTGTTGCGAATAGGTTTTTGTGACCATTTTAATCGCCTCCAAAAGTTGTATGACCCTCGCTAAATGTTATTCTATTTTGAAAGAACTACAACAATGTTGTCAAAAAATATCACAACGGTCCTACATTGGAATCCGCAAGGCTAATTTAGCATATGATATTTTTTAAACCAATTGTTTTTGTTGACGGCCCATACCAGGTTATGACCACTGAAAATATCGTCAACGAAGAAAAAAGTTTTTCTTTACACTTTTTTCGGAGATTAAAATTCTACATATGATGAAAACGTATTCCAATGATAATTTCAAACTATCAAAGAATAAACAAAGTCAGCATTTAAAGAGCCAGCTCTCTCTTGATTTGTTTCTTTTTTTATACAAGCTTATAATATGATTTGGCAACAGCTTTTATTCATCACAAAATATTTGCGGTAGCTTTTTTTTTGGATCAAATGTAGTGGAAATTTTTACTAAAACTCGCAAAATATCTTACGATGAAGAAAAATGCAAGGTTTTCAAAGATGTCGCGAAAAGGTTTTTTTTACACTTTCAATTGCCACCAAATGATTTAATTATCATCGCTGAATGTTATTCTATCTTTTTAATAACTACAACAATGTTGTCAAAGAATATCACAAAGGTCTTGTAATGGACTTCGCATGGTTAATCTTGCATATGAGACTTTTTAACCAAATTGACTGAGTTGATGACCCATTGCATGCTATTACCGTTGAATATATGGTGAAAGAAGCAGTACGATTTTTCTTTACACTTTTACAAGAGATTACATTTCTATGTGCCTTGAAAATCTATTAAAATTGATAATTTCAAATTATCTATAGAATAACCATGTGAGCATTTTTTGGATTCTACTTTGTAAAGACAGAATACTTTTTATACACAAGCTTATAACATACTTTTGCAGTAGTTTTTCAATGTCACAAGGTTTTTTAGCCTGTATTTTTAGTAGGATTAAATCTAGGGGAGTTTTTTTTGTAACAACTGCAAAATACCTTACAACGGAGAAAACTGCAAGTTATTCAAAGATGTTGTGAATAGGTTTTTGTGACCCTTTTAATCATCTACAAAAGTTTCTCTACCCTTGCTAAATGTTATTCTATTTTGAAATAACTACAACAATGTTGTCAAAAAATATCACAGGGGTCCTACATTGGAATCTGCATGGCTAGTTTTGCTTATGAGATGTTTTAAACAAATTGTTTATGTTGACGGCCCAAACAAAGTTGTGACCACTGAAAATATCGTCAAAGAAGAAAAAAGATTTTTATTTACCCTTTTTCCAAAGATTATATTGCTACATATGATGAAAATGTATTCAATGATAATTTCAAACTATCCAAAGAATAAACAAAGTCAGCATTTATAGAGCCAAATCTCTCTTGATTTGTTTCTTGTCCTGACACAAGCTTATAATATGATTTGGCAACAACTTTTAATCATCACAAAATATTTGCGGTAGCTTTTTTTGTTGGATCAAATGTAGCGGTAATTTTTACTAAAAGTCGCAAAATGCCTTACAACGAAGAACAATGCAAGGGTTTCAAAGATGTTGAAAATAGGTTTTTATGTCACTTTTAATTGCCACCAAATGTTTTTATTACCATCAATAAATGTTATTCTATCTTTTTAATCACTACAACAATGTTGTCAAAGAATATCACAAGGGTCGTGTAATGGATGTTGTATGGCTAATCTTGCATATGAGACTTTTTAACAAAATTGATTGTGTTGACAACCCACAACAAGCTATTACTGTTGAATATATGGTGAAAAGAAGCAGTACGATTTTGCTTTACCTTTTTGCAGGAGATTACATTTCTATGTGCCATGAAAATCTATTCTGGTGATAATTTCAAATTATCTATAGAATAACCATGTTAGCATTTCTGGAGTCTACTTTGTATAGATAGGATACTTTTTATACACAAGCTTATAACAGAATTTAGCCATATCTTTTCACCGTCACAAGGTTTTTTAGTCTATTTTTTTAGTAGAATCAAATCTAGGGGAATGTTTTTTTGTAACAACAGCAAAATACCTTACAACAGAGAAAACTGCATGTCTTTCAAAGATGTCGCGAATATGTTTTTGTGACCCTTTTAATTGCCTCCAACAGTTTCATTACCCCGCTAAATGTTATTCGATTTTGAAATAACTACAACAATGTTGTCAAAAAATGTCACAAAGGTCCTACATTGGAATTCGCATGGCTAATTTTGCTGATGAGATTTTTTAAACCAATTGTTTATGATGACGGCCCATACCAAGCTGTGACCACTGAAAATATCCTCAAAGAAGCAACAAGATTTTTCTATACACTTTTTTTGAAGATTACATTGCTACATAAGATGAAAATGTATTCAAATGATAATTTCAAACTATCCAAAGAATAAACAAAGTCAGCATTTATAGAGCCAACTCTTTCTTGATTCGTTTCTTTTCTTGACACAACCTTATAATATGATTTGGCAGCAACTTTTAATCATCACAAAATATTTGCAGTAGCTTTTTTTGTTGGATCAAATCTAGTGGCAATTTTTACTGAAAGTCGCAAAATACCTTACAACAAAGAAAAATGCAAGGGTTTCAAAGATGTCACGAATAGGTTTTTATGACACTTTTAATAGCCACCAAATATATTTATTACCATCGCTAAATGTAATTCTATCTTTTTAATAACTACAGCAATGTTGTCAAAGAATATCACAAGGGTCTTGTAATGGAATTCGTATGGTTAATCTTGCACATGAGACTTTTTAACCAAATTGATTGTGTTGGCGACCCATAGCAAGATATTACCGTTGAATATATGGTGAAAAGAAGCAGTACAATTAAGCTTTACACTTTTGCAGGAGATTACATTTCTATCTGCCATGAAAATCTATTCCGATGATAATTTCAAATTATCTATAGAATAACTATGTGAGCATTTGTGGAGTCTACTTTGTAAAGACAGGATACCTTTTATACACAAGCTTATAACATAATTTGGTAGTAGCTTTTCCTCGTCACAAGGTTTTTAAGTCTGTACTTTTAGTAGGATCAAATCTAGTGGAACTTTTTGTAACAACTGCAAAATGCCTTACAATGGAGAAAACTGCAAGTTTTTCAAAGATGTCGCAAATAGGTTTTTGTGACCCTTTTAATCTCCTCCAAAAGTTTTATTACCCTTGCTAAATGTTATCTATTTTGAAATAACTACAACAATGTTGTTAAAAAATATCACAAGGGTCCCAGATTAGAATCTGCATGGCTAATTTTGCATATGAGATTTTTTAAACCAATTGTTTAAGTTGACGACCCAAACCAAGTTGTGACCATTGAAAATATCATCAAAGAAGCAAAAAGCTTTTTCTTTACACCGTTTTAGGAGATTACATTTCTTTATATGTTGAAAATGTATTCCAATGATAATTTCAAACTATCTGAAGAATAAACAAACTCAGGATTTATAGAGCCAACTATCTCTTGACTCGTTCCGTTTCTTTCACAAACTTATAATATAATTTGGCAGCAGCTTTTAACCTTTACAAAATATTTGCGGTGGCTCATTTTGTTGGATCAAATCTAATTACAATTTTTACTAAAAGTCACAAAATACCTAAGAAACAAAAAAAAAATGCTAAGGTTTCAAAGATGTCGCAGGTATGTTTTTATAACACTTTTAACTACCAGCAAATGTTTTTATTACCCTTCCTAAATGTTATTCCATCTTTATAATAACTACAACTATGTTGTCAAAAAATATCACAAGGGTCTTGTAATGGAATCTATATTGTTAATCTTGAATATGTGCTTTTTTAACCAAGTTGATTGTGTTGAAGGGCTACAGCAAGCTATTACCGTTGAATATATGGTGAAAGAAGCAGGACGATTTTGCTTTACACTTTTGCAAGAGATTACATTTCTATGTGCCATGAAAATATATTTCGGTGATAATTCCAAATTATCTACAGAATAACCAAGTGTCCACTTTGAAAAGACACGATACTTTTTATACACAAGCTTATAACATAATTCGGTAGTAGCTTTTCACCGTCACAAGGTTTTTTAGTCAGTTTTTTTAGTAGGATCAAATCTAGAGGAATGTTTTTGTAACAACTGCAAAATACCTTACAATGGAGAAAACTGCAAGTTTTTCAAAGATGTTGCGAATAAGTTTTTGTGACCAATTTAATCGCCTCCAAAAGTTTTATTACCCTCACTAAATGTTATTTTATTTTTATATCACTACAAAAAGTTGTCAAAAAATATCAAAAGGTCAAAAAATATCAAAAGGTCCTACATTGGAATTCGCATGACTAATTTTGCATGAGATTTTGTAAACCAATCATGTTGACGGCCTACAGCAAGCTGTGACCACTGAAAATATCGTCAAAGAAGAAAAAGCTTTTTTTTTTTTACACTGTTTTGGTGATTGCATTTCTACATATAATGAAAAGGTATTCCCATGACAATTTCAAACTATCTAAATAATAAACAAAGTCAACATTTATAGAGCCAACTCTCTCTTAATTTTTTTCTTTTTTTACACAACCTTATAATATGATTTGGCAGCAACTTTTAATCATCACAAACTATTTTCGATAGCTTTTCTTGTTGGATCAAATCTAGTGGAAATTTTTACTAAAAGTCACAAAATACCTAAGAAAGAAGAAAAATGCTACGGTTTCAAAGATGTCGCAGGTAGGCTTTTGTGACACTTTTAACTACCAGCAAATGTTTTGATTATCCTCGCTAAATGTTATTCTATCTTTATAATAACTACAATAATATTGTCAAAAAATATCACAAGGGTCTTGTAATGGAATCCATATGGTTAATCTTGAATATGAGATTTGTTTACCAAATTGATTGTGTTGATGGCCTACAACAAGTTATTACTGTTGAATATATGGTAAAAGAAGTAGGATGATTTTGCGTTACACTTTTGCAAGAGATTATTCGAGCTAGGATAAATCTAGCTGAGGTTCTGATACAATTTCAGTGATCTCCTTTACTGTTGTAAGAGAGCTTCCTCAGTGCTAATTGAATGCCATTACTCTGGACCATAATGTCACGAGAGGAATTTATAGTGCTTCGGTGGAAGTTAGCAGATTGTGGAATTCTTGTTTGAAGGTTTTCTATCATATGTTACAGTGGAAATGAGCACTTCCGTCGTGCCACTATGCAGTTGTACGCCATGTCAACAAACCTAAATGTTCTTCACAAATATATCAATGTGACGCTAAGCTCTTGGACTTGATTATAGGCCATACTTCAGCACTAAAAAGCACGCCAGTGACTACTCCTTTATTTTTAGCAATATGCAAAGTTTTGAATGAAATTCAAGTGAATGAGGGGCCCACCAAAATGGTTACATGGTACTCTGGGGGTATCACTCTCAAGGCTGATAATGGGCAGTTCGAGTTCACATACAATTCTAAAGTGTCCCTAACTTGATAATTGTATAAGTTCATGATCCGCGGTTGGGCAAAGAGAATGGCTTGGCGTTGATGCAGCAATGCCAAACATCAGTAGCAAACACCTGAAGCCATGTAAAGGCCATGTAGTCATGCAAATTCGAGCAAGAGCATTTTGAATTCAGGGAGGAATAACACTAAATGCAAATGCTGGAATCGCAGGCTGGAGGGTTCAATTGTTAGACCTAGTGTTGATTAATTGATAAAAGCAGGCGATGTGATTCCACTGCATGGAAGCGTCTTGCTCTTAGTGTATTGGTCAATTCACTTTGTGTGACTATTGAATGTCAATTGAAGGCTTAGCCAAGTTGATGACTGCGACCCTGTGACCATGAGTTCCCGGTTTCGATTCCCCCCAAGCGGCAGTATTTCTTTAAAAAAAAAAAACATCCTTATACGTCAACTACAGGCAGTTGGGCCTAGCTCAAGGAAATTGGGAACAACCACGTAGAACCCACAGAGGAGTCACGCCAGCAGCTAAATTGAGCCATGAATATCATACACAACCTTTTACAATTAATTTGTCTAGATTGTCAACCTAAAAATCAAGCCCATTCAAATTAAATTTAATTCTTTCTTTTTCCTCAAATCCAAATTAAATTCTTTTTTCTTCAAATTCAATCCAAATTCAAATCTTCAAAATCAAATCAAGTTCAATTCCTCTTCTCAAGTCTCAAATTAAGTCAACTTTAAATTAAATCAACTTCATAAAATCAACCATTCTTTTCCTCAAGTTTCAAATAAAATTCAGGATGGTTCAAATCCAATTTGATCCTTTTTATCAAATTTCAAATAAAAATCATTTTGGTTCAAAACCTATTTAATCCTTTTCATCAAGTTTAAATAAAATTCATTTTAAGTCAAATCCTATTTAAATCCTTCCCTTAATTTTAAAGAAAATCAAATTTAATTCTTTTCTTCAAATTCTAAATCAAGTTTAATTCTTTTCTTGTTCAAGTTTATTTATTTTTTAATCAAGTTTAAGATCAAGCCCATGATAGTCCAAATCAAGTATTTCTTTGTCCTCAAATTTTTAAATCAAGTTCAATTCCTTTCCTCAAGTCCAAATCAAGTTTAGTTCAATTTCTCAAGTTTTAGATCAAGCTCATTTTAAATCAATTCCTTTTCAAATCAAGTTCCTTTTTAGTTTAAATCAAGTCCAGTTATTTTTCCACCTAAGCCCAATCTCTTTTTTATTGTTTTTATTTTTCAATTAAATTCATTAATTCTAGGTCTCACACAATGAACCCTAAGCACGAACTGGTAGCTTTTTCTGCTATTCGATATTTAGGAATTCATATGGGTCCCAGTGCAGCCGTAGTCGTCTTGGACCCTATGAATATGTGGACTAAGAATATTTTTGTAAATAATGTCAAGAGAAACTTCATTTTTGAATCCCTAGTCTCACGCGATAAGCTCTAAAATAGAACCGGCGGTTTCACTATTGTTCGATGTTTAAAGATTCATATGGATCCTAGTGCAGCCCTCGTTTGCCTCAGATCTTTAAAATATTTTCAAAATACTCTGGTCATTTTTCAAGCACCTTCGAAGGTCAAGCCTTCTAAATAAACCAGAACTACGTAAGTCATGAATTTCCCATTGCACCAGGGAATACGTAGGAGCAAGATCAAGTCCTGTCAGGCTATCTTCTACCTAACCTATTTATTTTTATTCAAAATTAAAGGGATCAAACAGTTTTCAAAAAGTATCAAAGTCATACACTCAGTTTAAGGGTACTGTTCCTCGGAACGGAACGGGCAAGTAGGGTGCCCAACACCTTCCTTACTCGTAACCAACTCCCGAACCTAAATCTCTTCCTCAAGTTAGGGCTTTTCCAAATCTTTTTCCCTTAAATGAAAATTTGGTGGTGGCTCCACATAATCAATAAAATTCTTTATTAAAATTTTAGCGAGTTCGCCGTCTCGTCGTAATTACGGTTGCGACAGATGGCGACTCCACTAAGGACTTTAGAGAGTCAAGCCTAGTCTAATTGAGTGTGCATTGTATTGATCTCTTTCTTGTTTATCTGCACGATTTATTTATCTGTTTATCTATCTGTTTATTTGTTTATTTATTCATTGTGCAACCCTAGGATAGAGGAATAATAAATTGCTATATATCTGTCACGATTTCCCCAATTGCAAGTATCCCAATTATTTGTGTGCCCTCCACACATTACATCAATGCATTTCATCTCATGAGTAGAGCCTTATACCCGCGTCTGAGTGCAGCCTAGGATAGAGGGATCTAGTGGTGTCAGTCTAGGGCCTACTGTAAACACTCAATTATGTCCGAAGCCTCCATTTTTAAATTAATTAGCAAATAATTTAAATAATAGGAAACAAAAATAAATGAAGAAAAAAAAGATAAACAAAAAAACAAACAACAGAATAAATAAAAAAATAACAGAAAAAAAAATATAAAAACAGAAAATTAAAACAAGTAATAAAAATAAAAAAGCTATATGAAAAAACAAAAAATATAAAATCAGAAATAAAAACAGACAATTAAAATAAAAAAAATGAAAACAAGAATTAAGAAACAAAAATAAAAAAAAATAATAACTAAATAAAATAAAAATAAAAAGAAACAAAAATAAAAATAATATAGCACAAAATAAAAAATGACAAACTGAAAAAAAAAGAAATAAAAAACAAAAACCACAAAAGAAAATTAAAACAGAAAACAAATAAAATTTTTTATGTAAAAACTAATAAGAATCAAATAATAAACAAAACAAAAGCAAAAAAAAAACAGAACAATAAATAAAAAGAAAATAAATAAATAAGAAAAAATAGAAAACAGAAATAAATAAAAATAATAAATATATTATTAAAACAAGAAAAATGAATAAAATGAAAAAAGGAAAATAATAAACAAAATAATGATGGTATAAAAATAAAATTAAAACCAAATATTCAAATAATCAAAAATAAAATAAAGAAAAAGATTTTCATGTTAATAAAATAAATAAAATCGAAAATAATAATAAACCAAAAAAGAGAAAAACTAAAATAAATATATTAAAAACAGAAAATAGAGAATTAAATAAAGAGAAAAGCAGAAAATAAAAGAAAAAAATAATAATATTAAAAACAGAATAGAAAAACTGAAAAGAAACGTAAAAACGAAAAAAAAAAAAACTAACTAACTAACGCAAAAACAAAAAAGGAGAAGAAAAAGAGAAGAAGGAAAAGGGAGGAGGATCGGGGGGAAGAAGCTCTGGGTCTAGGGTCTGAAGAGGAAGAAAGAAGCACGAAAGTTGGAGAGGATACTCAGGAGATTGAGGAGAGGCTCACCCTAACAGGGAGAGGATTCAACATCAAGTGAAGGTCGCAAAGGAAACTCAAGATGTGGATTTTTCTCCAGGTCATTACCTTCATGCCTTTCTTTCTTTTTTTGTAAACATGCGAGTACGGTGCTATGAAGTGCTTGAGTGAGTATGCATCTAGATTTTGATTTAGAGTCGAAGTCAAGAATTATAGGCAATTTATGCACATGCTTAGTGGTGCTGTAACACAAAAACAAAGATCAAAGTCTCGTTAAACTAGGGAAGATATAACAGTTTTAAACCATGGTGTGTGTGCCTTGTTTTGTGACGCCTATAAATGGCAACTAATAACTGCATGTATGACATATTGTCATGGCTACAAATTGTGGTAAACCTCGATCTTGTGCATAACTATTTACCTCCCTCATGGGCAAGTTCACGAGCTCCCAGTGGTAGTGAAAAAGATGTGTTATTGAGCACTACGACCTCTACAAGTGAGTGCTCTCCAATCTTGGCCATTAATGGTGGCTGCCAAGTCAATTTCAAACCTAAGAAAGGTTCCTTTTAATTCAGCTCAAGGCACAAGCAGGGGTCACTCTTGTGCAGTTTTGTCATTTATGAGAGTACAAGCTTGAAACGTCTAAAACATGAGGTTGCAGGTTTTCGGCTTGCACTAAATTTACGCTTGCTGTTTTCGCATTCTGAACCAAATGCCTTGTATAGATTTGTTTAAGATCGTGTCTGAACCAAGAGATGCGGATGGATGTTAACAAATGCATGCAATCTTGATACCACATAAAGGTTTGGCTTTTGATACAACTAGTTGAGCATGAATTCTTCTAAACACTTCGGGTCCTGCTAGTTAAGAATGGTTAATTAACTATTTGGAGCACATTGAGTTGGGGTGCCTAACTTGAACGAAAAGGGAGGCTTCACAAATGTTTCCTCATTTCTCCTTGTCTATAACACGACCTTCATGCCTTCATGAAGCCTTCCCCCGTCGAAAGCTCCTTGGCTAAGGCTCAAAGTCAGCCCACGCATTGGTGTGTTCGATTGCCAGTAGGCTTGCCTCAATGGGTTTGGTTCGAGTGCGGGTGTGCAAGCAAAAATCCAAGCTCACTCCTCTATTCGGCACTCATTCATTTGGCCAGTTACACCAAGCACAATCCCAGGGCTTGATCTGTCCGATTCAATCGACAGGTGCAATATGGCCGAAAGAGACGACCTCAATACATTGAGCTAAAAGAAAACCCGCACTCAACACAAGAGCATGAGCTAAAAGCAAACTAAAGCAGAAGCACGCAAGATTCAATAGTCCTGCCTTGCTGTTGTTATATTTGAGGCCTATGGATGATGTTTCAGAAAAGCTGTGCACAGCCATGCAACTTGGCTTTATGGCGAACAGGTTGGCAACAAAAGTAAGCCATGCAAGAACCATGCAAACAGCCATGCACGATGTTGGTTCGTGTTCGGAAGGCAGCCATGCAAGTGCTGGCCTACGTCTACAAAGGGGGAATCCCATGCACCAGCTATATAACCCCCACAATAGCCAACTAGAGCATCCTCGCTTCGGTTTAACAGGAAAGTACAACATCTAAGTCCTTTAAGTCTCATTGTTGTCAAGCTCAAAATATGATGATTATTAAGCAGCACAACTATTCAAGTTTTGGCTCTTGGAGACAGTAAAGAACCATGCTAAAGGACATGCAAACCTTTGCTTGTAGGAATCGCAAAGAGGGTTATACCAGTGATTACTATGCAACCTAGAGAGTAAAATTCTTTTCAGAATAATGGGACTTGTACTTGCTGCCGAAACAGAAGAACGAATTATGGTGGGCTCGGAGAGGCTGTAAAGCAGCTACCCATGCATGTGTGACCTTTAAATTTGGGTGACGTCTGGTGGACCCCACAACATGATGTTAGTCAAATGCAAAAAAAAGTCACACAAGATAAACAATTAAGGGACTGAGTCAGAGTTAGCTTTGTCTCTCAACAACGTCACATTATCCTCGTGTGAAGAAATTTGTCTATGCCCTCTTCTAATGCAACTCAATTGAATTTTGATGACAACCCCTTAGCTTGCATGGAGTTGGTTGATCATATGTGTGCTGCTAAGGAGCTAAATTCCTGCGTCGAGTAGTAATGGACTTTGTTGCCACAAGACTACCAGAGTGAACCTCTTTCTACTTAATTGGGCCATATAATTCCAATCATGCCCAGGCTCTACGCATATCCAATTGGGCCACCCCCAGGCCTATATATATTCACTGCTGCACGTCATAGACTTCATAAACTCTCACATTGCATACGATAAAATTGGGTCTTTTGTAGCGAAGGCAGCTTCTGAAACTGCATGCATGCGTACAATTATACGTGCCCCAGCTTCCTAAAGTATGCTTTAAGCTTAATTCAAAGCTTCAGAAATCCCAACCAGCAGCTTGGTCTAGTGGTAAACACGTTGCTTGAAGATCTACCAGACCCTAGATTCAAACTCTTTGGGGATCAGTTTTTAAATGGCCGTTAAGCACCTTAACTCTTGATTTAGCCACAATAACACATGTTTATGACTAACATTGGAGTTCGATCGAGCGGTTGATCAGCCACCTATACAATCCCAAGGTCTGGTGTTCGAACGCTGCCACATGTTTTCCTCTGAATTTATTTTGTGGTTGTGAAGTCCCTTTGTTAATTTTCAGCACATCATCCACCTCCATCGGCCCCCAAATTCTATTATGTTAAATATGCATGAATAATAAGAGCTTGGCTTAGTGGATGGAACGTTGCACATAACTGCCAAAGTGTGGGTTCGATTCCCACCCTGAATTTTTTTTTTCTTTTTTGTGTCATTTTAGAGAACCAGGTAGCAAGGGGTAATGGGTCAACTACTCAATTTTAACTCCTGGCCCCATCTAAATTAAATCATTTTATCTGGACCTTCGCCTAACGCTGGGCTGCCCATATTGAATCCAAAAGCCATTTCACTCAAATTAAAATTTAATTCTTTTTCCAAATTTCCATTCAAGTTTAATATCAAACTTTTTTTTTTTAATTCAAATTCATTTTGGAAATCAAACTTAATTCTTCTTTCAAATCAATCCTTTTGTAGTTCAATTCTTTTTCTCAAGTTTTAATTCAAAATTTTAATCAATTTCAATTATTTTTCACAAACTTTTAAATCAAGTTAATTTCAAGTTCTAGTCAATCCTCTTAATTAAATTCAAGTCAAGTTCAACTCCTTTACTTCAAAAATAAATCAAGTTTAATTCTTTTATTTTAAATCCTAAAATTTCTAATCAAGTTCGTTTTTAATCGAGTTCATTTTAATCAAATCAAAATTATTTTAATCCTCCAAAGAAAATTCAAGTCAAACTTTCTTTTTGAAATTCAAGTCAAACTTTCTTTTTGAAATTCAAGTCAAGTTCATTTTTAGTCAAATCAAGTTCAATTTCCAAAATTTGAAATCAAGTTTCACTCATTTTTTCAAATTTTGAGTTAAATTCATTTTAAATCAAATGTATTTTTCAAACCAAACCCTTTATTATTTTTCCAAGTAAATTAATTTTGGGAATCATTAGTCTCACACGATGAGCTTTAAATGGGAAACTGGCGGTTTCATTGTTGTTCGATATTTAAAGATTCATATAGGTCCCAGCGCAGCCTTAGTTTCCTCGAACATTGTGCACATGTGGACTAAAAGTTCCTCCTAAATAATAATATCTTTCAAAAATACCTTCTTAAGGATCACAAGTCTCACGCGATGAGCTCTAAATGGGAAATTGGCGGTTTCACTGTTGTTCGATATTTAGAGATTCATATAGGCCCCAGTGCAGCCTTAGTTTCCTTGGACCTTGTGCATAAGTGGACCAAGAATCCCTCCTAAAGACTAAAAATGCTTTCCAAACCATCTTTACACTCAAAAGTCAAGCCTTCAAACCAGAACTACGTAAGCCTTGAGTTTCCCATTGCACTAGGGAATACGTAGGAGCATGATCAAGTCCTGTCAGAATATCTTCCATTCATATATTTATTTTCACTCTAATTAAAGGGATCAAACACTTCTCAAAAAGTCACACACTCAGTTTAAGGGTACCGTTCTTCGGAACGGGCAAGTGGGGTGCCTAACACCTTCCTCACTCGTAACCGACTCTCGAACCTAAATCTCTTCCTCGAGTTAGGCTTTTTCCAAATCTTTTCTCCTTAAATAAAAATTTGGTGGCGGCTCCACATCAAATAAAGAATTCTCTATTTTCAATTTTTTGCAAGTTTGTCGTCTCATCGTAATTACGATTGCGACACCTACGTCCTGATTGGCTATCACGAAAATCCAGGCTAGATGCGTCCTATTCATGTGCCCTACAACTGGTAGCTTTTTCTGCTGTTATAGCTAGAATTATGAACTGGAACTAAGCTCTAGTAACCTCTTATACCTTAGGATTAGTGACCACCTTCAAGAGGTTCATGCATTAAAGGTTGTAGACCCTTAGGACAGGTAGCCCACATAGGAGGCAAGGAGGGCACACACCCCTTTCATGATACATGATTCACATATGCTATGCACGGACATTTATTTGAACAAAATCATCCAAGATGGTAGAGGGGAGTTGAAATCTGAAAATTGGGGGAAATACAAAAAATCAAGAAAGAACATCCAAGAAAAACAAAAATATATAAACCAAAGTTTGAAAGCAAATAAAAATCAAGGAAAATCAAAATAGAAGAAGATAAAAACTTCGAGGAAAATTAGAAAAATAATTTTAAAAATAGTAAAAATATGGTAAAATGCAAAAAGAGAGAAAATGAAATTCGAAAATCTAAAGAATTATTTTTTAGAAAAATTTTAGTAAAACTAAAAGATTTTTAACAAAACCAAATGTTTTCCTAGAAAAATTAAAAAAATAGAAAAGATTAAAGTTGCTAAAAATCAAGGATGATTAAATAAAGCAACACTCAATTATTTTCAAGACCCTCAAATCTCTAAAAATTATTTGTGCATAACATTCATTAATTTATTCATTCATTCATAAAATCATCATTGAAAAAGAGAGATTTCAAAAAAATTGTTCCATACCTTTCATTTTCATACTCATTGAAACATAAAAATCTTTATCATTCATAATTTTTGCATTCAAACTGTTTCTCAAAAAATTAATTTTTAACTTTAACAGATAAATTGGAGAAAGACAACTTCCTCGACACCCTTATAGGACCCGTGCACAATCGAGAATCATGGATGAGCTGGAAAGACAAAATGAAGAGTTGAGAAATGAGGTCCAAACATTAAAAGATCAACTGGCCATACTGATGGAGGCCATCCAATTGTCAAAATAGAAAGAGGTGAGGTCTGTTTTAGAAGAACCCATAGGCCCATCATATCCTCCTGGCTTCACTCCACAAAACCCTTCACCATCAACCATGCCCCCACAAACCAAAACGGTTCATTATGGGTTTCCTCATAGGCATGCACCCTTATTCAGCCAAACACAAACCCAAACACATAACCTACCTTCAAACACTACAGACATCCCTTATACCATTCCAAACGTCATCTCACAAGATTACCAAACAGTTGTTGGGGGAACAAACCCTATGTTCACCCAAGGGCCGCACCCTATATACCTACCATCTTCTCATCCTCACAGCATGCCAAGGGAATACCCAAACTATCCATTTGAGGATACTGAAAAATGGAAAACCTTGGAGGAAAGAATCAGGGCAATTGATGGAAGTGCTTATGACGCCAAAGATACATCTGATTTGTGCCTAGTCCTTGATGTGGTCATCCCTCCAAAATTCAAGGTTCTTGAATTGGAGAAATATCAAGGAACTAGCTGTCCAAGGAATCACCTGACCATGTACTGCAGGAGGATGTCCGCTTGCACTCACGACGATAAGTTGCTTGTCTATTTCTTTCAAGACAGCTTAACTGCGGTAGCTGGTATACTCAGCTAAAGCGGACACATATTCGTTCATGGAGGGATCTGGCTGAGGCCTTCCTGAAACAGTACCAGTATAATATGGAGATGGCTCCGGACAGAACTCAGCTCTAGAACATGGCCAAGAAAGGGGATGAGATCTTCAAACAATATGCACAGTAATGGAGGAAGTTGGCTGCTCAAGTGCAACCTCCATTATCTGAGAAAGAATTGGTTAGCACGTTCATTGACACACTCTAGGATCCTTTCTGTGACAAGATGATTGGCAGTGTGACTGCTAGCTTTTCTGATGTCGTCATCATTGGAGAAAGGATAGAAGGTGGCATGCACCGTGGAAGGATCGCGCACAAGTCCACAGGGACAACTAATGCCTCTGTAGGAAAGAAGAAGACAGGGGAGACTTATAATGTGGCTTCTGGTCAAGGACAGTACATACCTCAAATGGCACCTTATGGACCAACCGGTTTCCAACCATCACTACCTTATCCACCTTATGCACCATACCCTTACATCATCACAACCTACCAAACACCCTACCCTCCAACTTACAACTATCCAATGCAAATCATACCACCAACACCGTACACGGTCCCAACACCAGCTAAAAGCCAGAACCCTAGCCAAAGCCAAAAGAGGGAGAAGAACCTTGTCCAGTTTGATCTTATTCCAATGACCTACACTGAGTTGCTTCCTTAGCTAATCCAGAATTCCTTACTGGTTTCTTACCCTTTGAAACCTCAAGAATCACAATACCCTAAATGGTATGATGCAAATTCCATATATGACTACCACGTGGGGTACATTGGTCATTCAGCAGAAAATTGCCAGGTTCTAAAGCGTAAGGTGCAAAGCCTGATTGATGCTAATCGACTGGATTTTGGGAAGCTTGCTCCTAACATAGGAAATAATCCATTACCAAATCATGAAGTCCCGTCAACCGGCTGAAAGAAATTGGGGCAGTACAACGGGGTGCCTTGTAAAGAGGCAAGTCAAAACATCAAGGAAAATCATCCAGGACTTTTCATACTTTTCAAAGTCAATCTTTTGTAAATAAATCCCAATGAATAATACAAAAATTACATTTTTCATGTTCCTTGGGCATATGCTTTACATTATTGGCTTTACTTCTTGAATTTTCCCTTCTTTTCATCATTCAACCCGCTTCTCATTCTATATCCAAACAAATAAATACCTGTTGGTGACAATGCCAATGCTGCAAATAAATAATATTGAACGTCTTATTAACCAAGTTCAAAGAGAAAAATTAAATTAGGAAGCAGAATAAGAAAAATCCAACTAAGGATTCCAAATCACCACGCATTGTAAATCCTCTCAAGGAATGTCTTGTCTAACAAAAAAAGCAATAAGTATCCCGCTGGATCGAAATTTCAAATCCCGAAAAAATTTAGGGATGCAAAATAGGTCTGCCGAATTGAGAATAAAAAAATGATCCAGGCAAGATCAATATCTAACCAGGAAAAATTCAAAAAGAAGAAAAACCCGCTGGATTAAAATCCAAAAAATAATAATCCAAGAAAAATCGAGGTCAAAATTCAAGAAAAAATGAGAGAAGAAGAAAAGCTCGCTGGATTAAAATAAAAAATAATCCAGGCAAAAGTAGGGTCAAACGAATGAATCAACAAAGTCATGATCAACAAAAGTCTTGTCAAATTAAAATTCCAAAAACAATTTAGGAAAAAATTAGGATCAAAACAAAAGCCCGCTAGGTTGAAAACCCGCAAAGGTGGCCTAGGCAAAAGTTAGGGCACACAAAAAAAAGCCCGCTAGGTTAAAAACCCGCAAAGGCGGCCTAGGCAGAAGTTAGGGCACAGAAACAAAAGCCCGCTAGGTCGAAAACCCTCAAAGGGTGGCCTAGGAAAAAGTTAGGGCATAAAAACAAAAGCCCGCTAGGTCGACAACCCTTAAAAGTGACCTAGGCAAAAGTTAGGGCACACAATTAAGAGCTCTCTTGGTTGAAAACTCGTAAGGGAGACCTAGGCAAAAGTTAGGGCGAAAAAAGGACCTACTGGGTTAAAAATCAAAGGAACAACTCAAGCAAAAGTTAAGGTCATCCAGGAATCCCAGTACAATCTGACATTCTAGACCTCACATTTCCTAAAACTGGGGCAAAATTTTTCCATTTCTCAAGTTTGATTAATTTGACAATCAATATTATGAAAAACAACATTGGCATTTTTCACCAAAAAGGTGCCAATTGGGCAATCAAACCAACATCCTTCGCCCTTTTCTTTCAAATAAACTACCTTAGACACCATTTGCAAAATTCTCCATCTCCTTCCTTTGACTATCCAAAATCACTTCGCACACCCTAATAGTGCACATGCCAAGAAGAAATGTGAAAAATGAAAAAAGAAAAGAAGATTAATTTTGAAACGGCATGGCAAGTCGTATGAATCCCCAACCATCACAACACGACACGATTATTTTCAAAGAATTATCCCCCTGCCCCATAATGCCACCAAAACAAAAGAAGTGTGTCTAATTCAAGGATGATGACCACTGTTGGGTCTCAAGATCTCGAAAAGGAAAATTCTGGAATTAACTAAGAAGAAGCCCAAAAGCAAAGTCAGCCCAACTCGTCCTGAATCTTGATTCCCTTTATACCAACTATAAGGTTGTCAAGGAAGAAAAATGTCGAAGAAAAATAAAAAAATCGAGAGGAACAAAAGCTTTTTAAAAAACAACCATCTTATGGCATGCATCATCCTGTAGCATCCATTTCATCAAATAGTCATTTCAAAAATAAAGAAACAATAAATAAGTTAAAATATCTCATCTTATTGCATTTATTCAAGCATCACATAAACATCTAGTCATTCAAACATCGTATCCTTTTTCATTCATTCGAGCACAATATAAGTGCCTTGTCATTCAAGCCTCGCATAACCCATTTTTCAAACCTAATTAAGACCAAGGTAAATTGCCCAAGTCAATCATAATTAAAATATTTCTAAAAAATCAAGATCACAAACTGGGGAAAACGTCTGCCTAGAAAAATTCAAGCTGGGGCGATCCTCGATTTTTGGAATTAAGATCAAAATTGGGGCAAACTCTTGCCCAAAGACTTCAAATTGAGGGAATCCTTAATTTCAAATCAAGATCCAAAACTGGGGCAAACATTTGCCAAGAAAAAGTCAAATAGGGGCGATCCCCGATTTTTGAGATCAAGCTCAAACTAGGGCAAATGCTTGCCTAGAAAATTCAAGTTGAGGCAATCCTCAACTCCTCAACTCCAGAAGAAAATCCAAACTGGGGAAAATGCTTGCCCAGAAAAATTCAAATTGAGGCAGTCCTCAATTCTAAATCAAAATTCAAACTAGGGCAAACAATTGCCCAGAAAAATTCAAATTGGGGGCAACCCCGATTTTTGAAAAAGAAGAATCAAGATTCAAACTGGGGCAAGCATTTACCCAGAAAAGTTCAAATCGAGACAATTCTTAGTTTCAAGTCAAGATCTAAACTGGGGAAAAATGTTTGCCCAAGTTTCTTCAAGAGAAAGTGATTATCAATTGCTTAAAACCTTGCAAGTTCAAGGCAAAATCAGCAAGTTATTTAAATTAATTCAAGATAAACAATCTTCGAGTAATGTTGTTCAAAACAACCGATTCCTCCTCACTTGTGCAACATCAGGCAATCAACCTGCATTCCTGGGGCACATCATATCATCCTAACAAGGTCATTCTATGCTTTTTGTCTATCATGACAGATCGTCCTTCTGTGCCCGTCTTAACGGGCCACTTCAACAGTGCCTGTCTTAACAGGTCATTCTTCACTTCGCCTGTCTTAACAGGCCATTTCTACTTTGCCTGTCTTAACAGGATTGCCCTCTCACCTGTCATATCAGGTCACTTTCATTGCCCTTTACCTATCTTAATAGGTCATTCTTGCTTTGTCTGTCCTGACAGGCCATCTTTTCAAGTTAGTATAGGTCACTCTTTGTTTCCCTTTACCTGTCTTAACAGGTCATTCCCGCTTTGCCTATCCTGACAGGCCATCTTTTCAAGTTAGTCACTCTCTCACCTGTCTTAGCAGGTCACTTTCATTTTCCTTTACTTGTCTTAACAGGTCATTTCTGCTTTTGCCTGTCTTAACAAGCCATCTTTTCGAGTTAGTGTAGGTCCCTCTCATGTCGATTTTCCTATCTTAACAAGCCATTTCGAAGTCTCCTGTATTAACATGTCTTCTTCATTCTTTCCCATTCCCGTCTGAACATTTCACCATCAAGTTTATTTTTCTGCATCTTGGCCTATGTTGTCAGGCCTCATCAAGTTTACCTTTCTGCATCATGGCGTATGATGTCAGGCCTCCATCAAGTTTAATTTTCTGCATCTTGGCCTATGATGTCAGGCCTCCCTCAAGTTTACTTTTCTGCATTTTGGCTTATGATGTCAAGCCTCCATCAAGTTTATTTTTTTGCATTTTGGCCTATAGTGTCAGCCTCCAGCACATTCAAGTTTAGTTTTCTGCATCTTGGCCTATGATGTCAGGCCTCCCATCAAGTTTATTTTTCTACATCTTGGCCTATGTTGTTGGGCCACCATCAAGTTTAATTTTTTGTACTTTGGCCTATAATGTCAGGCCCCCATCAAGTTTAATTTTCTGTATCTTGGCCTATGATGTCAGGCCTCCATCAAGTTTACTTTTTTGCATCTTGGCCTATGTTGTCAAGCCCCCATCAAGTTTAATTTTCTGCATCTTGGCCTATAATGTCAGGCTCCCATCAAGTTTGCTCTTCCGCATCTTGGCCTATGATATTAGGCCTACCATCAAGTTTACTTTCCTGCATCTCGGCCTATGTTGTCAGGCCACCATCAAGTTTATATTTTTGCATCTTGGCCTATGTTGTCAAGCCTCCATCAAGTTTATTTTTCTACATCTTGGCCTATGTTGTCAGGTCATCATCAAGTTTACCTTTTTGAATCTTGACCTATGTTGTCAGGCCACCAACAAGTTTTCTTTTCTAGCACGTTCAAGTTTACTCTTCTGCATTTTGGCCTATAGTGTTAGGCCTCCAGCACGTTCCAATTTTCTTTTCCAACATGTTCAAGTTTACTCTTATGCATTTTGGCCTATAATGCCAGGCCTCTAGCATGTTCAAGTTTGCTTTTCCGCACGTCCAAGTTTACTTTTCTGCATTTTGGCCTATAGCGTCAGGCCTCCAGCACGTTCAAGTTTACTTTTTGGCCTCTTGGCCATTAATGTTAGGCTCCCATCAAGTTTGCTTTTCCACACCTTGGCCCTTGATGTCAAGCCTCAAGCATGTTTAGATTTCTGCATTTAGGCCTATGATGTCAGGCCACCTTGCACGTTCATTTTCCGTACTTAGGCCTATGCTGTCAGGCCTTGCAGTTTAATTTCTGCACCCCACCTGTCTTAATAAGTCTTTTTTCACTTCGCTTGTCGTAATAGACCATTGTTTTCTGCTTTGCCTTTTTTTAACGGGCCTTCTTCTCTTCACCTTGTCTGCCCTAATAAGCCATTCAATTCTTTTCCCATGTCCGTATTAACGGGCCTTATTCATTTCACTTTGCCTATACAGGTCATTCGGTTAGCCTAATCAGGCTAAGCTTTTCAACTTCTGCATTTTGGCCTACCATGTCAGACCTCACATATTTAAACTCAATCGGCAGAAACTGCCATCTTCCAGGCATTCGTTTTCAAGCTCAAGGCTTTTTACGTCTTTCGGACATTCTTAAAGCTTGCCTCGGACATAATGTATTCACGTCTTTATTCATTTCCTACCATGATAATTGAGAGAATTACTTCTCATATTATCTGGTAGGAAAATGAGTAAAGAGGGACAAACTATAAATACTCAATTATGTCCGAGGCCCCCATTTGTTGAATTAATCAAGAAATCAAAAATAATAAATAATAAATATATATTAAAATAAATAAACAGAAAGCAGAAAAATAAATAAATAAACAAAAATAGAAACAAAAAAAAGAGAGAAAGAAATGATTATATTTGAAACAAATAGAAAAGAAATTAAAAATAAAAAGAATGTAAAACAAAAAAATTGAAAAGATAAACCAAAGTTTTTTTTAAAAGAATAATTTAAATAATAGAAAACAAAAAAAAAAAATAAATAATGAAATAAGGAATAAATAAACAAAAAAAAATATAAATAATAATAATTAAGGAAGGAAAAAACTGAAAACGAAAATTGATAAAAATGAAGAAAAACAGAAATTAAAGAAATGAAAAAATATAAGGAAAGAAAAATAATAAAAAGAAAAGAAAAATGGAAAATAAGAAAATAATAATAATGATAATAAGCCAAAAATATATGAAAGAAAATTTGAATAAAAATAAAAAGGTGATAATATGAAACTGAAATAAAGAAAGGTTAAAATAAATAAATAAAAGGAAAAACTGATAAAGGAATATTAAAAAGAAAAAAATGAGAAAGAAAAAGTGGAAAGTAAATGAAAAGTAAAAATAAAAATAATATATATATAAATATAATAATAATAATAATAAAACAAAAAAGAAGAATAAAAAGCGAAAATAAAATAACTAACTTGGAAAAATAGCAAAAAACAAGATAATAAAAAAAATAAATAACAAAATAAAGAAAAAAAACAGAATAATAGACCGAAAATAGAAATTAAAAGAAGAAATTGGAAGAAGGCACGTTAGAGGATGTATGCATGCATGTGGGCACTGGGCTCAGTGAGGACTTCCAGAGAATAAAATTTTAGAGAGGGCGAGGATAAGCTACAGAGGAAGAGGAGTCACCAAATTGGCAAAGGAGGTTGATGAGAAGAGTTCTAAGATTAGTTGGAGGAAAGGAGGAGACAACTTCTCTGTGTTCTTCTCTCAAGAAGGTGAAAAGCTAGCTTGCCAGATCCAAGATCGCAGATCTAAATGGGCAGGAATCCATGAGGTTCTGGTGAATGGAAAGGAAAATTCTTACACCAAGACTACTCAGAGTTTGGTAGCATTAGCTTCATCGAGGAGTGTTCCAGCAAGAACTTGTGCATCAAAGACGTCGACGTCCAGGTAAATCCATTAACTCTTCTTTGTAGACTGATGGTTGAATTCGCATAATAGAATAGTACAATCTTAGAGCTAAGAGTAATGGTGAATACTAGCTAAGTCTCATTTTGTTTGCGAATAACACTAAGTTCTGTTAAATAAATTCAAAAATCTGCTAGCATGATGAGATAAGGTAGAAAAACCACACTTCGAAATCTGTCTTAATGGAAACACATGTTGAAATCTTGGGGCCATGTGAAGTGCCCAATCGAATATGATCGCCTCATCATTTTGTCAAGATTTTTGTAAAAAAGGGGTTTGACAACCAGTGATCGCAAAAGCAATGATGTAGACGATAGTGACATTATTGACTTGGCTGTGAATTCTAATAACACTGTGGTTGCATCGTCTATGCTTCTCTTCCTTCACTTCGTTCTTCCAATTATAAACTTCTAGATAGGTCTAGGTTTAATAGTTGATCACCGGCAGAGGAACCCACACACATCTACTGCGAAAACAATCGAGAATGAAAACTATTTTTAACGTGGAATAAATGCATGCATGCATAACAATGGGTGGTGGTTTTGTTCCTGGAACCATACAAGTGGTAGATCATCAAAGGCCTAAATCACGATCCAGAATGAAAGCTAGCAGCAGTGCTTTGATACATGTACTTTGATCACATCAGAGGTTGTCATATTAAGGCATAGTAAGTCCTAGCAAGATGATACCTCAATCGCCAAGTATCCAGGTACCTTGTTTGAAGTTTCTGGTTCGCATGCACCCTATGGTTATTCGAGCTGGGATAAATCTAGCTGAGGTTCTACTACAATTTCAATGATCTCATTTGCTGTTGTAAGAGAGATTCCTTAGTGCTAACTGAATGCCATTACTTTGGGCCATAATGTCAAGAGAGGAACTTATAGTGCTTCGGTGGAAGTTAGCAGATTGTGGAATTCTTGTTTGAAGGTTTTTTGTCATATGCTTCAGTGGAAATGAGCACTTCCGTCATGCCACTATGTAGTTGTACGCCATGTCAATAAACCTGAATGATCTTCACAAATATGTCAATGCAACGCTAAGCTCTTGGACTTTATTATAGGCCATACTTCAACACTGAAAAGCACGTCTGTGACTACTCCTTTGTTTTTGGCAATATGCAAATCTGTGAATGAAATTTAAGTGAATGAGGGGCCCAACAAAATGGTTACATGGTACTCTGGGGGTATCACTCTCAAGGCTGATAATGGGCAGTTCAAGTTCACATGCAAATCCGAAGTGTCCCTAACTTGACAATTGTATAAGTTCATGATCTGCGGTTGTGCAAATAGAATGGCTTGGCATTGATGCAGTAGTGCCAAACATCGTAGCAAACACCCGGAAGCCATGTAAAGGCCATGACACCATGCAAATTTGAGCAAGAGCATTTCGAATTCAGGGAGGAATAACATTAGATGAAAATGTTGGAATCGCAGCCTATAGGGTTCAATTGTTAGACCCAATGTTGATCAATTGACAAAAACAGGTGCATGTAATTTGACTGCATGGAAGCATCCTGCTCTTCAGGTATTGGTCAATTCATTTTGTGTGACTATTGAATGTCAATTGAAGGCTTAGCCCAGTGGATGAGCGTGTCCCCTGTGACCATGAGTTCCCTATTTTGATTCCCCCAAGTGGCATTATTTCTTTAAAAAAAAAACATCCTTATGCGTCAGCTACAGGCAGTTGGGCCTAGCTCAAGGCAATTGGGCCATAACCACGTAGAACCCATAGAAGAGTCACGCCAGCAGCTAAATTGCATTGCATATTGTATGCCCTAAATTGCACGCCGCATATCATAGAATTGCATGTTGCACGCCCCAAATTAATTTATTTTCATAGCACATCCCATCCAGTGAGCCACATGATTAGCTATTAGTTAAGGGGCAGTGGCCATTTCCTAAATAGAACCACACCATTTGCAAGTTCTAAATGGGCCTTTTACAATTAATTTGTCTATATTTTCCAACTGAATATCAAACCCATTCAAATTAAATTTAATTCTTTCTTTTTCTTCAAATTTAAATGAAGTTCAAATTCCTCAAATCCAAATTAAATTCTTTTTTCTTCAAATTCAATCCAAATTCAAATCTTCAAAATCAAATCAAGTTCAATTCCTCTTCTCAAGTCTCAAATTAAGTCAATTTTAAATTAAATCAAGTTCATAAAATCAACAATTCTTTTCCTCAAGTGTCAAATAAAATTTATGATAGTTCAAATCCAATTTAATCCTTTTCATCAAATTTCATATAAAATTCATTTTGGTTCAAAATTAATTTAATCCTTTCCATCAAGTTTAAATAAAATTCATTTTAAGTCAAATCCTATTTAAATCCTTCCCTCAATTTCAAATAAAATCAAGTTTAAGGTTTTTCTTCAAATAAAATCAAGTTTAATTTTTTTTTTCAAATTTCAAATCAAGTTTAATTCTTTTTTTTTCAAGTTTATTTCTTTTTTAATCGAGTTTAATTCTTTGCTCCAAATCTCAAATCAAGTTCAATTCTTTTCCTAAACTTCAAACAAAATCATGTTTAAATTTTTTCCTTCATTTTGGTTTAAATCACATTTAATTCTTTCCCTTAGGTCTCAAATCAAGTTCATTTTAAATTAAGTCTAAGTCAAGTTTAATTCTTTAAATCAAGTTCATTTTAAATCAAGTTCATTTCAAATCAAGTTCATTTTAAATCAAGTTCATTTCAAATCAAATTATTTTCAAGTTTATATCAAATTTAGTTCGTTTTAAATCAAGTTCATTTAAACTCAAGTTCATTCTTGAATCAAGTTCATTCCAAATTAAGTTCGTTTTAAATCCAATCCAAAATCAATTTCAAATAAGATCAAGCCCATGTTAGTCCAAATCAAGTATTTCTTTATCCTCAAATTTTCAAATCAAGTTCAATTCCTTTTCTCAAATCCAAATCAAGTTTAGTTCAATTTCTCAAGTTTTAGATCAAGCTAATTTTAAATCAAGTCCGCTTCAAATCAAGTTCCTTTTTAGTTTAAATCAAGCCTAGTTACTTTTCCACCTAAGCCCAATCTATTTTTTATTTTATTTTTTTCAATTAAATTCATTAATTCTAGGTCTCACATAATGAACCCTAAGCATGAACTGGTAGCTTTTTCTGCTATTCGATATTTAGGAATTCCTTTGGGTCCTAGTGCAGCCGTAGTTGTCTTGGACCCTGTGCATATGTGGACTAAGAATCCTTTTGTAAATAATATCAAGAGAAACTTCATTTTTCAATCCCTAGTCTCACGCGATGAGCTCTAAAATAGAACTGGCGGTTTCATTGTGGTTCGACGTTTAGAGATTCATATGGATCCCAGTGCAGCCCTCATTTGCCTCGGATCTTATGCATATGTGGACTAAAGATTTTCAAGCACCTCCGAAGCTCAAGCCTTCAAAACAAACCAAAACTACCTAAGCCTTGAATTTCCCATTGCACCAGGGAATACGCAGGAGCAGGATCAAGTCCTGTCAGTATATCTTCCACCGAACCTATTTATTTTTATTCAAAATTAAAGGGATCAAACATTTTTCAAAAAATATCAAAGTCACACACTCAATTTAAGCGTACCGTTCCTCGGAACGGACAAGTAGGGGGCCTAACACCTTCCCTACTCGTCACCGACTCCCAAACCTAAATCTCTTTCTCAAGTTAGGGTTTTTCCAAATCTTTTTTCCATAAATGAAAATTTGCTGGCGGCTCCACATAATCAATAAAATTCTTTTTTAAAATTTTAGTGAGTTTATCGTCTCGTCGTAATTACGGTTGCAACAAAGATTATAACATAATTTGGCAGTAGCTTTTCACCGTCACAAGGCTTTTTAGTCTGTTTTTTTAGTAGGATCAAATCTAGGGGAATTTTTTAGTAACAACTGCAAAATACCTTACAACGTAGAAAACTGGAAGTTTTCCAAAGGTGTTACGAATAAGTTTTGGGACCATTTTAATCGCCTATAAAAGTTTTATTACCCTCGCTAAATATTATTCTATTTTGAAATAATTACAACAATGTTGTCAAAAAACATCACAAGGGTCCTACATTGGAATCCGTATGGCTAATTTTGCGTATCAGAATTTTTAAACCAATGTTTTATGTTGACGGCCTATACCAACCTATGACCATTGAAAATATCGTCAAAAAAGCGAAAATATTTTTCTTTATACTTTTTTCGGAGATTAATTTTCTATATATGATGAAAATGCATTCCAATGATATTTTTAAACTATCTAAAAAACAAACAAGGTCAGCATTTATAAAGCCAATTCTCTCTTAACTTGTTTCTTTTCTTTAACATAGGCTTATAATATGCTTCGGTAGCCACTTTTAATCATCAAACAATATTTACGATAGCTTTTTTTCTTGGGTCAAATCTAGTGGCAAATTTTACTAAAAGTCGCAAAATACCTTACAACAAAGAAAAATGCAAGGGTTTCAAACATGTCCCGAATAGGTTTTTATGACAGTTTCAATCGCCACCAAATGTTTTTATTACCTTCGCTAAATGTAGTTCTATCTATTTAATAACTACAACAATGTTGTCAAAGAATATAACAAGGGTCTCATAAGGGAATTCGTATGGTTAATCTTGCATATTAGACTTCTTAACCAAATTTCTTGTGTTGACGACCCAAAGCAAGCTATTACCGTTAAATACATGGTGAAAAAAGCAGTACGATTTTGCTTTACGCTTTTGCAGGAGATTACATTACTATGTGCCATGAAAATCTATTCTGGTGATAATTTCAAATTATCTATAGAATAACCGTGTGATAATTTGTGGAATCTACTTTGTAGAGACAGGATACTTTTTATACACAAGCTTATAACATAATTTGGCAGTAGCTTTTCACTGTCACAAGGTTTTTTAGTAGGACCAAATCTGGGGGAATTTTTTTACAACAACCACAAAATACCTTACAACAGAGAAAACTGCATGTTTTTCAAAGATGTCGAGAATAGGTTTTTGTGACCGTTTTAATCGCCTCGAACAGTTTTAATACCTTGGCTAAATGTTATTCTATTTTGAAATAACTACAACAATGTTATCAAAAAATATAACAAGGGCACTACATTGGAATCCACATGGCTAATTTTGCTTATGTGACTTTTTAAACCAATTGTTTATGTTGACGGCCCATACCAAGCTGTGACCACTGAAAATATCGTCAAAGAAGCAAAAATATTTTTCTTTACACTTTTTTCGAAGATGACATTTCTACATATGATGAAAATGTACTCCGATGATAATTTCAAACTATCCACAGAATAAACAGAGTTAACATTTATAGAGCTAACTCTCTCTTGGCTCGTTTCCTTTTTTTACATAAGCTTAGAATATGATTTGAATCCACCTTTTAATCATCACAAAAATTTGCAGTAGCGTTTTTTTGTATCTAGTGGCAAATTTTACTGAAAGTCGCAAAATACCTTACAACGAAGAAAAATGCAAGGGTTTCAAAGATGTTTCTCATAGGTTTTTTTAACAGTTTTGATTGCCACCAAATGTTTTTATTACTACCGGTAAATGTTATTCTATATTTTTAATAATTACAATAGTGTTGTCAAAGAAATTCACAAGGGTCCTTGTAGGGAATTCGTATGGTTAATCTAGCATATCAGACTTTTTAGCCAAATTGATTATGTTGATGACCCATAGCAAGCTATTACCGTTGAACACATGGTGAAAGAAGCAGTACGATTTTGCTTTACACTTTTGCAGGAGATTACATTACTATGTGCCATGAAATCTATTCTGGTGATAATTTCAAATTATCTATAGAATAACTGTGTGATCATTTGTGGAATCTACTTTGTAGAGACAGGATACTTTTTATACACAAGCTTATAACATAATTTGGCAGTAACTTTTCACCGTCACAAGGTTTTTTAGTATGTTTTTTTAGTAGGACCAAATCTGGGGGAATTTTTTATAACAACCACAAAATACCTTACAACAGAGAAAACTGCAAGTTTTTCAAAGATGTCGCGAATAGGTTTTTGTGACCGTTTTAATCGCCTTCAACAGTTTTAACACCCTTGCTAAATGTTATTCTATTTTGAAATAACTACAGCAATGTTTTCGAAAAATATGACAAGGGTACTACATTGGAATCTGCATGGCTAATTTTTCTTATGCGATCTTTTAAACCAATTGTTTATGTTCACATCCCATACCAAGCTGTGACCATTGAAAATATCGTCAAAGAAGCAAAAACATTATCTTAACATTTTTTTTGGAGAATACATTTCTACATATGATGAAAATATATTCAAATAATAATTTCAAACTATCTAAAGAATACATAAAGTCAGCATTTATAGACCCAACTCTCTCTTGGCTCGTTTCCTTTTTTGACACAAGCTTATAATATGATTTGGCAGCACCTTTTAATCATCACAAAATATTTGCGGTACCTTTTTTGGTTGGATCAAATCTATTAGCAATTTTTACTAAAAGTCGCAAAATACCTTACAACGAAGAAAAATGCAAAGGTTTAAAAGATGTCGCTAATAGGTTTTTTTTTTGTTTTAATTGCCACCAAATGTTTTTATTACGATCGCTAAATGTTATTCTATCATTTCAATAACTACAACAGTGTTGTCAAAGAATATCACAAGGGTCTTGTAAGGGAATTCGTATGGTTAATCTAGCATATTAGACATTTTAGCCACATTGATTTTGTTGAAAACCATGAGCAAGCTATTGCTGTGGAATACATGGTGAAAGAAGCAGTACGATTTTGCTTTACAATTATGCAGGAGATTACATTTCTATGTGCCATGAAAATCTATTCTGGTCATAATTTCAAATCATCTATAGAATAACCATGTGATAATTTGTGGAGTCTACTTTGTAAAGATAGGATACTTTTTATACACGAGCTTATAACATAATTTGGTAGTAACTTTTCACCATCACAAGGTTTTTTAATATTGTTTTTAGTAGGACCAAATCTGGGGGAATTTTTTTGTAACAAGCATAAAATACCTTACAACGGAGAAAACTGCATGTTTTTCAAAGATGTCGCAAATAGGTTGTTGTGACCCTTTTAATTGCCTCCAACAGTTTTATTTTCCTTGCTAAATGTAATTCTATTTTGAAATAACTAGATTAATGTTGTCAAAAAATTTAACTAGGTTACTACATTGGAATTCGCAGGGAAAATTTTGCTTATGTGATTTTTTAAACCAATTGTTTATGTTGACGGCCCAAACCAAGCTTTCACAATTGAAAATATTGTCAAAAAAGCAAAAAGATTTTTCTTTACACTTTTTTCGGAGATTGAATTTCTACATATGATGAAAATGCATTCCAATGATGTTTTTAAACTATCTAAAGAATAAACAAAGTCAGCATTTATAGAGCCAACTCTCTTGGCACGTTTCCTTTTTTGAAACAAGCTTATAATATGCTTTTGTAGCACCTTTTAGTCATTAAAAAATATTTGCGGTAAATTTTTTTGTTGGATCAAATCTAGTTTCAAATTTTACTAAAAGTCACAAAATAACTTACAATGAACAAAAATGCAAGGGTTTCGAAGATGTCCCGAAAAGGTTTTTATTACAGTTTTGATTGCCACCAAATGTTTTTATTACCATCGCTAAATGTTATTCTATCATTTGAATAACTACGACATTGTTGTCAAAGAATGTCACAAGGGTCTTGTAAGGGAATTCGTATGGTTAATCTTGCATATTAGACTTTTTAACCAAATTGATTGTGTTGATGACACAGAGCAAGCTATTACTTTTGAATACATGGGGAAAGAAGCAGTACGATTTTGCTTTACAGTTTTGCAGGAGATTACATTTCTATGTGGCATGAAAATCTATTCCGGTGATAATTGCAAATTATCTATAGAATAACCATGTCATCATTTGTGGAGTCTACTTTGTAAAGACAATACACTTTTTATACACAAGCTTATAACATAATTTGGCAGTAGCCTTTCACCGTCACAAGGTTTTTTAGTATATTTTTTTGTAGGATCAAATCTGGGGCAATTTTTTTGTAACTACTGCAAAATACCTTACAACGGAGAAAACGGCATGCTTTTCAAAGATGTCACGAATAGGTTTTTGTGACCTTTAATTGCCTCCAACATATTTAATACCCTCGCTGAATGTTATTCTATTTTGAAATAACTATAACAATGTTGTCAAAAAATATAACTAGGTTACTACATTGGAATTCGCATTGCTAATTTTGCTTATGTGATTTTTTAAACCAATTGTTTATGTTGACGACCCATACCAAGCTTTCACCATTGAAAATATTGTCAAAAAAAAAAATTTCTTTACACTTTTTTCGGAGATTAAATTTCTACATATGATGAAAATGCATTCCAACGATATTTTTAAACTATCTAAGGAATAAACAAAGTCAGCATTTATAGAGCCAATTCTCTCTTGACTCATTTCTTTTTTTTAAAACAAGCTTATAATATGCTTCAGTAGCAGCTTTTAATCATCACAAAATATAACTAGGTTACTAAATTCAAAGTCGCATGGCTAATTTTGGTTATGTGATTTTTTAAACCAATTGTTTATGTTGACGACCCATACCAAGCTTTTACCATTGAAAATATCGTCACAGAAGCAAAAAGATTTTTCTTTACACTCTTTTCGGAGATTAAATTTCTACATATGATGAAAATGCATTCCAATGATATTTTTAAACTATCTAAAGAATAAACAAAGTCAGCATTTATAGAGCCAACTCTCTCTTGGCTCGTTTCCTTTTTTGACATAAGTCCTAATATGCTTTTGTAGCACCTTTTAATCATCAAAAAATATTTGCGGTAGCTTTTTTTGTTGGATCAAATCTAGTGTCAAATTTTACTAAAATTTGCAAAATAACTTACAACGAAGACAAATGCAAGGGTTTCAAAGATCTCCTGAAAAGGTTTTTATTACAATTTTGATTGCCACCAAATGTTTTTATTACCATCGCTAAATGTTATTCTATTTTTTGAATAACTATGACATTGTTGTCAAAGAATGTCACAAGGGTCTCGTAAGGGAATTCATATGGTTAATCTTGCATATTAGACTTTTTAACCAAATTGATTGTGTTGATGACCCAGAGCAAGCTATTACTGTTGAATACATGGTCAAAGAAGAAGTACAATTTTGCTTTACACTTTTGCAAGAGATTACATTTGTATGTGCCATGAAAATCTATTCCGGTGATAATTGCAAATTATCTATAGAATAACCACTTGATCATTTGTGGAGTCTACTTTGTCAAGAGAAGATACTTTTTATACACAAGCTTATAACATAAGTTGGAAGTAGCTTTTCACCGTCACAAGGTTTTTTAGTATATTTTTTTGTAGGATCAAAAATCTGGGGCAATTTTTTTGTAACAACTGCAACATACCTTACAACGGAGAAAACTGCATGCTTTTCAAAGAGGTCGCGAATAGGTTTTTGGGACCTTTAATCGCCTCCATCAGTTTTAATACCCTCGCTGAATGTTATTTTATTTTGAAATAACTACAACAATGTTGTCAAAAAATATAACTAGGTTACTACGTTGGAATTTGCATTGCTAATTTTACTTTTGTGAATTTTTAAACCAATTGTTTATGTTAACGACCCATACCAAGCTTTCACCATTGAAAATATCGTAAAAAAAAGACTTTTCTTTACACTATTTTCGAAGATTAAATTTCGACCTATGATGAAAAGGCATTCCAATGATATTTTTAAACTATCTAAGGAATAAACGAAGTCAGCATTTATACAGCCAATTCTCTTTTGACTCGTTTCTTTTTTTTCAAACAAGCTTATAATATTCATTGGTAGCAGCTTTAAATCATCACAAAATATAACTAGGTTACTACATTGGAATTCGCATGGCCAATTTTGCTTATGTGATTTTTTAAACCAATTGTTTATGTTGACGACCCATACCAAGCTTTCACCATTGAAAATATCGTCAAAGAAGCAAAAAGATTTTTCTTTAACACTTTTTTCGAGAATAAATTTCTACATATGATGAAACTGCATTCCAATGATATTTTTAAACTATCGAAAGAATAAACAAAGTCAGCATTTATAGAGCCAACTCTCTCTTGGCTCGTTTCCTTTTTTGACACAACCTTATAATATGCTTTTGTAGCACCTTTTAATCATCAAAAAATATTTGCGGTAGCCTTTTTTGTTGGATCAAATCGAGTGTCAAATTTTACTAAAAGTCGCAAAATAACTTACAACGAAGAAAAATGCAAGGGTTTCAAAGATGTCCCGAAAAGATTTTGATTACAGTTTTGATTGCCACCAAATGATTTTATTACCATCGCTAAATGTTATTCTATCTTTTGAATAACTACGACATTTTTGTCAAAGAATGTCACAAGCGTCTTTTAAGGGAATTCGTATGGTTAATCTTGCATATTAGACTTTTTAACCAAATTGATTGTCTTGATGACCAAGAGCAAGCTATTACTGTTGAAGACATGGTGAAAGAAGTAGTACGATTTTGCTTTACACTTTTGCAGGAAATTACATTTCTATGTGCGATGAAAATCTATTCCGGTGATAATTGCAAATTATCTATAGAATAAACAAAGTCAGCACTTATAAAGCCAACTCTCTCTTGGCTCGTTTCCTTTTTTGACACAAGTCCTAATATGCTTTTGTAACACCTTTTAATCATCAAAAAATATTTGCGGTAGCTTTTTTTGTTGGATCAAATCTAGTCCAAATTTTACTAAAAGTCGCAAAATAACTTACAACGATTAAAAATGCAAAGGTTTCAAATATTTCCCGAAAAGGATTTTACGACAGTTTTGATTGCCACCAAAATGTTTTTATCACAATTGCTAAATGTTATTCTATCTTTTGAATCACTACAACATTGTTGTCAAAGAATGTCACAAGGGTCTTGTAAGGGAATTCATATGGTTAATCTTGCATGTTAGACTTTTTAACCAAATTTATTGTGTTGATGACACAGAAAAAACTATTACCATTAAATACATGGTGAAAGAAGCAGTACGATTATGGTTTACACTTTTGCAGGAGATTACATTTCTATGTGCCATGAAAATCTATTCCAGTGACAATTTCAAATTATCTATAGAATAACCATGTGAGCATTTGTGGAGTCTTCTTTATAAAGACACGATACTTTTTATACACAAGCGTATAACATAATTTGGCAGTAGCTTTCACCGTCACAAGGTTTTTTAGTATGTTTTTTGTAGGATCAAATCTGGGGGAATTTTTTTGTAACAACTACGAAATACCTTACAACGGAAAAAACTGCATGTTTTTCAAAGTTGTCGCGAATAGGTTTTTGTGACCCTTGCTAAATGTTTTCCTATTTTGATATAACTACAACAACGTTTTCATAAAATATCACAAGGGTCCTACATTGGAATCCGCATGGCTAATTTTGCATGAGATTTTTAGATCAATTGTTTCAGCTGATGGCCCATACCAAACTGTCACCACTGAAAATGTCATCAAAGATGCAAAAATCTTTTTCTTTACACTTTTATCACATATTACATTTCTACATATGATGAAAGTGTACTCCAATGATAATTTCAAACTATCTAAAGAAAAAAAAAAGTCAGCATTTATAGAGCCAACTCTCTCTTGACTCATTTCTTTTTTTGACACAAGCTTATGATATGATTTGGCAGCAGCTTTTAATCATCACAAAATATTTGCGGTACCTTTTTTTGTTGGATCAAATCTAGTGGCAATTTTTACTAAAAGTTGAAAAATACCTATGAAAGAAGAGAAATGTTTGGGTTTCAAAGATGTCGAAAGTAGGTTTCTATGAAAATTTTAACTATTAGCAAATGTTTTTATTACCCTTCCTAAATGTTATTCTATCTTTATAATAACTACGACAATGTTGTCAAAATATATCACAAGGCTCTTGTAATGGAATCCGTACGGTTAATCTTGCATATGAGATTTTTTAACAAAATTGATTGTGTTGACAGCCTACTGCAAGCTATTATTATCAATTGAATATATGGTGAAAGAAGAAGTACGATTTTGCTTTACACTTTTGTAGGAGATTACATTTCTGTGTGCCATGAAAATCTATTCTGGTGATAATTTCAAATTATCTATAGAATAACCACATGGGCATTTGTAGAGTCTACTTTGTAAAGACACGATACTTTTTATACACAAGCTTATAACATTATTTGGTAGTAGCTTTTCACCATCACAAGGTTTTTTAGTCTATTTTTTTAGTAGGATCAAATATAGGGAAATTTTTTTGTAACAACTGCAAAATAGCTTACAATAAAGAAAACTGTAGGTTTTTCAAAGATGTCGCGAATAGGTTTTTGGGACCCTTTTAGTTGCCTCAAAAAGTTTTATTACCCTCGCTAAATGTTATTCTATGAAATAACTACAACAATATTGTCAAATAATATCACAAGGGTCCTCCTACATTGGAATCTGCCTGACTAATTTTGCATATGAGATTTTTTAAACCAATTGTTTATTTTGATGGCCGATACCAAGTTGTGACCACTAAAAATATCGTCAAAGAAGCAAAAATATTTTTCTTTACACTTTTTCATAGATAACATTTCTACATATGATGAAAATGTATTCCAATGATAATTTCAAACTATCTGAAGAATAAACAAAGTCAACATTTATAGAGCCAGCTCTCTCTTGACTTGTTTCTTTTTTTGACACAAGCTTATAATATGATTTGGCAGCAACTTTTAATCATCAAAAAATATTTGCAGTTGATTTTTTTGTTGGATCAAATCTAGTGGAATTTTTTACTAAAAGTCGCAAAATACCTTACAACGAAGAAAAATGCATGGGTTTCAAAGATGTCGCGTATAACACAATAAAAAAGAATACCGATTTCTCGCTTAAGTCGATCATTCGGTTCCATTTTTAGTTTGTTATCTCATGATGCAGTATTCATTTTTGAAAATACTTATATGAAAATACGGTAATTTTTTTTTTAAAACTATTTGATATAAACTGGAAGCCTCGTTGATAAAACATGCGTAGCGGTGAAATACATCGTTAAGTGGATTTCTACGTACTTCCAAAATATTAGGAATACTAAGCGTTCATATCGTTCTTTTCGTTTATCATTTGCATATAATAGATAAACAAGATTCAAGCATAAAAGACACAACATGCAATAATTACACATATCATTCAAGCATCATATAAGTCCTAGGCACATAGGCCTTATCATATAACTATTACAATCGTTAATTTCATTTGTCAAATATACATAACCTACTATTTCTTACTTCTATTTAGGATGCTTGCATCCTTCTAATCACAATATTAACATGATGTGAATTTCTTTAGACGAGAGTGTCTTGCATTTGCTTCAATAATGTGAGTTTCCATCATCACTTACAACGTTCAGAATATCTGGGAAGAAAGTGGAAGAAGTAGGGATGAGAAACTAAGTTTCTCAGTAGGCTTTCTACTTAGTTCTAATGCCATCACTTTAATCCCAGCCACTTCAGTTTATTTTAGAAATCATTTTTAGTATAAAAGGTTACTTTTAATTCTTTGAAAACATTTATCTGAAGTGGATCAATTTTATTCAAAACATAAAACTTCATGTCTCATTATACATTCCTCTTAACATTCATAACTTTGGGATCACATATAACATATCATTTGACATACAATTATTCTATGTTTTAAACTTTATTCTTTACTACTTTTCTTTGTCTTTATCATTTTTTGTCCAACATTTGGGACACTTTATGAATTTAGTTTCTCCACCTTTGGGAGAAAACAATTAGACATAGACATGTATTAAATTGGTCAAACAATATCTTCTCACTGACTCTACTAAAAATTAAGGATATGAGCTCATTCCTAGGTGATCGTCACCACCGCATAAGGGGTGAAGGACTCAGTGTCTTCATAGTAGAAGGATTTTTATGGAGCGACCTTTGGCTCCTAGAAGCAACCTTTGGCTTCTCTTCAGTATAGCTTTTTAGGGCCCTCTGGATACTAGTGTGCACAAGGCACAAAGAGAGTAGTTTTACGTTTTAACATAACGTTTGCTTTAGTGATCCCTTAACCTTTTTAAGTTCACTTTAGTAGCTTCCAGATAATTATGCATGCTCAAACAAATTTCCAACCAATATGGAATGCACATATAGGTTTCAAATTTTCATCTCAATCATCAACATAAACCATTCCCATACATGATCATCATCCTTTCTCATTCATGAGAATCCATCATTTATTCATTCATAGATAGTGAGCATTCATAACTAATAATGCAATTTGATTGGTAAATCACATAGCATAATGTCACACTTACACAACCAATCCAATGCCTCAATTCGGTTTGATGTTGAAATCACACAAGGGACTTACATCACTCATCCTTCTAAGTTATCTCTCATCCTTTTCTTTTCTCAATTTACATTTGTTCATTAAACTGAGTGTGCGATTATGATGTTTTTGAAATTTGTTTGATCCCCTTAATTTAGAATAAAAATGTTATAGGTTAGGTGGAAGATAGTCTGACAGGACTTGATCTTGCTCCTACGTATTCCCTAGTGCAATGGGAAACTCAAGGCTTATGTATTTCTGATTTTTGAAAGCTTGACCTTTGGAGAGGCTTGAAAAGGAGCAGAGTATTTTGAAAATATTTTAGAGAGAATCCCAAGTCCACATATACATAGGATCCAAGGCAAACGAGGGCTGCACTTGGATCCATATGAATCTCTAAACATCGAACAGCAGTGAAACCACCAGTTCTATTTTATAGCTCATCGCGTGGGACTTGGGATTCCGAAGTGAAGTTTCTCTTGAAATTATTTGAAAGGGATTCTTGGTCCACATATGCACAGAGTCCAAGACAACTACGACTGCACTGGGATCCATACGAATCCCTAAACATCGAACAGCAGAAAAAGCTACCAGTTCATGCTTAGGGTTCATTGCGTGAGACCTAGAATTAATGAATTTAATTTGAATGTGACAAAGATATAGAAAAGGATTGGGCTTAGGTAGAGAAAGAATTGGGCTTGATTTAAAATAAAACAAACTTGATTTGAAATGAACTTGATTTAAGACTTGAGAAATTGAATTTGATTTGACATAAACATGATTTAAAAGGAACTTGATTTGAAATTTGAAGCAAAGAATTAAGCTTGATTTAAAATTTTGAAGCAAAGAATTAAACTTGATTTGAAATTAAAAAAAAAAGGGGGTTCAACTTGATTTGAAATATGAAGAAAGGAATTAAACTTGATTTTTATTTGAAGAAAAGAAATTAACTTGATTCTATTTGAAGAAAAGAATTAAACTTGATTTTATTTGAAGAAAAGAATTAAACTTGATTTTATTTGAAGAAAAGGAATTGAACTTGATTTGAAAATGAAGAATTTAATTTGAAAAAATTGGATTGGAATTGATTTTGAAGAGGAATAATTTGGTTTGGTTTTGAAGAAAAATAATTTGATTTGAATTTTGAAGAAAAAGAATTTAATTTGAATTTGAAGAATTTGAACTTTATTTGAAGAAAAAGAATTTAATTTGATGTGAATTAAAATAAATTCGATTTGCCATGAGCTTGAAATGAGCTTGGAGAAAAAGAATTAAACTTAATTTAAAATTTGCTTGCCTTGAAATTTGGAGAAAAAGAATTAAATTTGATTCAAAATTTACCTGCCTTGATTTGTGCTTGAATTGGTAAACCTGGTTTTTTAAAATTTATGTTTGAATTGAATTCTATTTCTAAAAAAAAAATATATGTGGGCTTGACCCACATGCGCACAAGGAGCTGCATGGCCTGAAGGCCAAGTTGTGGGCCAACGCATGATGTGTAACATAGCACAACGAGGCCGCTGCATGGCCTGAAGGCCAAGTTGTGGGCCAACGCATGATGTGTAACATAGCCCACTTGAGGAGAAGTTGGCACAACGAGGCCTGGTGCATGAATGTTGTTGACATGCGAGAATTAAAAGGAAAAGGCCCTGGGCGAGGTTCGAACACGAGGCCTGACGTTACATGTACCATCATCCGACCACTAATCCATGCCACCAATTGAGTTTCCAACTCCCTTATTTTAATCTTAAAGAAAGGCAAAGGGACGTGGGATTACCGCATGTAGGTTGCATGGGGAAGTAAGGGTTTCTGGCTTTTAGTAATATTTATTGGTGGATTTAAGTTTGACTTTTTTACATGGAGCTTCACTCATATGTGCATGCATGCACTACTTTTTACGTTAAAAGGGACTCCAAACCAGTGTTGTCCTTCTTTTTTCCATGTACTGTACCACACCGCCCAAGAGTTCGAATTCACAACCTGCCATTGCAAAATTGAAGCTGGAATGCGTCTTGTTCCCAGGTCGTGCAGCAAAAAGAGACCTAGTATAAAAATATAAGGGCATTCCAGAAGGATATGATGCCATGCGATTAGAAGATTACACCTTAAAGTGGCCTGATTTTATTTCTCTCTTCTGTAAGATACTTACAGCACTCTCTTTGTACTTCAATCTATATGGAAGCTATTCAAAGTGTTGAGGACATATTCTAGAATCCCTTTCCTTGTCAACCTTTCTGTTGGGCAATGTGGACGTGCGCTTAGAAAGTGCATGCCTCACAGCTCTCATGTATGGATTAAAAACAAGAGTCGACTCCTGAGTGGTGGCTAGCAACTCAAACAAACACAGATTAAGGAGAATTCCCACAGAAAATGAATCTTCGTTTGTGAGGGAGACCTTTCCAAGGATGGTTCTTATGCCTTGAACTGAATTGGTACCTTGTAGAAGGCACTTGTGCACGTGGCTTTTTACCACCAATTTGACTGAAGTCCCAAAGGCGAGGAGCGATTTCTATTTTGATACCAAGAGCTTTTGCGAGCCTTTGGAGCAGAGCGTGGAATGACAACACCATTTATATTCCTAGAGAAGTCAGGAGGATGTTGAGCGTTATACAGATCACTGTCACAAGGTCTTTCGAATCAACCAACTGAAAGGATTTAGAAACTACGACAAGCTCTGAATCAGCATCCATTGATCATTATGAATTCACGATTTAAGGTCACTGTCACTGCCACTGCAGAGGAGCCTCATTCCAATGATCAAGACACTTATGCAAGGCTTTCCGTCCATCACTTTGAATAACGAAATGTGAAACCAGACATGGCTGATGACCAAAGAGTGGGTCAAAGTGTAGAAACAGGTAACCAGAGTTTGCTACAGGAGTAGTGTCGATCAGCTATAGCAGCCTCTTTGTGTCGAGCCCTCGTGCTAACTATGATGTTGAGCGGTCTCCCATAACCCGAACACCGGTCTCATAATCACGTGGGGACTACATAGTCTTTATCCCAATTTTCCCAGGGAGATCACATTTTCTTCAGCGGCAAACCGACGTATACCAACTGAATGCTTCCAGTAGTAAGCTTCATTAGGTGATACAGAACTTGATCAGGGATTCATTCCTATATGCGCTTCACGTTCAACACAAAGTATGAAAAATACAATGGTGATCACAGTGTTTTCCTTCATCGCGGCCATTGTGTGGTGTGTTACTTGCTGCAAATTCCACCTTTAATTCTTGTTTGGTGGACCATTCCGAAGCATGTATTTACTGTGGTGTGGACCTATAGGTGGCTCAGCATTGAAGACATTTTGCTTTCCATGCATGTCGGGAGAACTTGCTGCATTTTGTTAAAACATACTCTCATGGAGAGGGACCAAAGACCTCCAATATGTGGCTAGTAACAGCATCAACCACTAAGTGTAGGGGCTCTTCAACATTGACAATATTGGTAATATTGAGGTCTCTTGATGACAAGCCTCGAATCCTGACTAGTTACCAGTGATCACATGAGCTATTATTCCCATGCATGATCGGGGTTTCAATCATTAATGCATCCTTACTTATGAAACTATTAGTCTTACCCTGCTAGGTTTAGACGGCTGAATGAGAACTTAAGCAGGATTAGCAACGTCGAATGGCTTTCGGTCTGAGGTGCTTCTAAGACATGGCCTGACGAGGGTGATTGGAACGTGAGACATGATCAGGACAATCTCCCAAGAGCTGCAGAATCCTCATGAGAAGACCAAGGAAATTCTCATTTTTGAACCTAAAAAGTGTGATCCTTCGTACACTATCGTTAGTTTAAACTCTGCTACCAATTTACGTCTACTTTCCTCTGTTCTTTACCTGTGATTCCTGAAGCCCCAGATTTAGAATTTTTAGATCAACTAACTGACACTTTGGCGAAGTTCGGTCCTTGCTCTCAAACCGGTCTCCGGTTTTCCAACGTTTAGTGACCATTCCGCCCACACATACTTTCTATAATGATATCTCGATATACTATTGGGCAGAAGTGACCTTAGGAGAATGAGTTTCTTATACTTTTCTTAATAAGATATCAGTTTGATTCATCTAAATTATGGCTTGACCTATATTCACAATCAAGATTCAACAGTCGTCCATACAACAGCACATGGATCAGGTTACGCTCATTTCATACAGATTCATATAAACATCCAAAACATGTTTGTCTAGTGAATTCTAAACTGGATTTCACACAATGTTTATTCATCAGACATGCAAAATGAAGGCCAATTTATTCAAGTAATGATCGTAACACGGTGTCTTTACTTTCAATCCGATTCAGATTTGCACAGGTTTTACTACGAGTTCCTTTCTTATCACCTATCCATCTCTAGTCACCAAATGAGCAAAAACAACCGTGGAGTGCATTGATTAGAGTATCAAGATTAGGTAGAAATGCTAACCTTCACAGAATTGCATGTGAGGCTTTTTCCGATCGAACTTGAAGATCGGAATGGATGCAATGGAGCGTTCGAAGATTGCAAATGCCAGAAATGTGGAGTAGAAGGTTCAAGAAGCTACGAAGAATCCAAGAATTCCTGGAAAGATGCCCTTGAGAGGCTTGAGATATCCTTTTTTCTTTTGGTACGAATAGAAACACAGAGAGTCTGATCGAAGTCCTCCAACCAAAGCACTGATCCAGCAAAGAATTAACCCCCCCCGAGAAAACACCTGCACATTGCCTTCTTCCTTATTTATAGAGATCTTTTCAAAAAAAAAAATTCGCCTTTTTATTCTTTTTCTTTTCCTCATATTCTGTTAGTCTTTTTTTCAATTTTCAGTTATTTTTTTTCCTTATTTATTTTCTATTTTTATTTTCTTTTTAATTTATTCCTTGGTTCTTTTTATTTATTTTTTAGTTTTTATTACTATCACTCTTTTTTTATTTTATTTATCTCTTTTTTTGTCTAGTATTATTATTATTATTTTTTTTTATTTAAACTATTCTTTTCAAATTTTTCTTTCCTTTTTTTTCAATTTTTCTGTTTTATATTATTTTTATTTTTAATTTATTTTCTATTTTGTTTTGTTTATTTTTTTTATTTGATTCAGTTTTTTTCATTCAATTATCCATTTATTTTTCTGCTTTCTATTTATTTGTTTGCTTTTATGTTTTATGTTTTTTGTTTATTAATCTTAATATTTACTTATTATTTAAATTATGGTTTATTCACTAATTAAATTTAAAAATGGGGCCTCAGACATAATTGAGTGTTTACAATGAGTCTTGGGTGCCATACAAGGATTTAGCCACTTTTGGGCTGCAAATTACATCTTTTGCTTGGTAGCTTTCTAACTAATGTCCAAAGGAACCCTTTGGAACTTATTACGAAACTTTATTCCACCTCTTAACATACATACTCAGAGGTGCAGATCCAGCACAAAGGTCATACCTAACTCATCACAAAAGAAAATCACAAGGTTAAAACTTAAGCATAAAAATAAGCATGAAAACAACAACATAATATATTTTTCCAAGCCACAAAAAGTAGATTTTCATGATCTACTCCAAGATCCACAAATCCTCTTTCAAATAAGCTTCAAAAACCTTTCTCATGAGAGCATAAAACTGATCAATTCTTCAAAAATAATTTTAAAACAAAACTCACCGATTAAATTTCTTCTAAATGCCTTAGAAGCACTTTTAACCGAACAAACTTTGTTTTTCTTTTGAAAAATCACTAAAAATGGGTGGGGCTAATTTTGAATGGTTAAAATAAAATTTTAAACTCTCAACAGTGAAAACAAAAGAAGACAAACAGATCTTGGAGAAAAGGTGCATGAAAGAAAACAAGCACACCATAAAAAGACCAAGTTAAAAAGATAAAAAGACAAGTAGAAAGATCCTACTTGTTGAAGACCTCCTTAGTGTTTTGTCGGGCTTCAAAGGCTTCCTTGGGTCCCCTTTGGTCTGCTCTGGACGTGGAAAAAGGATGGTAGTGGGGCTTTAGTGTTTATGGCTTTAATATAGCTTAAGTCTTAAAAATGAAGACTTAGGCTTAATAGTGTAAGTTTTGGGTGTTTTGAGTTATGGTAAGCTTAGAGAGAATGGAGAGGATTTTGATAAGTGTTTAAGCTGAAAAATATGAAGCAAATGGGGTCCCAAGGGTCCCAAAAAAAAATTCGGACTCTTATGGGCCAAGTTGAATTAATTTTGCACTTAGGGGTATTTTGGGAATTTTGCCTAGATTTTTCCTATTTTCCAAAATAAATCAAAATTTAAGGAATTATCCTTTTAGGCTTAGAGTAGTGTTAATTAGGCTGATATTTCCTCTAATTATGATTAATTTACCCTAAGCATCCTTTACTTTTAATTAACCAAGATTAATTAGTTTTAACCATGGTTAAAGGAAACTTTTTATTATTCACTTGTCTTTTTGTGGAAGACTTCATTGGCATCACTTTGGTGACTCATCACCACCTTTCCAGCTGTTAAATTTCGTGCACATTGGTGTGGGGCCCACTCTTGGCATGCTTATCACATTATCTTGCCCTTCCGGCCTTCTAGGGGCGTTTTCGTAATTTTCCTCAGCATTACCGGAAAATTTCCCAAATTGTTCCTCTAACATTTCTAAGACATTTTGGTTCGTTCCAATGTTAATCCAAGGCCGTTTTCTATTTTTATGGGAACTGACTAGCTTTGTGGAAAAAGTATAGCTCCTAGAGGCATTTTGGTCATTTTCGAGGTTTTCGAAGGGCGTTTTCGTTCCTTCTCAGGTTTTAAATTTTCCCACTCCTTTTAACCATACATGATGTTTATAATCCCTTTAGGATGTATTATACTTGTATTTCAATTTTTCTGGATCATTATTTAAGCTGCCCAGGTGCAGGGGCATTTTTGTCATTCGCACCAAACTTCCTAATTTCTCTGCTTTTGACTTTTGATTTTACCTATTTTCATTCGAGAAACTATTTGTAGCCTCAAACATTTATCATAGAAAAATTGGGATGTTACATCGCGAATAGGTTTTTATGACACCTTTAATTTCCACCAAATGTTTTTATTACCCTCCTTAAATGTTATTCTATCTTTATAATAACTACAACAATGTTGTCAGAAAATATCACAAGGGTCTTGTAATGGAATCCGTACGGTTAATCTTGCATATGATATTTTTTACCCAAATTGATTCTGTTGACGGCCTAGAACAAGCTATTATTATCAGTTGAATATACGGTGAAAGAAGCAGTACGATTTTGCTTTAAACTTTTGCACGAGATTATATTTCTATGTGCCATGAAAATCTATTCTGGTCATAATTTCAAATTATCTATAGAATAACCAAGTGAGCATTTGTTGAGTCTAGTTTGTAAAGACTAGATACTTTTTATACCCAAGCTTATAACATAATTTGGCATAAGCTTTTCACCATCACAACGTTTTTTAGTAAGTTTTTTTAGTAGGATCAAATCTAGGGGAATTTTTTTGTAACAACTGCAAAATACCTTACAACCGAGAAACTACAAGTTTTTGAAAGATGTCGCGAATAGATTTTTGTGACCCTTTTAATTGCCTCCAAAAGTTTTATTACCCTCACTAAATGTTATTCTATTTTGAAATAACTACAACATCATTTTCAGAAAATATCACAAGGGCCTTAAATTGAATCTGCGTGGCTAATTTTGCATATGATATTTCTTAAACCAATTGTTTATGTTGAAGGCCCAAACCAAGCTGTGAACACTTAAAATATCGTGAAAGACGTGAAAAGCTTATTCTTTACACCTTTTTCAGAGATTACATTTCTACATATGATGAAAATATATTCCAATGATAATTTCAAACTATCTAAAGAATAAACAAAGTCAGCATTTATAAAGCCAACTCTTTCTTGACTCATTTTTTTTTTACACAAGCTTATAATATGATTTGGCAAAAGCTTTTAATCATCACAAAATACTTTCTATAGCTTTTTTTGTTGGACCAAATCCAGAGGCAGTGTTTTCTAAAAGTCGCAAAATACCATACAACGAAGAAAAATGCAAGGGTTTCAAAGATGTTGCGAATAGGTTTTTATGACAGTTTTAATTGCCACCAAATGTTTTTATTACCATCGCTAAATGTTATTATATCTTTTTAATAACTACAACAATTTTGTCAGAGAATATCACAAGGGTCTTGTAATGGAATTCGTATGTTTAATCTAGCATATGAGACTTTTTAACCAAATTAATTGTGTTGCCGACCCATAGCAAGCTATTACTGTTGAATATATGATGAAAGAAGAAGTATGATTTTGCTTTACACTTTTGCAGGAGATTACATTTTTGTGTGCCATGAAAATCTATTCCAGTGATAATTTCAAATTATCTATAGAATAACCAAGTGAGCATTTGTCGAGTCTACTTTGTAAGGACACGATACTTTTTATACAAAGGCTTAAAACATAACTTGGAAGTAGCTTTTCATTGTCACAATGTGTTTAATCAGTTTTTTTAATAGGATAAAATCTAGGGGAATTTTTTTGTAACAACCACAAATTACCTTACGTAGGAGAAAACTGCAAGATTTTCAAAGATGTCACGAATATGTTTTTGTGACCTTTTTAATCCCTCCAAAAGTTTTATTACAGTCACTTAATGTTATTCTATTTTGAAATAACTACAACAATATTTTCAAAAAATATCACAAGGGTCCTATATTGGAATCCGCATGGTAATTTTTCATATGATATTTTTTATACCAATTGTTTATGTTGATGGCCCATACCAAGCTATGACCACGGAAAATATCGTCAAAGAGGAAAAATGCTTTTTTTTTACCCTTTTTTCGGAGATTACATTTCTAAATATGATGAAAATGTATTCCAATGATAATTTCAAACTATCTAAAGAATAAAGAAAGTCAGCATTTATAGAGCCAACTCTCTCTTGACACGTTTCCTTTTTTTACATAAGCTTATAATATGATTTGGCAGCAAATTTTAATCATCACAAAATATTTGCAGTGGCATTTTTTGTTGGACAAATTCTAGTGGCAATTTTTACTAAAAGTTGAAAAATACCTAACAATGAAGAAAAATGCAAGGGTTTCAAAGATGTATGACACTTTTAACTACCAGCAAAAGTTTTTATTTCCCTCGCTAAATGTTATTCTATCTTTATAATAAGTACAACAAAGTCGTCAAAAAATACCACAAGGGTCTTGTAATGGAATCCGTATGGTTAATGTTGCATATGACATTTTTTAACCAAATTGATTGTGTTGACTGTCTATAGCAAGCTATTACCGTTGAATATATGGTGAAAGAAGCAATACCATTTTGCTTTACACATTTGCAAGAGATTACATTTCTATGTGCCATTAAAATCTATTGCGGTGATAATGTCAAATTATCTATAGAATAACCTAGTGAGCATTTGTGGAGTCTACTTTGTAAAGACACGATACTTTTTATACACACGCTTATAACATAATTTGGAAGTAGCTTTTCACCGCCACGAGGAATTTTAGTCAATTCTTTTAGTACGATTAAATGTAGGGGAATATTTTTGTATGAACTGCAAAATACCTTACAACGGAGAAAACTGTAGGTTTTTCAAAGATGTCGCGAATAGGTTTTTGTGACCCTTTTAATCGCCTTTAAAAGTTTTTGTTACGCCGCTAAATGTTATTCTCTTTTGAAATAACTACCACAATGTTGTCAAAAAAAATCACAAGGGTCATATATTTGAATCCGCAATGCTAATTTTTCATATGAGATTTTTAAAACCAATTGTTTATGTGGACGACCTATACCAAGCTGTGACCACTTAAAATACCGTCAAAGAAGAAAAAAGCTTTTTCATTAAACTTTTTTCGGAGATTTCACTTCTACGTATGATAAAAATGCATTCCAATGATAATTTCAAACTATCTAAAGAAAAAACAAAGTCAGCATTTATAGACTCAACTCTCTCTTGACTCGTTTTTTATTACACAAGCTTATAATATGATTTGGCAACACCTTTTAATCATCAAAAAATATTTGCGGTACCTTTTTTTGTTGGATCAAATCTAGTGGAAATTTTTACTAAAAGTCGCTAAATACCTAAGAAAGAAGAAAAATGCTAGGTTTTCAAAGATGTTGCAGGTAGGTTTTTATGATACTTTAAACTACTAACAAATATTTTTATTACCCTCGCTAAATGTTATTCTTTCTTCATAATATCCACAAAAATGATGTCAAAAAATATCACAATAGTCTTGTAATGGAATTCATATGGTTAGTCATGAATATTTAAGTTTTTAACCATATTGATTGTGTTGACAGCCTAAAACAAGCTATTACCGTTGAATCTATGGTGAAAGAAGCAGTATGATTTTGATTTACACTTTTGCAAGAGATTACATTTCTATGTGCCATGAAAATCTATTCTGGTGATAATTTCAAATTATCTATAGAATAACTAAGTTAGCATTTGTGGAGTCTACTTTGTAAAGACACGATACTTTTTATACACAAGCTTATAACATAATTTGCAGCAGCTTTTCACCATGAAAAGGTTTTTTAGTTAGTTTTTTGTAACATCCCAATTTTTCTATGATAAATGTTTGAGGCTATAAATAGTTTCTAGAATGAAACTAGGTGAAATTTGAAATCAAAAGCAGAGAAATTAGGAAATTTGGTGCAAATGAAGAAAATGCCCCAACACCTAGGTAGCTCAAATAATGAGCAAGAAAAATGGAAATACAAGTATAAGACATCCTAAAGGGATTATGAACATCATGTATGGTTAAAAGTAATGAGAAAAATTTAGAAACCTGAGAAGGGACAAAAACGCCCTTCGAAAATCCCGAAACTAACCAAAATGCCCCTAGGAGCTATACTTTTTGCACAAAGCTAGTCAGTTCCCATAAAAATAGCAAACAGCCTTAGATTAACATGGGAACGAACCAAAAATCCTTAGAAATGTCATAGGAATAATTTGGGAAATTTTCCGGCAATGCTGAGAAAAATTATGAAAACGCCCCTGAAAGGCTGGGAGGGCAAGATAAGGCGATAAGCATGCCAAGAGTGCACCCCACACCCATGTGCACGGAATGAAACATCTGGAAAGGTGGTGGTGAGTCACCAAAATGAATTCAACAAAGTCTTCCACAAAAAGACAAAAGTGAATAGTAAAAAGTTCCTTTAACCATGGTTAAGACTAACTAACCTTGGTTAATTAAAAGTAAAGCATGCTTAGGGTAAATTAATCATAATAAGAGGTGATATCAGCCTAAATAACACTTATCTAATCCTAAAAGGATAATTCCTTGAATTTTGATTTATTTTGGAAAATAGGAACAATCTCGGCAAAATTACCAAAATACCCCTAAGTGCAAAACTAATTCCACTTGGCCCATAAGAGTCCGAATTTTTTGGGACCCTTGGAACCCCATTTGCTTCATATTTTTCAGCTTATACACTCATCAAAATCCTCTCCATTCTCTCCAAGCTTGCCATAACTCCAAACACCCAAAACTTACACTTTAAGCCTAAGTCTTCATCTTTAAGACTTAAGCTATATTAAAGCTATAAACACTTAAGCCCCACCACCATCCTTTGTCCATGTCCAGAGCAGACCATAGGGGACCCAAGGCATCCTTTAAAGCCCCACAAAAACACTAAGGAGGTCTTCAACAAGTAGGATCTTTCTACTTGTCTTTTTATGCTTTTAACTTGTCTTTTTATGGTATGCTTGTTTGCTTTCATGTATCTTTTCTCCAAGATCTGTTTGTATTATTTTTTTTTCACTTGTGAGAGTTTAAAATTTTATTTTAACCATTCAAAATCATCCGTACCCATTTTTAGTGATTTTTGAAAAGAAAAACAAAGTTTGTTCGGTTAAAAGTGCTTCTAAGGCACTTAGAAGAAATTTAATCGGTGGGTTTTGTTTTAAAAATATTTTTGAAGCTTTGATCAGTTTTATGCTCTCATGAGAAGTGTTTTTAAAGCTTATTTGAAAGAGGATGTGTGGATCTTGGAGTAGATCATGAAGATCTACCTTTTAATGCTTGAGAAAAGTGATGTGTTGCTTGTTTTCATGCTTGTTTTGACGATTAAGTTTTAATATTGTGATTTATCTCTTATGATGATTTATGTGCTGGATATGCACCTCTGATTATGTATGTTAATAGGTGAAATAAAGTTTTGTAATAAGTTCCAAAGGTTGCCTTTGGATATTAGTGAGAAAGTTACCATACAAAAGATGTAATTTGTAGCCCAAAAGCGGCTAAATCCTTGTATGGCACCCAAAACTCATCCTGACCAGCACCTAAGCATCACAATCTGGACGAAACAAGCATGGACCAGAGGCAAGAGGGGCTGAAAAATCACAACACCACTGAATCAAGGTGGTGTGAGGTGAAAGCTTGGAAGAAATCACCTTGGCTAACAAAGGAGGGCTTTCGACCACCATTCCAAAAGCATAAGTATAACTTCGCCAAAATTTTTATAAGCAAATAAAGCTCTACAATTAGGTTTTAAATTAACAAAATCAACCTTTTAACAATGTAAATCAAAGCAAAAATGAGTAAAAAACCTTTACGAGTGCATTCGGCCACCCTAGAGAGATTTTAGCAAAAAATGGGTTAAAAATGTGGTTAGGGATAAATCTACAATTTTTAGCAAGTAAATAATTTAATTAGAGGTTTAATCAACATTTAAAAGGTTAATTTTCAGAATATGTGGCCTAGGTAAACTTAGGGGAAAATCCAAAAATTACTAAGTGGTAAAATTCCCAAATTCGCTTAAAATGGGTAACTAGAAAATTTACCATAACTTAAGCAATGGTAAATGTCAAATTCGGCCATCCCATTAATTTTTGAGTAAAAAAGACTTAAGATTTCATTAGAAGATGTCAATTATGAAGTATAAACTTGGTTCCCAAGTAATGGTTAACTTAGGTCCACTAGGGTTAAGAAATGGTCAACTTAAGTCAACTAGTGTTAGGAGAAGGAAACCCTAAACCTTGAAGAGTGGCATTCGGCCACTTAGTGGTTAATTAACCTAAAGGAGGTTTTAATTTCCAATTAGGGTTAATTAAGGACCATTTTTATGTGAATAGGACGAATTTAAAGTATGAAGAAGTTTTAAGGTGGATAAAGAGACCTATTGATTTTTTTAAGCAAATGATCTTATGGTGAAGAAGGAAATTGTGGAAACCTAAGTCTAGGAGGTTGGAATTCGGCTACTATGTTTTAAATTAACTAATAATGAGTTTCAATCCTTAACTAGGCCCAAATAATGATCCTAAATATGTAAGCAAAATATAATTAAGGTGTATGAAAGGTGGAATTTGAGGAAGTAGGTCATCCAGCCATTTAGGAATAAATTGGCCTAGAAGATAAATTAATTTCTACTTAGATATTATTTGGTTTAGAATAAAAGAGACTTTAAAATTTTAAGAGTCAAGTAGACCTAATTATTAAGGTATTAGAAAGGAGAACAACACAAGGTAACATATTTCAAAGATTTATTAAGAAGGATGGTTAGGAATTAAAAATGAAGTTAGAAGTACATTAAGTAATTTTGGTCATGATATACCCTAAGGATAAAGAAGTTCTAAAAGTGTCTAAGATGGATTCCAATTAATGAGTTAGACTCCAAATGAACTAAACTACTTTAGTAACCAAGGGAAAACGAAATTAGAAGAAGTTAGAATTCTAGATTTTATATTTGGCCATACAAGGATAATAAAGAGAAAAGGAATTTAATGATCCTAATTTAGATAACTTAGGAAGTATTAGAATATTAAGGATTAAAAGTTTAAAGGAAAATAGGAAAAGGTAAAAAAATTTCCATTCGGTCATGTTTAATCAAAATTGTCCTAAACGAGTTAAAAGATTTGTAAATACTTAATACTTGAACTTAGAATAATTAGGACATGCATCAGACTTGAACAAAAGAGAACACAGATAGAAAAGAACTTGAAAGGTGCCATTCAGCCACCTAGATTAAGATGCTAAGTCGTAAAATCTTAATGAACAAATATAAATTCGAGAAAAGGAAAGGATGAGAGGTAACTTAGAAGGCTGAGTGATGTAAGTCCTTTGTGTGATTTCAACATCAAACCGAATTGAAACATTAGATTGGTGGTGTAAATGTGACATTATGCTATGTGATTTACCAATCAAATTTCATTATTAGTTATGAATGTTCACTATCTATGATAGAATAAATGATTGATATTCATGAATGAGAAAGGATGATGACGATGATTGAGATGAAAATTCGAAACCTATATGTGCATTTCGTATTGGTTAGAAATTTGTTTGAGCATGCATAATTATTTGGAAGCCACTAAAATGAACTTAAAAAGATTAAGGCATCACTAAAGCAAACTTTATGTGAAAACGTAATGCTACTCTCTTTGTGCCTTATGCGCACTAGTATCCAGAGGGCCCTAAAAAGCTCTAGTAAAGAGAAGCCAAAGGTTGCTTCTTGAACCCAAAGGTTGCTTCTAGGAGCCAAAGGTCGCTCCAAAAATCCTTCTACTGTGAAGGCATTGAGTCCTTCACCCCTTATGTGGTGGTGACGATCACCTAGGAATGAGCTCATATCCTTAATTTTTAGTAGGAGGTGGGAGTAGAGTCAGTGAGAAGATATTGTTTGACAAATTTAATACATGTCTATGTCTAATTGTTTTCTTCCAAAGGTGGTGAAACTAGATTCATAAAGTGTCCCAAAGGTTTGACAAAGAAATGAAAAAGATAAAGAAAAGTATTAAAGAACAAATTTTAAGACATAGAATAATTGTATGTCAAATGATATCTTATTTGTGATCCCAAAGTTATGAATGTTAAGAAGAATGTATGGTGAGACACTAAGTTGTATGTTTTAGACTTCTCTTCAGTAAATCTTGTTAGGGCCCTCTGGATACTAGTGCACACTTGAATGTATTCCAATGATAATTTCAAAGTATCGAAAGAATAAACAAAGTCACCATTTATAGAGCCAACTCTCTCTTGACTCGTTTCTTTTTTTTACACAAGCTTATAATATGACTTGGTAGCAACTTTTAATCATCACAAAATATTTGCTGGAGCTTTTAATGTTGGATCACATCAAGTGGCAATATTTACTAAAAGTGGCAAAATACCTTAGAAAGAACAAAAAAGCTAGGGTTTCAAAAATGTTGAAAATAGGTTTTGATGACACTAATAACTACCAGTAAATGTTTTTATTACCCTCACTAAATGTGATTCTATCTTTATAACAACTACAACAATGTTGTCAAAAAATATCACAAGGGTCTTGTAATAAAATTCGTAAGGTTAATCTTGCATATGAGACTCTTTAACCAAATTGATTGTGTTCACGACCTACAAGAAGCTATTACAATTGAATATATTAGGAAAGAAGCAGTATGATTTTGCTTTACACTTTTCCAGGAGATTACATTTCTATGTGCCATGAATATCTATTCCGATGATAATTTCAAATTATATATAGAAATAACCAAGTGAGCATTTGTGGAGTCTACTTTGTAAAGACAAGATACTTTTTATACACAAGCTTATAACATAATTAGGTAGTAGCTTTTAACCGTCACAAGGTTTTTTAGTTTGTTTTTTGAGTAGGATCATTCTAGGGGCATTTTTTTGTAAAAACTGCAAAATACCATACAACGGAGAAACCTGCACGTTCTTCAAAGATGTCGCAATTAGGTTTTTGTAACCCTTTTAATCGCCTCCAAAAGTTTTATTACTCTCGCTAAATGTTATTCTATTTTGAAATAACCACAACAATGTTGTTAAAAAATATGACAAGGGTCCTAGATTGGAATTCGCATGGCTAATTTTTCATATGATATTTTTTAACCTAGTTATTTTTGTTGACGACTCATACCAAGCTATTACCACTGAAAATATCGTCAAAGAAGCAAAAGTTTTTTCTTTATACCTTTTCCAGAGATTACATTTCTACATATGATGAAAATGTATTCCAATTATGATTTCAAACTATCTAATAACAAAGTTAGCACTTATAAAGCCAACTTTCCCTTGATTTGTTTCCTTCTTTTACATAAGCTTATAATATGATTTGACAGCAGCTTTTAATCATAACAAAAATATTTGTGGTAGTTTTTTTTTTTGGATCAAATTTAGTTGGAATTTGTACTAAAAGTCACAAAATACCTTACAACGAAGAAAAATGCTAGGGTTTCAAAGATGTCGCAAATAGGTTTCTATGACACTTTTAATTTCCAGCAAATTTTTTTATTACAATCGCTAAATCTTATTCTATTCTTATAATAACTACAAAAAGTTTCCAAAGAATATCCCAAGGGTATCTTAATGGAATTCGTATGGTTAATCTTGCATATGAGATTTTTTAACCAAATTGATTGTGTTGACGCCCTACAGCAAGCTGTTACCGTTGAATATCTAGTGAAAGAAGCAATACGATTTTGCTTTACACTTTTGCAAGAGATTACATTTCTATGTGCCATGAACATCTATTCCGATGATAATTTCAAATTATCTATAGAATAACCAAAGTCAGCATTTGTGGAGTGTACATTGTAAAGACATGATACTTCTTATACACAAGCTTATAACATAATTTGGCAAGAGCTTTCCACCGTCACCAGGTTTTTTAGTCAAATTTTTTAGTAGGATGAAATCTAGAGGAAATTTTTTTGTAGCAACTGAAAAATACCTTACAACGGAGAAAACTGCAAACTTTCAATGATGTCACGAATAGGTTTTTGTGACCCTTTTAATCGCCTCCAAAAGATTTATTACCCTCGCTAAATGTTATTCTATTTTGAAATAACTACAACAATGTTGTCAAAATATATCACAAGGGTTCTAGATTGGAATCTGCATGACTAATTTTGCATATGAGATTTTTTAAACGAATTGTTTATGTTGATGACCCACACCAAAGCTATGACCACTGAAAATAGTGTCAAAGAAGCAAAAAGCTTTTTCTTTACACCTTTTTTGGAGATTACATTTTGGCACATGATGAAAATGTATTCCAATGATAATTTCAAACTATCTAAAGATTAAACAAAGTTAGCATTTCTAGAGCCAACTCTCTCTTGACCCGTTTCTTTTTTTTACACAAGCTTATAAAATGATTTGGCAGCAGCTTTTAGTCATCATAAAATATTTGTGGTAGCTTTTTTTGTTGGATCAGATATAGGGGAAATTTTTACTAAAAGACACAAAATACCTTAGGAAGAACAAACATGCTAGTGTTTCAAAGATGTCCCAAATAGGTTTTTACGACACTTTTATCTACTAGCAATTGTTTTCATTACCCTCTCTAAATGTTATTGCACCTTTATAATAACTACAACAATGTTGTCAAAAAATATCACAAGTGCCTTGTAATGGAATTCTTATGGTTAACCTTGCATATGAGATTAATCAAATTGATTGTGTTGACAACCTACAACAAGTTATTACCGTTGAATATATGGTGAAAGTAGCAGTATGATTTTGCTTTACATGTTTGCAAGATATTACATTTCTATGTGCCATGAAAATCTATTCCGATGATAATTTCAAATTACCTGAAGAAAAACAAAAGTCAGCATGTGGGGAGTGTACATTTTAAAGAGACAATACTTCTTATACCCAAGCTTATAACATAATTTTACAGGAGCTTTTAAACGTCACATGGTTTTTTAGTCAGTTTTTATAGTAGGATCAGATCTAGGGCCATTTTTTCGTATCAACTAGAAAATACCTTACAATGGAGAAAACTACAAGTTTTTCAAAGATGTGGTGAATATGTTTTTGTGACCCTTTTAATTGCCTCCAAAAGTTTTATTACCCTTGCTAAATGTTATTCTATTTTGAAATAACTACAAGAATGTTGTCAAAAAATATCACAAGGGTCCTAGATTGGAATCTGCATGGCTAATTTTGCATATGAGATTTTTTAAACCAATTGTCTATGTTGACACCCCACACCAAGCTATGACCACTGAAAATATCGTCAAAGAAGCAAAAATCTTTTTCTTTACACCTTTTTTTGAAGATTATATTTCTGCATATGATGAAAATGTATTCCAATGATAATTTGAAACTATCTAAAGAATAAACAAAGTCAGCATGTATAGAGCCAACTCTCTCTTGACCTCGTTTCTTTTTTTTCTCAAGCTTATAATATGATTTGGCAGTAGCATTTAATCATCCTAAAATATTTGCGGCCACTTTTTTTGTTGGATCAAATCTAGTGCCAATTTTTACTAAAATTCGCAAAATACCATAGAAAGAACAAAAATTCTAGCGTTTCAAAGATGTTGCAAATAGGTTTTTATGAAACTTTTAACTACCAACAAATGTTTATATTATCCTCGCTAAATGTTGTTCAATATTGATAATAACTACAACAACGTTGTCAAAAATTATCACAAGGGTCTTGTAATGGAATTTGTATGGTTAATCTTGTAACATCCCAATTTTTCTATGATAAATGTTTGAGGCTACAAATAGTTTCTAGAATGAAACTAGGTTAAATCAGAAGCCAAAAGTAGAGAAATTAAGAAGTTTGGTGCAAATGACGAAAATGCACCTACATCTGCACAACTCAAATAATGAGCTAGAAAAAATGGAAATACAAGTGTAAGACATCCTAAAGGGATTATAAGTATCATGTATGGTTAAAATTAGTGAGAAAAATTTAGAAACCTGAGAAGGGACAAAAATACCCTTCGAAAATCCCGAAAAATGACCAAAATGCCCCTAGTCAGTTTCCACAACTCTTTTTGCACAAAGCTAGTCAGTTCCTATAAAAATAGAAAACGGCCTTAGATTAACATGGGAATGAACCAAGAAGTCTTAGAAATGTCAGAGGAACAATTTGGAAATTTTCCAACAATGCTAAGAAAAATTACAAAAACGCACCTATAAGGATAGGAGGGCAAGATAATGTCATAAGCATGCCAAGAGTGGGCTCCACACCATGGTGCATGAAATTCAGCCGCTGGAAAGGTGGTGATGAGTCACCAAAGTGAAGTCAAATCAAGTCTTCCACAAAAAGACAAAAGTGAATAGTAAAAAGGTTCCTTTGAGCATAGTTAAGACTAATTAACCTTGGTTAATTAAAAGTAAAGCATGCTTAGGATAAATTAATCATAATTAGCGGAAATATGAGCCTAATTAACACTAATCTAAGCCTAAAAGGATAATTCCTTGAATTTTGATTTATTTTGGAAAATAGAAAGAATCTAGGCAAAATTACCAAAATACCCCTAAGTGCAAAACTAATTCCACTTGGCCCATAAGAGTCCAAATTTTTTGGGACACTTGGGACCCCATTTGCTTCAGATTTTTCAGCCTAGAAACTTATCAAAATCCTCTCTATTCTCTCTAAGCTTAGCATAACTCAAAACACCCAAAAGTTACACTTTTAAGCCTAAGTCTTCATCTTTAAGACTTAAGCTATATTAAAGCTATAAACACTAAAGTCCCACCACCATCCTTTGTCCATATCCATAGCAGATCAGAGGGGGACCAAGGTAGCCTTTAAAGCCCCAAAAAACCACTAAGGAGGTCTTCAACAAGTAGGATCTTTCTACTTGTCCTTTTATGCTTTTAGCTTATCTTTTTATGGTGTGCTTGTTTGCTTTCATGTATCTTTTCTCCAAGATCTGTTTGTATTCTTTTGTTTTCACTTGTGAGAGTTTAAAATTGTATTTTAACCGTTCAAAATCATCCACACCCATTTTTAGTGATTTTTGAAAAGGAAAACAAAGTTTGTTCGGTTAAAAGTGCTTCTAAGGCACTTAGAAGAAATTTAATCGGTGGGTTTTGTTTTAAAATTATTTTTGAAGCTTTGATCAGTTTTATGCTCTCATGAGAAATATTTTTGAAGCTTATTTGAAAGAGGATATGTGGATCTTGGAGTAGATCATGAAAATCTACTCTTTATGGCTTGGAAAAATATACTATGTTATTATTTTCATGCTTGTTTTTATGCTTAAGTTTTAACCTTGTGATTTTCTTGTGTGATGAGTTTGGTATGACCTCTGTTCTGGATATGAATGTTTTATTATATATGTTAAGAGGTGAAATAAAGTTTTGTAATAAGTTCCAAAGGTTTCCTTTGGACATTAGTTAGAACGCCACCAAGTAAATGATGTAATTTGTAGCCAAAACCGGCTAAAATCCTTGTATGGCACCCTAGACTCATCATGGCCAGCACTTAAGCATCAAAGCATGGATGAAACTAGCATGGACCAGAGGCAAGAGAGGCTGCACAAGCCTAACAAAACTGAACCAAGGTGGTGTGAGATGGAAGATTTGAAGAAATTACCTTGGCTAACCAAGGAAGGCTTTCGGCCACAACTCCCAAGCAAGCTTTAGTTTCGTTAAAATTTTTGTAAGTAACTTCAGCTCTGAAATAAGGTTTTAAATGAATTAAATCAACCTTTAAACAAAGTTAAACAAAATAAAAATGAGTTAAAAACCTCTAGGACTGCAATTCGCCACCCTAAAGAGATTTTGGCAAAAATGGACTTAAAATGTGATTAAGAAAAAATCAAGTATTTTTAACAAGTATATAACTTATTTGGAGGTTTAATAAATATTTAAAAGGTTAAGTTTCATAATATATAGCCTAGGTAAGCTTAGGGAAAAATCTCAAAATTTTTAAGTGGTGAAATTCCCAAATAAGCTAAAAATGGGTAACTAGGAAATTTACCATAACTTAAGCAAGGGTAAATGTCAAATTAGGTCATGCCATTAAATTTTGGGTAAAAATACTTAAGATTACCTTATAATATGTCAATTCTAATGTTTAAAATTGGCCCCTAAGTAAAGGTCAACTAAGGTAGAGAAATGGTTAACTTAAGTCAACTAGGGCTAGGAAGAAGGAAACCCTAAACCTAAAAGAGTGGCATTCGGCCACTTAGTAGTTAATTAACTTAAAGGAGGTTTTAGTTTCCAATTAGGATAATTAAGGACCATTTCTATGTAAATAGGATGAAATTAAAGTATGAAAAATTTTTAAGGAGGGTAAAGAGACCTATTGATTTTTTTAGGCAAATGATCCTACGGTGAAGAAGGAAATTAAGGAAACCTAAGTCTAGGAGGTTGGAATTCAGATACCATGTTTTAAATTAACTAAGAATGAGTTTCAATCCTTAACTAGGCCCAAATAATGATCCTAAATATGTAAGCAAAATATAATTAAGGTGTATGAAAGGTGGAATTTGAGGAAGTAGGTCATTCGACCATTTAGGAATAAATTGACCTAGAAGATTAATTAATGTCTACTTAGATATTATTTGGTTTAGAATAAAAGAGACTTAAAAGGTTTAAGAGTCAATTAGACTTAATTATTAAGGTAGTAGAAAGGAGAACACAAGGTAACATATCTCAAAGATTTATTAAGAACAATGCTTAGGACTCAAATATGAAGTTAGAAGTACATTAAGTAATTTTGGTCATGATATATATACCCTAAGGAGAAATAAGTTTTAAAAGTGTCTAAGATGTATTCCAATTAATGAGTTAGACTCCAAATGACCTAAACTACTTTAGTCACCAAAGAAAAATTAAATTAAAAGAAGTTAGAATTCTAGATTTTATATTTGGCCATACAAGGATAATAAAGAGAAAAGGAATTTAAAAATCCTAATTTAGATAACTTAGGAAGTATTAGAATATTAAGGATTAAAATTTTAAAGGACAATAGATAAAGGTAAAACTTTCCATTCACTCATGTTTAATAAAAAATGTCCTAAATGAGTTAAAAGTTTTGTAAATACTTAATACTTGAACTTAGAATATTTAGGACATGCATAAGACTTGAACAAAAAAGAAAACAAAGAGTAAAGAACTTGAAAGGTGTCATTCGGCCACCTAGATTAATATTCTAAGATGAAAAATCTTAATGAAAAAATTCATATTTGAGAAAAGGAAAGGATGAGAGATAACTTAGAAGGTCGAGTGATGTAAGTCCCTTGTGTGATTTCAACATCAAACCGAATTGAGGCATTGTATTGGTTCTGTAAGTGTGACGTTATGCTATGTGATTTACCAATCAAATTATTGGTTTAATGCTCACTATCTATGAACGAATAAATGATGGACGTTCATGAATGAGAAAGGAAGATGATCATGTATGAGATTGGTATATGTTGATGATTGAGATGAAAATTTGAAACCTATATGTGCATTCCATATTAGTTGGAATTTTTTTGAGCATGCATAATTATTTGGAAGCTACTAAAATGAACATAAAGAATTTAAGGGATCATTAAAACAAACATTATGTGAAAACGTAAAGTTACTCTCTTTGTGCCTTATGTGCACTAGTATCCAGAGGGCCCTAAAAAGCTCTACTGAAGAGAAGCCTAAAGTTGCTTCTAAGAGACTTAAGTTTCTCCAAGAAATCCTTCTACTGTGAAGACTTAAGTTTCTTCACCAAGTTATACGGTGGTGATGACCACCCTGAAATGAGGTCATATCCTTAATTTTTAGTAGGAGGTGAGAGCAGAGTCAGTGAGAAGATATTGTTTAAAAAATTTAATACAAGTCTATGTCTTATTGTGTCTCCCTAAGGTGGTGAAACTAGATTCATAAAGTGTCCCAAAAGTTGGACAAAGGAATGATAAAGACAAAGATAAGTAATAAAGAATGAAGTTTAAGACATAGAATAATGGTATGTCAAATGATATCTTATGTGTGATTCCAAAGTTATGAATGTTAATGAGAATGTATGTTGAGAGGCCACAGTTTATGAATGATAAGGGAAATGCATATTTAAGCACTTAGATGTATGTTTGACAATAAAATGTATCCACTTCATAGAAATGTTTACAAAGAATTAAAAGTAACCTTTTATGCAAGAAATGATTTCTGAAATAAACTGAAGTGGTTGGGATTTAAGTGATGACATTAGAACTAAGTAGAAAGCCTACTGAGAAACTTAGTTTCTCCCCTCTACTTCTTCCCACTTTCTTCCCAGACATTTCGGATGTTGTTCATTATGGTAGCAGTTCACGTACTTGAAGTGGACGTAAGGCACTCTCTCTGGAAGATGTACATTGCACTAATTTAAAAAAAATAAAAATAATTGGATGCAAGCATCCTAACTACTAATATGTAGTATTAGTTAACTTATGTATAAATATTTTATAATAGTTGTAAGTTTATGGTTTGTAATAACTACATGATAAGGCCCACGGGCCTACGACTTATGGTATGTATGAAATGTTATGTATAATTATTGTGTGACATGTGTGTTATGCTTGAATCTTGTTTATTTATTATATGCAAATGATAAACAAAAAGAACAATGCAAACACTTAGTATTCCTAAGGTTTTAAATGTACGTAGAAATCCAGTTAACGATTTATTCTACCACCACGCACGTTCCATCGACGAGGCTTTCATTTTATATAAAACAATTTTTTAAAAAAAAAATTTACCGTATTTTCATATAAGTAGTTTCTAAAAATGAATTCTGCATCATGAGATAACAAACTAAAAATGGAACCGAATGATCGACTTAAGGGTAAAATCCGTATTCGTTTTAAGGGTGTTATAAATCCTGCAGATGATATTTTTTAACTAAATTCATTGTGTTGACGTCCTACAGCAAGCTCTGACCATTGAATAAATGGCGACATCTACTCCGATGATAATTTCAAATTATCTATAGAATAACCAAAGTCAGCATTTGTGGAGTCTACTTTGAAAAGACACCATACTTCTTATACACAAGCTTATAACATAATTTGGAAAGAGCTTTTCACCGTCACAAGGTTTTTTAGTCAGTTTTTATAGTAGGATGAAATCTAGGGGCATTTTTTTGTAGCAACTGCAAAATACCTTGCAACGCAGAAAACTGCAAGTTTTCCAAAGATGTCGCGAATAGGTTTTTGTGACCCTTTTAATCGCCTCCAAAAAGTTTTATTACCCTTGCTAAATGTTATTCTATTTTGAAATAACTACAACAATGTTGTCAAAAAATATCACAAGGGTCCAAGATTGGAATCTGCATGGCTAATTTTGCATATGAGATTTTTTAAACCAATTGATTATATTGACGACCCACACCATGCTATGACCACTGAAAATATCGTCAAAGAAGCAAAAAGATTTTTCTTAAAACCTTTTCCAGAGATTACATTTCTGCATAGTGATGAAAATGTATTCGAATGATAATTTCAAACTATCTAAAGAATAAACAAAGTCAGCATTTAGAGAGCAAACTGTCTCTTGACTCGTTTCTTTTTTTTTTCTCAAGCTTATAATATTATTTGGCAGCAACTTTTAATCATCACAAAATTTTTGCCGTAGCTTTTTTTGTTGGATCAAATCTATTGGCAATTTTTACTAAAAGTCACCAAATACCTTAGAAAGAACAAACATGCTAGTGTTCAAAGATGTCCCAAATAGGTTTTTACGACAGTTTTATCTACTAGCAAATGTCTTTATTACCCTTGCTAAATGTTATTCCACCTTTATAATAACTACAACAATATTGTCAAAAAATATCACAAGTGTCTTGTAATGGAATTCGTATGGTTAATCTTGCGTATGAGATCTTTTAATCAAATTGATTGTGTTGATGGCCTACAACAAGCTATTACCATTGAATATAGGGTCAAAGTAGCAATATGATTTTGCTCTACACGTTTGCAAGAGATTACATTTCTATGTGCCATGAAAATCTATTCCGATGATAATTTCAAATTATCTGTAGAATAACCAAAGTCAGCATTTGTGGTGTCTACTTTCTAAAGACATGATACTTCTTATACACAAGCTTATAACATAATTTGGCAAGAGCTTTTCAGCGTCACAAAGTTTTTTACTCAGTTTTTATAGTATGATGAAATCTAGGGGAATTTTTTTGTAGCAACTGCAAAATACCTTACAACGGAGAAAACTTCGTGTTTTTCAAAGATGTCGCGAATAGATTTTTGTGACCCTTTTAATCGCCTCCAAAAAGTTTTATTACCCTTGCTAAATGTTATTCTAATTTGAATTAATAACAACAATGTTGTAAAAAAATATCACAAGGGTCCTAGATTGCAATCCGCATGGCTAATTTTGCATATGAAATTTTTTAAACCAATTATTTATGTTTACGGCCCATAACTAGCTATGACCACTGAAAATATCGTTAAAGAAGCAAAAATCATTTTCTTTAGACCTTTTTCGATGATTACATTTCTGCATATGATGAAAATATATTCCAATGATAATGTTAAACTATCTAAAGAATAAACAATGTCAACATTTATAGAGCCAACTCTCTCTTGACTCGTTTTGGTTTTTACTCAAGCTCATAATATGATTTGGTAGCAGCTTTTAATTATTACAAAATATTTGCGATAGCTTTTATTGTTGGATCAAATCTTGGGGCAATTTTTACTAAAAGTTGCCAAATACCTTAGAAAGGACAAAAATTCTAGTGTTTCAAAGATGTCGCAAATAAGTTTTTATGACACTTTTAACTACCAGTAAATGTTTTTATTATCCTCGCTTAAAGTTGTTCAATCTTTATAATAACTACAACAATGTTGTCAAAAATTATCTAAGAGTTCTTGTAATGGAATTCGTATGGTTAATCTTGCATATGAGATTTTTTAACCAAATTGATTGTGTTGACACCCTACAGCAAGCTGTGACTGTTGAATATATGGTGAAAGAATAAGTAAGATTTTGCTTTACATTTTTGCAAGAGATTACATTTCTATGTGCCATGAACATTATAACACCATAAAAATAAATACCGATTTCACGCTTAAGTCGATCATTCTTTTCCATTTTTAGTTTGTTATCTCATGATGCGGAATTCATTTTAGAAAATACTTATATGAAAATACGATAATTTCTTTTTTAAAACTATTTGATATAAAGTGCGAGCCTCATCGATAGAACGTGCGTAGTGGTAAAATAAATTGATAAGCGGATTTCTACATAGATTAAAAACCTTAGAAATACTAAGTGTTCGCATCGTTCTTTTTGTCTATCATTTGCATATAATAAATTGTCGCAACCGTAATTCCGACGAGACGACGAACTCGCTTAAATTTTGAAAAAGAATTTGATTGGATTGCATGGAGTCGCCACCAAATTTTCATTTAAGGGAAAAGATTTGGAAAAACCCTAACTTGATGGTGAGATTCTAAGTTCGAGAGTCGGTTACGAGTAGGGAAGGTGTTAGGCACCCTACTCGCCCGTTCTGAAGAACGGTACCCTTAAACTGAGTGTGTGATTTTGAAAATTGTTTGATCCCTTTTATTAACATGGAAATAAATAACTTGATGGAAGTTAGCCTGACGGGACTTGATCCTGCTCCTACGTATTCCTCGGTGCAATGGGAGACTCAAGGCTTACGTAGTTCTGGTTTGTTTTAAAGGCTTGACCTTCGAAAACATTTTAGAAGGGAGATGATGTTTTGAAAAGATTTTCATTTTTTGAAGGAACCTTCAGTCCACTCATGCACAAGGTCCAAGGCGGCTAAGGCAGCACGGGAGCCTATACGAACCAACTAGACATCGAACACCAGTGTAGACCGCTAGTTTCCCGTCTAGAGTTCGTCACGTGAGATCGTAGATCCTAAAACGCTTTGGAAAGAACTTTATTATTTGGAGGGACTTTCGGTCCACTCATGCAAAAGGTTCGAGGCGGCTAAGGCAGCACGGGGGCCTATATGAATCACTATACATCGAACAGCAGTGTAGACCGCCAATTTCTCGTCTATAATTCGTCGCATAAGACCGTAGTTCCCAAAATTCTTTGGAAAGAACTTTATTTTTGGAAGGACTTTTGGTCCACTCATGCACAAGGTCTAAGGCGGCTAAGGCAGCACGGGGGCCTATACAAACCACTAGACATCGAACAGCAGTGTAGACCGCCAGTTTCCCATCTAGAGTTCGTTGCGTGAGACCGTAGATCCCAAAACACTTTAGAAAGAACTTTATTTTTGAAAGGACTTTTGATCCACTCATGCACAAGGTCCGAGATGGCTAAGGCAGCACGGGGGCCTATACGAACCAACTAGACATTGAACAGTAGTGTAGATCGCCAGTTTCCCATCTAGAGTTCGTCACGTGAGACCGTAGATCCCAAAATGCTTTTAAAAGAACTTTATTTTGAACAACGGCAGTAATAATAAAGTGAATTAGTCATATTTTAAAGAAATAGGGAATACGTGGGTTAAACTTGAGTTATGAAAAGTTTGGGGGGTTAAATTTGAATTACGGAAAGTTTGGGGTTGAATTTGAAATATGGAAAGTTTGGGGGTCAGTTTACAATTTGGAGAAATTTAGGGGTCAGTTTGCAATTTGGGAAGATGTAGGGGTCAATTTTCAATTTGGGAAAATGTAGGGGTCGTTTGCAAATTGGGAAGATGTAGGGGTCAGTTTGCAATTTGGGAAAATGTAGGGGTCGTTTGCAAATTGGGAAGATGTAGGGGTCAGTTTGCAATTTGGCAAAATGTAGGGGTCAATTTGTAATTTGGGAAAAGGTAGGGATCAGTTTGCAATTTGGGGAAATACAAAGGTCTTATTGTAATTAAGGAGAGGTGGGGTCTGGGCTGAAATTTAAGGAAACGCGAGGGCTTGGTTGCAATTAAAGGAAGTGTACGTTTATGCATGGCTTGGTATGAAATCTTCTCTGACGCGATCGGAAGTCTCAGAGGTTGCTCAGCTTAGTCAGTTGCAGTCTTGGCGGAGATATTCTCTCTGGCATGGGCAGTCTCGCGAAGGAATGAAGCTCACCGGAATCTGGACTCCTCCATTCACTACCTCGCCGGCGAGTCTCCGACGTGTTTCTGTCGGCCGAGGGACGTGAATTCCTTCCAAACCGAACTTCGCGGCCCTGTCCTGCCCCTCGTCGGAGAACCTCCGAACCTGGGAACACCTCAGTATGGGGGCGAACGGGGAGATGTTGTGACGAACCACTTCGTCGGCTTGACCTCTCCAGGCCTCTGCAACCGCGGGGAGTAGCGAGCGTCTATGGTCACTGACGACCTCTTCTAAGATCCGGCCCGGAAAGACCTTGGCAACCGTCAGTCTTCCACTGAAATCCGAGCGTCGCGTAGCTACCTGGAAGGTGGAGTTCTTAGTAGTCTTCGGAGGGGAGAAGGGAACAAAACAGGGGAGATGAGAGGGATCGGAAAGAATGCCGAATGCGTTCATTCTTAATCTATCCAACACATCTACTCGGACTACTCTTGAATGGATGCTTGTTGCCGAAAACCGAGGAGTGCCAGTTATGCTCCGATCTCAGCAGATTTCAAGGAAGGTTGGTTGGATCCCGAATCGCAAAGGGCTCCACGACTGTAGACACGGGTCGCTGCACCACCAGGATACTTCGCTAGAATGGTCTTCTTCTTTCCCTCGGTTCAGCCACTCGTTTCCTCCTGAAGCTTTCCGTTTCGTCCTGGATCATAGCAGAATGAATACTCTGCTGAGGTTCCGAATTCGGTGACCTGAGCATTAGAATCTCAATTGGTGATTCACTGATTCAACATCGATTTCAAGCATGATTTCGCGTATTCCGTCGTTTGTTTCTACCACTTCTGGTTCCATTATGATCGGGACAGCTTGTGGCGAAGGCGATTTCATCGTTTAAATTAATGTTCTAATAATACATTTATTCGTTGGATCGAAAAGGAAGAGTATGTGATAGAACCTATTTGCCGAAAATTTCACAGATATGGATAGCTACCTAATTTCATTCACAAGCTATTATCGAAAGTGTAACCAGAGATGAAGCAATTTGGACTTGAACAAGCGACAATCTGGTAATGGTGAGAGGAATAGACTAACCTTAACGGCGTGAATCCAGGAAATGCCGAGTCGCCGAAAATCCAATCAACCACCGCAAATGGAGTGATTGAGGATGCATAGCAACGAGCTTCGAAGGATTCTCAGACGCTTCGGGATCAATCCTCCAAAATCCAGAGAGAGCTTTCCTCTTTTCTTTTCGAGAGCAAAATCACCCCAAAAGGAGATAACCCTTTAACTTCTCTCACTTCCTCTATTTATAAGCCTCATAAAACTCCTTAAGGCCCCTCCCCTTTTTTGTGTTTCTATCTTTTTTTTGTTTTTATTATTATCTCATATCTTCTAAACCTTTTTCATTCCCGTCTTTTCCTTTATGTCCTTATTTTCATTTTTCCTTTTTATTTATTTTCTATTTACTTTTTGTTTTTATTTGTTTTTTTTTGTTTTGTGTTTAATTATTATTTTCCTGCTTTTAAAACTTACCCTTCTTTATATTTTTAGCTTGCCATTTCCTTGTTTTTTCTTTTTCCGATTTTGTTTCTTCTCTTTTTTCTTTTATTTTTTAATTTTTAATTTTTAATTTATTTACCTTTTTTATTTACTTTATCTATTTACTTATCCCTACACATATTTTTCTTTTGACCTCTTTGTTTTATTTTTTGTATTTTTATCTTTTATTTTTTATTTATTCAGATTTTTATTTATTCTTTTTTTCTTTTCTGGCTTTTTTATTTAATTTTGTTTTTTACTTTATTTATTTCCTCCTCTTTTTGCATTTTCTTCTATTTGTCTACCCTTTTGTATTTATTCTCTGTTTTTCTTTTTATTTATTTTAATATTCACTTATTATTTAAATTGTGGTTTGTTTGCTAAATAATTTAACAACTGGAGGCCTCAGACATAATTGGGTGTTTACATAAATAAACAAGATTCAAGCATAACATACACATCATACAATAATTATTACATATACATTCAAACATCATATAAGTCCTAGGCACATAGGCCTTATCATATAACTATTACATATACATAACATACTGTTTATTACTAATATTTAGGATGCTTGCATCCTTCTAATCACAATATTAACATGACGTGAATTTTGTTCAGACGAGAGTGTCTTGCATCTACTTCAAGTACGTGATCTGCTACCATGACGAACAACGTCCGAAATGTTTAGGAAGAAAGTGGGAAAAAGTAGAGGTAAGAAACTAAGTTTCTCCGTAGGCTTTCTACTTAGTTCTAATGTCATCACTTAAATCCCAGCCACTTCAGTTTATTTGAGAAAATCATTTCTTGCATAAAAGGTTACTTTTAATTCTTTGTAAACATTTCTCTGAAGTGGATATATTTTATTATCAAACATACATCTAAGTGCTTAAATATGCATTTCTCTTATCATTCATAAACTGCAGTGTCTCAACATACATTCTCATTAACATTCATAACTTTGGGATCACACATAAGATATCATTTGACATACTATTATTCTATGCCTTAAACATCTTTCTTTACTACTTATCTTTGTCTTTATCATTCCTTTGTCCAACTTTTGGGACACTTTATGAATCTAGTTTCACTACCTTAGGGAGAAACAATAAGACATAGACTTGTATTAAATTTGTCAAACAATATCTTCTCACTGACTCTACTCCCACCTCCTACTAAAATCAAGGATATGAGCTCATTCCGGGGCAATCGTCACCAACTTAAAACTTGGTGAAGAAACTTAAGTCTTCACAGTAGTAGGATTTCTTGGAGAAACTTAAGTCTCCTAGAAGCAACTTTAGGCTTGTCTTCAATAGAGCTTTTTAGGGCCTTCAGGGTACTAGTGCGTATAAGGTACAAAGAGAGTACCATTACGTTTTCACATAACATTTGCTTTAGTGATCCCTTAATATTTTTAAGTTCATTTTAGTGGCTTCCAAATAATTTATGTATGCTCAAACAAATTTCAAACCAATATGGAATGCACATGTAGGTTTCGAATTTTCATCTCAATCATCAATATAAACCAATCTCAAACATGGTCATCTTCCTTTCTCATTCATAAGCATCCATCATTTTTTCATAGATAGTGAGCATTCATAACCAATAATGAAATTTGATTGGTAAATCACATAGCATAATGTCACATTTAAACAACCAACCTAATGCCTCAATTTGGTTTGATGTTGAAATCACACAAGGGACTTACATCACTCATCCTTCTAAGTTACCTCTCATCCTTTCCTTTTCTCAAATTACACTTGTTCATTAAGATTTTATGTCTTAGCATCTTAATCTAGGTGGCCGAATGGAACATTTCAAGTTCTTTACTCTTTGTGTTCTCTTTTGTTCAAGTCTTATGCATGTCCTAATTATTCTATGTTCAAGTATTAAGTATTTACAAAACTTCTAACTCATTTAGGACATTTTTGATTAAATATGACCGAATGGAAATTTTTACCTTTTTCTATTTTCCTTTAAACTTTTAATCCTTAATATTATAATACTTCCTAATTTATTTAAATTAGGATCTTTAAATTTCTTTTCTCCTTATTATCCTTGTATGGCCAAATATAAAATCTAGAATTCTAACTTCTTCTAATTCCATTTTCCCTTGGTTACTAAAGTAGTTTAGGTCATTTGGAGTTTAACTCATTAATTGGAATCCATCTTACACACTTCTAAAACTTCTTTCTCCTTAGGGTATATCATGATCAAAATTACTCAATGTTCTTCTAACTTCATATTTAAGTCCTACCATCGTTCTTAATAAATTTTTGAAATATGTTACCTTATGTTCTCTTTTCTGCTACCTTAATAATTAGGTCTAATTGACTCTTAAACCTTTAAAGGATCTTTTATTCTAAACCAAATAACATCTAAGTAGAGATTAATTAATCTTCTACGTCAATTTATTCCATCATGGCCGAATGACCTACTTCCTCAAATTCCACCTTTCATACGCCTTAATTATATTTTCTTACATATTTAGGATCATTATTTGGGCCTAGTTAAGGATTAAAACTCATTCTTAGTTAATTTAAAACATGGTAGCCGAATTCCAACCTCCTAGACTTAGGTTTCAACAATTTCCTTCTTCACCATAAGATCATTTTCCTAAAAAAAATCAATAGGTCCCTTTACCCACCTTAGAACTTTTTCATACTTTAATTTCATCCTATTTACATAGAAATAGTCCTTAATTAACCCTAATTGGAAATTAAAACCTCCTTTAAGTTAATTAACCAATAAGTGGCCGAATGCCTCTCTTTTAGGTTTAGGGTTTCTTTCTTCCTAACCCTAGTTGACTTAGGTTAACCATTTCTTAACCCTAGTTGACCTTTACTTGGGGGAAAGTTTAAACTTCATAACTGACATATTGTAAGGTAATCTTAAGTCTCTTTACCTAAAATTTAATGGCATGGTCGAATTTGACATTTACCCTTGCTTAAGTTGTGGTAAATTTCCTAGTTACCCATTTTAAGCTTATTTGGAAATTTTACCACTTGGTAATTTTGGAATTTTTCCCTAAGCTTACCTAGGCCATATATTCTGAAACTTAACCTTTTAAATGTTGATTAAACCTCCAAATAAGTTATTTACTTGCTGAAAATGCTTGATTCGTCCCTAATCACATTTTAAAGTCCATTTTTGCCAAAAATCTCTCTAGGGTGGCTGAATGAACTCCTAAGGGTTTTTAACTCATTTTTTTTTGTTTAACTTTGTTTAAAGGTTGATTTAGTTCATTTAAAAACTTATTTCAGAGATTAAGTTACTTGGAAAAATTTTAATGAAACTAAAGCTTGCTTGGGAGTTGTGGTCAAAAGCTTTCCTTGGTTAGCCAAGGTAATTTCTTCAAATCTTCCATCTCACACCTCCTTGGTTCAGTTGTGTTAGGCTTGCGCAGCCTTTCTTGCCACTGGTACATGATTATTTCATCCATGTTTTGATAATTAAGTTCTGGCCATGATGAGTCTAGGGTGCCATCCAAGGATTTTAGCCACTTTTGGCTACAAATTACATCATTTGCTTGGTAGCTTTCTAACTAATGTCCAAACGAAACCTTTGGAACTTATTAAAAAAATTTATTACACCTCTTAACATGCATACTCACAGGTGCAGATCCAGCACAAAGGTCATGCCAAACTCATCACAAAAGAAAATCATAAGGTTAAAACTTAAGCATAAAAATATGCATGAAAATAACAACATAATATATTTTTCCAAGCCACAAAGAGTAAGATTTCCATGATCTACTCCAAGATCCACAAATCCTATTTCAAATAAGCTTCAAAAGCATTTCTCATGAGAGCATAAAACTGATCAAAACTTCAAAAATAATTTTAAAATAAAACCCACCGATTAAATTTCTTCTAAGTGCCTTAGAAGCACTTTTAACCAAACAAACTTTGTTTTTCTTTTCAAAATTCACTAAAAATTGGTGGGGATGATTTTTAACGGTTAAAATACAATTTTAAACTCTCATAAATGAACACAAAAGAAGACAAACAGATCTTGGATAAAAGATACATGAAAGAAAACAAGCAAACCATAAAAATACAAGTTAAAAGCATAAAAAGACAAGTAGAAAATCCTATGTGTTGAAGACCTCCTTAGTATTTTTTTGGGCTTTAAAGGCTTCCTTGGGTCCCCTATGGTCTGCTGTGGATGTGGAAAAAGGATGATGGTGGGGCTTAAGTGTTTATAGCTTTAATATAGCTTAAGTCTTAAAGATGAAGACTTAAGCTTAAACTGTAAGTTTTGGGTGTTTGGAGTTATGGAAAGCTTGGAGAGAATGGAGAGGATTTTGATGAGTTTATAAGCTGAAAAATATGAAGCAAATTGGGTCCCAAGGGTCCCAAAAAATTCGGACTCTTATGGGCCAAGTGAAATTAGTTTTGCACTTAGGGGTATTTTGGTAATTTTGCCTAGATTTTTCCTATTTTCCAAAATAAATCAAAATTCAAGGAATTATCCTTTTAGGCTTAGATTAGTGTTAATTAGGCCGATATCACCTCTAATTCTAATTAATTTAACCTAAGCATGCTTTACTTTTAATTAACCAAGGTTAGTTAGTTTTAACCATGATTAAAGTAACATTTTTACTATTCACTTTTGTCTTTTTGTGGAAGACTTGGTTGACTTCATTTTGGTGACTCACCACCACCTTTCCAGATGTTACATTTCATGCACATGGGTGTGGGGCCCACTCTTGGCATGCTTATCACCTTATCTTGCCCTCTCAGCTTTCCAGGGGTGTTTTCGTAATTTTTCTTAGTATTGCCGAAAATTTTGCCAAATTGTTCCTATAATATTTCTAAGACCTTTTGGTTTTTTCCCATGTTAATCTAAGGCCGTTTGCTATTTTTATGGGAATTGACTAGCTTTGTGCAAAAAGTACAACTCCTAGGGGGATTTTGAGAATTTTCGGGGTTTTCGAAGGGCATTTTCGTCTCTTCCCAGGTTTCTAAATTTTTATCACTACTTTTAACCATACATGATGTTTACAATCTCTCCAGGATGTCTTATACTTGTATTTCCATTTTTCTGGCCCATTATTTGAGCTTCCTAGGTGCAGGGGCATTCTCATCATTTGCGTCAAACTTCCTAATTTCTCTGCTTTTGATTTCTAATTTCACCTAGTATCATTTTAGAAAATATTTATAGCCTCAAAAATTTATCATAGAAAAATTGGGATGTTACAAACATCTATTTCGATTATAATTTCAAATTATCTATAGAATAACCAAAGTCAGCATTTGTGGAGTCTACTTTGAAAAGACACGATACTTCTTATACACAAGCTTATAACATAATTTGGCAAGAGCTTTTCACCGTCACCAGGTGTTTTAGTGAATTTTTTTAGTAGGATCAAATCTAGGGGAATTTTTTTGTAACAACTATAAAATACCTTACAACGGAGAAAACTGCAAGTTTTTGAAAGATGTCACGATTAGGGATTTATAACCTTTTTAATCGCCTCCAAAAAGTTTTATTACCCTCGCTAAATGTTATTCTATTTTGAAATAAATACAACAATGTTCTCAAAAAATATCACATGGATCCTAGATTGGAATCCGCATGGCTAATTTTTCATATGAGATTTTTTAAACCAATTATTTATGTTGACGACCCACACCAAGCTATGACCACTGAAAATATCGTCATAGAAGCAAAAAGATTTTTCTTTACACCTTTTCCAGAGATTACATTTCTACATATGATGAAAATGTATTGGAATGATAATTTGAAACTATCTAAATAATAAACAAAGTCAGCATTTATAGAGCCAACTCTTTCTTGAGTCGTTTCTTTTTTCTACACAAGCTTATAATATGATTTGGCAGCAGCTTTTAATCATCACAAAGTATTTGCGGTAGCCTTTTTTGTTGGATCAAATCTAGTGGTAATTTTTGTTAAAAGCCGCAAAATACTTTAGAAAGAACAAAGATGCTAGTGTTTCAAAGATGTCCCAAATAGGCCTTTATGACACTTTTATCTACCAGCAAATGTTTTGATTACCCTCGCTAAATGTTATTTCACCTTTATATTAACTACAACAATATTGTCAAAAAATATCATAGGTGTCTTGTAATGGAATTCGTTTGGTTAATCTTACATATGAGATCTTTTAATCAAATTGATTGTGTTGACGGCCTACAAAAAGCTATTACCGTTGAATATATGGTGAAAGTAGTAATATGACATGTTTGGAAGAGATTACATTTTTATGTGTCATGAAAATCTATTCCGGTGATAATTTTAAATTATCTGTAGAATAACCAAAGTCAGCATTTATGGAGTCTACATTGTAAAGACACGATACTTCTTATACATAAGCTTATAACATAATTTGGAAGGAGCTTTTCAACGTCATAGGGTTTTTTAGTAAGTTTTTTTAGTGGGATCAAATCTAGGGCCATTTTTTCATATCAATTGCAAAATACCTTTCAACAGAGATAATCGCAAGTTTTTCAAAGATGTCGCGAATAGGTTTTTGCGACCCTTTTAATCGCCTCTAAAAGTTTTATTACCCTCGCCAAATGTTATTCTATTTTGAAATAACTACAATAATGTTATGAGAAAATATCATATGGCTCCAAGATTGGAATCTGCATGGCTAATTTTGCATATGAGATTTTTTAAACCAATTGTTTATGTTGATGGTCCACACCAAGCTATGACCACTGAAAATATCATTGTAAACACCCAATTATGTTCGGACCCCTCATCCTACAATTAATTAGTAAAGAAACGATAATTTAAGTAGTAAATAAAAATGATAAAAAAATATAAAAAATATAATAAAAATAATAATAAATGAAATAAAAAATAAAAAAAAAAGAGAAAGAGAAATAAAAAAATCAATCAAAAAATTTTTAACAGTGAAAAACAATGATAAAACTGAAAAATGATAATAATAAAATAAAAACATAGAAAATATTAATAAGGGAAAATGATCAATTGGTGAAAATGAAATAAAAATATAATGGAAATAATTAGAAAATGGAAAGAAAAATTTAAAAGAAAAGGCGGGAGCACGAAAAGGGGTATGCGAATTTGGATTAAGCCATATAAAAGGGGCGTTTGGTTCAAAATCGAGCTCTGGACACTTTCTCTGAAAAAAAGGGGGGGATTTTGGCAGAGAAAGAGACTTCTTGGAATTTTTCAGAGAATTCAACTGAGGGAGAATCAAAAGGTTCCGATTGGCTCTGTCCTTAGTTAAGAAAGAAGGATCATAGGGGGGCAGCATATAAAGCTCGATCTTTTCTCTGACTCCACAATAGGTTAGCTCTTCATTCTTTTGCATCAAGAACTCTACTGAACCAAGAATATCATAATTGAAATTTCTTGTTTGTATATAGTAATTGTCACTCTCGGGCTTTGTTAATTTTCAAATGAGGAAATCTGATTCCTCTGTAAGTTGACATTATAAATGGATATGTCAAAACTCTGTTGTGCGAGCTAACTCCATGAATGAGGTTCTTCAATTCGAATGTGAGAAGCATAATCATGTGAACCTTTTTTCCTCCATGAGATTTGAATAGCCTTTTCTAGACAAAAGTCGAACCTGTGAGTCAATTGGATTTGGTCTTGTAGTGAATGCCACACTAGGGGTGCTTATTGGAAATACATCTCTTGCACCTTCGTCTAAGGCTCAGAACCTCCTAAGGTATCCGTTGATTTTCCTCACCCATTTCTTGGTCACTTTCTCTAGGAGTCAACATATTTGTGCAAGTGAACGCATTAAAAGGCTCATAGTATGCAAATAGTGAAGTCGTCTGCAAGTTTCAGGGTCGGTCTCCTTCCCTTTTGTCGTGGGCCATATAGAAGCTATTCTACATCAATGTGAACTCCTGAGAACAGTATTGGACTAATCTATAAACATTAAGCATGCGTGCGTTTGGGGCCATAAAGATCAGGTAAGGTCTGACTATGGAGCATGATAGCAGCAGCTGATGTGTGTACAAGCTAAGTTCTTTTTCTGCTATTTTGTTATTGTCACGTGAAGAGATCATTGCTCGCGGCGTTAGCATAGCAGGAAGAGATAATGCGAGCGGTTCGGTGGGGAGAGTGCACCTCTGGACTTCATCTTCGTTAAAGAGAAACAGAGCACCTTCAGGTCATTAACGTTCACCGAGCCATCTCCTACCAGTATGCTCATGGAAGATCTTCACGATATACACTTCTAGGTCGCTACCAAAAGACACCTTTCATTGCCTTGTTGTAATCATATGGCTCTCTCATTCTTCTATTGATCCGGAACATGTCTTTCAGAAAGATCTAGGGGCTTCCACTAATTTCGAGAAGTTGAGAAAAGACTTGGTGCCTTGCTAGTTCGTTAACGCTCAAGATTATGATCAATGATGGCCTAGGGGAATCCACGATCCGACCAGTATATGCATGGCAGTATAAAACAACCTCCTATCTCTAATTTAGGTGTCTAAGTTTGAATTTTCAACCATTTATGTTCCATTTGCAAGGTGCACACCTCTGTAAATGCATGACGGGACTTCTTTGTTCCTGAAAAGGGAGACTTTCACTTGTCACAGTTTATGCCATAATGGTTGGACTATTTGCAGTGCATGTAACGTGAGGCTATTGTACAGGACTATGCGGCTAATACTAAACTTAAGGAGTTTTATAAGTGAGGCTATTGAATCGTCTAGCTATCATCGCTGCTACTCATACTCGAAGAACTATTAGGAGCAGAATGCATGGCCAGAAGGTATTTGATTCAATGGGGCCCACGTGGATCGTATATGGGTGCATTAGAAGCTGAATGCATGGCTAGAAGGCATGTGATTAGGGGGCCCGTGCGATTCGTATATGGGTTCATGCCAACGTCCTTAAGAGTACACCCTGGAAATGACTTCAAGCATCTAATTCCCTCAAATTACCTAGGAACTGCTTATGTATTGAAGGACTCTATGGGTCTTTGAGCATGCAACATAGGGGCTATGGAAATTCTATTGGAATATGTTGAAGGATGATGATATTTTGGTAGTATGCACGCCTGGCTCAGCAACGGTGCAGTTGTTGTTGCAGTGAGAAATGCCTGCCTATGATGGGATGAGAAGTACCCCATGCGTAAAGCCTGAATGTAGAACATGATTTCATGCAAAATTAGAAGCCTGAAAAGTATGTGGGGCCTGTCATCTAGTGACGCATAAAATAGAGAAAAGGACCTCGTCCCAAGACATACAGCCTTGCCTCCCTGATTTAAAAAACATGAACCATGTTAGTAAATAGCTCAAATGGCTTAACACATTATACGTATCCCCCGAAGATGCTGGGCTCGATCCTCGGTCTGGGAGAGCTTTTGAATTTTCATTGTATAACACTTTGGGCGAGCTAATTCACGTGTGATTGGGCCTTGCCAATTGTGCCTTGGACGCGTGGGTGTAATCTAGCTTATTCATAACACTGCACCCAATCCTTTCACTTGTAATTAATCGTTGTGTGCTCACTAAAATCATTAAACCACCTAGGACCACCCAAAGTGAATTCAAAAAGCCACAATCACTCTGATTAATATTTATTTGACTAGTTTTACAATTTGGCAACCCCAAATAATTTTGAGATCAAGTCTAATGTTTGGTCTCAAAGAGGAGATCAATTTTGGTAGATCGAGCCCAACTCTCTTTAAGATTTAAAACCAAGTTTTATCGAGTCAAGTCCAAATTTCTCCTAGTTTGAAATCATTTTTTAGTCAGGGTCAAGCTTAATTTCTTTTTTATTATTGATCTTTTTTTCGTTTTGGACCAACCATTTGTTACTTTGGAATCAAACCCTATTCCCATCTTATTATGTTATTTCTCAAATTAAATTCATTAACTCCTAATCTCACGCGATGAGCTCGAAGCACGAACTAGTAGCTTTTTCTGTTGTTCGGTATTTAGAGATTCGTATAGGTCCTAGTGTACCTGTAGTTATCTTGGACCCTATGCATATGTGGATTGGGAATTCCTTTTTAAACAAAATAAAAACTCGTTTTGCAATTCTTAATCTCACGCGACGAGCTCTAAGCACGAACTGGTAGCTTTTTCTACTGTTCGATGTTTAGAAATTCGTATAGGTCCCAGTGTAGCCGTAGTTGTCTTGGACCCTGTGCATATGTGGATTGGGAATTCCTTTTTAAACAAAATAAAAACTCATTTTGCAATTCTTAATCTCACGAAACGAGCTCTAAGCACGAACTGGTAGCTTTTTCTGCTGTTCGATGTTTAGAAATTCATATGGGTCTCAGTGTAGCCGTAGTTGTCTTAGACCCTGTGCATATGTGGACTGAAAATGCCCTTTAAACAAAATAGAAACTCGTTTTGCAATTCTTAGTCTCACGCAATGAAACCTAAGCATGAACTAGTAGCTTTTTTTGTTATTCGATGTTTAGGGATTCGTATGGATCCCAGTGCAGCTGTAGTTGTTTTGGATCCTGTGCATAGGTGGACTAAGAATTTCCTTCAAATTATTTTCAAAATGCTCTATTCATGTTCAAACACCTCTGAAGGTCAAGCCTTCAAACCAGAACTACGTAAGCCTGAGTTTTCCATATCGGGGAATACGTAGGAGATGAATCAAGTCCTGTCAGGCTAACCTCCATCAATTTATTTATCTTCACTCTAATTAAAGGGATCAAACAATTTTCAAAAAATCACACACTCAATTTAAGGGTATCGTTCTTTGGAATGGGTGAGTGGGGTGCCTAACACCTTCCCCACTCATAACCGACTCCAAAACCTAAATCTCTTCCTGAAGTTAGTGCTTTTCCAAGTATTTTCCCTTAAATAAAAATTTGGTGGCAACTCCACATTATCACAAATTAAATTTATTTTTAAAATTTTAGTGAGTCTATCGCCTCGTCGTAATTGCGGTTGCGACAGATGGCGACTCCACTTGGGACTTTAGAAAGTCAAGCCCGTTTGATTGAGTGTACATTGTATTGATCCCTTTCCCATTTATTTGCACGATTTGTTTGTCTGGTTTTTATATCTATTGTTTGATTGATTATTCGTTATGCAAACCCTGGGATAGACGAATAATAAATTGCTTTATATATATTTGTTGCAATTTCCCCAATTGCAAGTATCCCAAATTTGTGTGCCCTCCATACATTACATATATGCATTTATCATGAGTGGGGCCCCACACTCGGGTCTGAGTGAAGCCCACGACTAGAGGGATCTAGTGGTGTCACTTTGGGGCTTACGTCCTGTTTGACTATCACAAAAATCCCAACTAGAGTGCATCCTATTCGTAATGCCCTACAACTGGTAGCTTTTTTTGCTGTTGTAGCAAGCATTATAGACTGGAACATGACTCTAGTGACCTCTTATACTTAGGATTACTGACCACCTTTTGAGAGGTTCATGCATTAGAAGACCATAGACCCTTAGGACAGGTTACCCAAATAGGGTGCAAGGAGGGCACATATCGCAGATATTGGTTTATTTTTTATCTTTCATCTGTGATAGGATGGTGAAAAAGAGTAAAAATGAGTGAAAAGAGGAAAATAAAAAAGAGATAAAAAATGAAAAAGAGTAAAAAAGGGTGAAATGAGAGAAAAGGGGAAAAGAAAAAAAAAGAGAAAATGAAAAAGAGTGAGAAAGTGAAAAGAGAGAAAAAGAAAAAAGGAAGTAAAATAGGAAGAAGAAATGAAAAAGAGTGAAAAAGAGTGAAAAGAGAGAAAAAGGGGAAAATGAAAAAGAGTGAAAAAGAAAAAAAAGAGAAAAAATGAAAAAGAGTGAAAGAGAAAGAAAAAATAAAAAATGAAAAAGAAAATAAAAAAAAAAGAAAAATGAAAAGAGAAGGAGGAAAAACAGAAGTTTGCAAAAATCTGCGCAATGAAATAATAGTTATCATCTTTTGTTTAGGGTCTATCATGCATTAAGTTCATTTTCATCAAGTGTCTAACATGTTTATTTTGTTGTTTCCTTTTGCTTTTTATTTTGAGGGACCAGATTCTCAGTGACTTTCAAGAGAGGTGAAATGGAAATTAATGCGGAATCTGGGCAGTTAAGGAAGAGAAAGCGGGTTGGGGTCAAGTTGATGGACTTTGCTAGCCTAGAAACATTCTAAAACAAGCTAACAAGTATTCAACAGATGTCATTTACCAAGAAATATGGGAATGTACTGAAGCTGCTGAAAGTTAAGGTATAGGAAGGAGCTCTCACGGAAATGGCGCAGTATTACGATCCTCCTCTTAGGTGCTTCACTTTTTCCGATTTCCAACTGGCACCCACTCTGGAGTAGTTCGAACAGAGTTTAGACTACCCTTGGAAGTATGCACACCATATAACTATCTGGAACACCATGCTTCGTTCTGAACCGCCGCACAGGCCCTGGGCTTACAGTTAGGTGATCGATTAACAGACTACCAGGGGAAGAATCAAGCTAAGGGGTTCACCCGAGGGTTCTTGGAAGCCTATATGTAGCATCTGGCTGACAGCAACCAATGGGACGTCTATACAGATGTATTGGCCCTTACCATCTAAGGGTTAGTCCTCTTTCTTGGTATAGAAGATTTTGTCGATCTAAATGCAATGGACATATTCTTGGCCCAAAGGAACAAAGCTGAAAACCCTATTACCGCTCTATTAGCCGATGTCTAGTACACATTGAACCTCTGCTATGAAGGAAGAGGAAAGAAGTTGCTCTATTGCTTACCAGTATTGTACATATGGATAACTGCTCATGTCTTCAAAAGGAACGTAAAGATACACTATCTAGTATCTGATCTATTGTGCTATCAGATAAAATCGATGAACAATGAAGAATGGGCAGCTCATTTCGCTAATTTGACAGAAGAACAGGTCAGATGGCAACCCGCTTGGCAACAGAAAATGAATCTGATCTATCATTGCAAAGGTTTTCCGAACATACCACTCATGGGAGTCCGAGGCTGCATTAAATATAACCTAATACTGGGGCAAAGATAGCTGGCTTATCCTATTAAGGGACCCCCATCAGATGAGCTCATAACTCCCTTCCTTCTAAAATATGAGGGAGAATTCGCTGAAGGTCTTCGGAAAGTCTGGGAAGCATGGGAGAATATCACCCGTAAAGGAAAAGAGTTGGGAGTCCAAGGCTGTTCCGCCAAGGAAGAGTACAAGAAGTGGGTCAAAGATAAGGTGCAATAGATCAAGCTACCGTTCCAACCTCCAGTCATCCCATCCAGAAGCCAATCAACAATTGTATTTGAAGATGAGGTTGTTAAAAACCTAAAGGAGAAGCTAGAAGCCATGACCAAGAAGAACAGCTGATTAGAAGAAGAACTATTGAAAGCACAGTAGGAGTGTGTTGTATTAAAAAGAGAAAATCGGGTGAATGAGGCTGTTATAGAGAGTATTTGGGATCAACAGAAAAATGAACGTGGGCATGCCTCCCGAGTTCATCTAAACCTACAAGTAGCCAATAAAGAGCTTTGAATGAGGGCACATGAAAGGGATGCTACGCTCCAAGAAAACCGCCAGTTAAGAAATGCTCTAGAGTAGATGAGGGCTAAGATTCATAAGATCAGAATGGAGAAAAATCAGATCCTAGTCGCAAAAAACAGGGTTCGAATAGAGGCAGACCATGTGATAGAAGAGAGAAATAACTTGCTACAACGAGCGGAAGACATGAAGAAACAAATCGAAAGTCTATTGGTAGCATGGCAGAATGAAGTCAACGAAGAAAAGTTGAACGTCATCAAGGTAATACGAATGCAGCAAAGGGGAATAAGGGATATACAAGATGAAAATAAATGGTACAAAGACACAACCGACCACTAGACCAGATGTTTTGAGAGGTTGGCCAGCTTAGCAAATACGGCAATCGAGGAAGTGCCACAGTGCTTAAGAAGGCCAGAAATATCGCTGCACCCGCTCACACCCCTCCTAAAGTCGAAAATTTCATATAATTTAGTAAAAACTTGATACTAAGAATGAACAAGTACATTGTATTAGCCAAACAGGAAGGGCAAGATGTAAAATGAACCTTGTTTGCTTGAATGAAGTTGATTTCTCACTGCTTATGATTCCGTAATAATTTCCATTTCATACTTAGAACACCGAAGAATGTACTCAGTCAGCAATAATAGTCAACGAGAAATTGGTCCCTCAATATTTATTTCGTGTCTAAAATCTATTTTTATCATTAGCAACTAACTAATCTGATTTTCATAATAGATAACAAAATAGCGGACTCACGACTTTCCCGGCACTCATATAGCACTTGATCAAGAACAAAAATCATGAGTGAGCTAGAGACGCAAAATGAGGAGTTAAGAAATGAGGTGGCTGAGCTAAAGGACCAAGTCGCTAAGCTCATGAAATTGTTGGAGAAAAGCACAGAGGGACCTACGGGTACTGAAGCATCAGGGGCCGTGATAAGCATAAATTTCATAAATAATTATCTCTCATCTGTAGCTCATTAAGACTTCTTATATGTTCAATTAAGTGGTCTTTTTCATATTTTATGAGTTTGGGTTCATATGGAATTTAATTGAATTTCTTTGCTTAACCGAGTAAAATGACACTATTATAGTATTTTGAGCATAATAGGGGTTTTAGACATCTGAAAATCATGAAATCTATCTTGAATGAAAGCTTAAAGAAGTGTCCACAGTTACAAAGCAAAATCAGACTCTAAATGGGATGTATCAAGCCTTCACCAACAAGAACTACGTAAGCCTTGAGTTTCCCATTGCACCAAGGAATACGTAGGAGCAGGATCAAATCCTGTCAGGCTATCTTCCATCAATCTATTTATTTCCACTCTAATTAAAGGGATCAAACAGTTTTCAAATAAATCACACACTCGGTTTAAGGGTACCGTTCTTCGGAATGGGCGAGTAGGGTGCTTAACACCTTCCCTACTCGTAACCGACTCCCGAACCTAAATCTCATCCTTGAGTTAGGGTTTTTCCAAATGTTTTTCCCTTAAATAAAAATTTAGTGGCGACTCCACATTTAATAAAATAAAATCATTTTTAAATTTTAGCGAGTTCGTCGTCTCATCGGAATTACGGTTGCGACAATGATGAATCCAGAACCCCACCTGAAAATGTTGCTAAAGATACTGAATGAGGCCCACGTGGTCCACAATATATCGGTGGAAAAATTTGAAGGGATTGTTAAGAATATAACTGCTAACAATTTTCTCACCTTCGCCGATCGCGAAATTTCGGATGAAGGGGCTGGACATAACAAGGCGTTGCACATATCAGTGAAGTGCATGGACTATATTCTAGCCAGAGTTTTGGTAGATAATGGTTCATCTTTGAATGTGATGCCTCGGGTGACCCTGTCCAAGTTGCCACATGAGGGGGGGTCCATATAAAGCCAAGCTCCATGGTGGTAAAGGCATTTGATGGATCGAGACGAGAAGTCATTGGTGAAGTGGATCTGCCGGTCCAAATCGGTCTGGTCGTCTTCAATATGACTTTCCAGATAGTGGACATCCATCCTGCTTACAGTTGCTTGATAGGGAGGCCCTGGATCCATTCCGCCAAGGCGGTACCGTCAACTATACATCAGAAATTGAAGTTCATCAGAGACGATAGGCTGATCATTGTCTCGGCGAAAGAAGACTATCTGGTCAGCAAACCCACCAATCCTCCATATATTGAGGCTACTGAAGAAGCCTTGAAGACACATTTCCAAGCCTTGAAAGTCGCCAATGTCACCACCATCAGGGAGGGAGAAGTGGTTGACCAAAAGCGGCCCCCTAAAGCTTTAATGATGATGGCCCAAGTAATGTTGAGGAACAGGTTTAGGCCCGACGATAAACTGGGGCAAAATAGTGGTGGTTTGTCTCAACCATTATCGGTGAACAAGAACAGACGACGATTTGGGTTGGGATATAAGCCTACTGAAGAAGATAAGATGATGAGGCCCCGATTTGGCAAGGTCCCTCTATGCCACATCTTCTAGAGTTTCCGAAGCACCGGATTCGAAGATCTAGGGTTAGTCGCTACCATAAACGAAGAAAGGACGATAAGCATTGAAGATCTAGTGACAGACTGTTCTCCGGGAAAAGAATTGGAAAATTGGGAGATTATTGAATTACCCTTGACTTTTGGTTCAGTTCAAATGTAATTTTGTAATTGTCAGGATAAAATTCTTTTTTCAAACTAACATTTTGTACATACTTCTTGGTAAATGATGAATACAGTTACACTATTTAGAAATCATCCCTCTTTCTTTCCCAATATATTCGCTTTGAAAAAATGCCTTATTCTCTTATCATATCCTCAATATGTAGATTCGATAGAAAATCGCCTAACGACAACAGTGCTAGTATTATATCAGGCGATTTCAATTGTATTGTCAATCACGCCGATGAAAAGGAAGAATTTGAGTATGAACCCACAGAGGATATGTTGAGCTTAATGGAACGAGAATCTAAAATAATTGAACCTCATCAGGAATCCATCGACTTGATAAACTTGGGGACCAATGAAAACAAAAGAGAAGTAAAAATAGGCACGCTTGTCACGGGAGATAATCGTAAGCGATTGGTCTCACTTCTACAAACATATAGTGATATCTTTGCCTGGTCTTATCAAGACATGCCAGGTTTAGATACCTTTATCATAGAGCATAAGTTTCTTATGAAAGCCGGGTGTTTGCTAGTTAAACAGAAGTTAAGGAGGATGAAGCTCAAAATGTCCCTGAAGATCAGAGAAGAAGTGAAGAAATAATTTGACGTCGGGTTCTTAGCTGTTATGAATTACCGAGAATGAGTTGCAAACATAGTTCCGGTCCCCAAAAAGGATGGAAAAGTCTGAATGTGTGTAGACTACCAATATCTCAATCGAGCCAGCCCGAAAGATGATTTTCCGCTCCCTCACATCGATGAGCCGGTTGACAACACTGCCCAGTTTTGTTATTTCTCATTCATGGATGGTTTCTTAGGTTAAAATCAGATCAAAATGGCCGAAGAAGATAGAGAAAAGACCACTTTCATTACAACTTGGGGAACCTTTTGCTACAAAGTCATGCCCTTTGGATTGAAAAATGCTGGGGCAACTTATCAAAGGGCTATGGTAAGACTATTCCCTGATATGATTCATAAAAAGATAGAAGTCTACGTGGATGATATGATTGCCAAATCCAAGACGAGGATGATCACCTCCACAGATTTGCAAAATCTATTCGAAAGACTTCAGAAGTTCAAGCTAAGGTTGAATCCAGCCAAATGTACTTTCGGAGTAAAATAAGGGAAACTGCTAGGTTTCATTGTTAATGAAAGGGGAGTTGAGGTTCATTCTGATAAAGCCTGAGCCATCATAGATATACCGGCCCCGAAAACTGAAAAAGAGATTCGAGGGTTCTTGGGAAGACTCAAATATATCTCCCGATTCATTTTTCAATTGACAGTTACTTGCGAACCGATCTTCAAGCTCTTGCACAAGAATCAACCCATGAGTTGGGATGAGGATTTCCAAGAAGCTTTCGAAAAGATCAAATTATATTTGTAGAACTCGCCAGTCCTGGTACCAGCAGTCCCTGGAAGGCCTCTAATCTTGTATCTAACAGTGACGGACCAGTCGATGGGTTGTGTGCTTGGTAGGAGGAAAGAATAGGCAATATACTATTTGAGTAAAAAATTCACAAATTGCAAGGCCAGGTATTCCCTCTTAGAGCGAACGTGCTGTGCTTTGGCATGGGCGGTGCACCGCTTAAGGTAGTATATGCTGAGTCATACCACTTGGCTGATATCCAGGATGGATCCGATCAAGTATATCTTTGAGAAGCCTGCATTGTCAGGAAGAATCACAATATGGAAAGTTCTAATTTCAAAATATGACATCCTGTATGTGACACAGAAATCCATTAAAGGTAGTGCACTCGCTGAATATTTGGCTCAACAGCCCTTGAATGATTACCAAACCATTCAACCAGAATTTCCTGATGAGGGTTTGATGGTTATATTCAGTGAAGAAGGGAAGACAGGGGGAGAAAAATGGACAATGTTATTCGATGGTGCCTCCAATATGATGGGCCATGGTATAGGAGTTATACCGATTTTCCCAGAAAAGCAGTATATACCCATTACAGCCAGGCTGGCCTTTGATTGCACTAACAACATGGCGGAGTATGAGGCTTGTATCTTGGGGATCCAAGCTGCAATTGAAGCTAATGTCAAGCGTTTGGAAGTCTTTGGTGATTCATCCTTGGTCATCCATCAGGTCAAAGGAGAGTGGGAGACCAGAGATGTGAAATTAGTTCCCTATCAGACCCATCTCAAAGAATTACTAGAGCACTTCGAATAGATTACCTTTTCTCATATACCTTGAGAAGACAATCAGTTGGCTGATCCCCTAGCCACCTTGTCATCTATGTTCGAAATTGGACGAGAAAAGGACATGCCTCTCTTCCATATAAAACATCGCCGTAGACCGGCATTCTGTCAATAGGTAGAAGTAGAATCAGATGGGAAACCGTGGTATCACGACATCCGACAATTTCTGAAAAATAAAGAATACCCCGCCAACGCATCCGAGAATGATAAAAGAACCTTGCGAAGATTAGCTATGAATTTCTTCCTCAATGAGGAAGTCCTGTATAAAAGGAATCACGATATGGTTCTGCTCAGGTGTGTAGATGCAGTAGAAGCTAATAAGATTCTTAAAGAAGTTCATGAAGGGTTTTTCGGCTCTTATGCCAACGGACACGCAATGGTCAGGAAGATTCTTAGAGCCGGGTATTATTGGTTAACCATGGAAATTGATTGCTATAAACATGTCAAGACATGCCATAAATGTCAAGTGTACGCAGATAATATCAACGTGCCTTCAACATCATCGAATGTACTGTCATCACCGTGGCCTTTCTCTATGTGGGGGATGGATGTCATTGGACCGATTGAGCCTAAAGCATCCAATGGACACCGTTTCATATTCGTAGCCATTAACTACTTTACTAAGTGGGTCGAGGCTAGTTCCGATGCCAGTGTAACTCACAATGTGGTGGTCAAATTCGTAAAAAGAGAATTGATTTGCCGGCACAGATTGCTTAATAGACTCATTACGGACAATGGCTCCAATCTGAATAATAAAATGATGAAAGATTTGTGTGGCCAATTCAAGATCCAACATCATAATTCCTCCCCGTATTGACCAAAGATGAACGGAGTGGTCGAAGCGACCAATAAGAATATCAAGAAAATCATCCAAAAGATGGTACTCTCACTGTCTCACACAGAATGGCATGAAACTCTTCGCTACGCATTACATGCATACCGGACCTCTGTTCGTACTTCTACTGGGGCAACTCCCTTCTCCCTCGTATATGGAATGGAAGCTATACTCCCATTCGAAGTAGAAATCCCTTCATTAAGAGTTCTGATGGATGCCAAATTGGAGGAGGCTGAATGGGTCCAAGCCCGGATGGACCAATTGAACTTGATCGACGAAAAAAGGCTGGTAGCAATATGTCACGGCTAATTATACGAAAGAAGAATGAAGAAGGCAATCGAGAAGAAAGTACATCCTTGAGAATTTCAGGAGGGCGATCTGGTAATTAAAAGATTATTGTCGATGCAGAAAGCACTACATGGAAAATGGGCGCCAAACTATTAAGGACCTTATGTAGTTAAGAAGGCTTTCTTTGAAGGAGCTTTAATCTTGGCAGACATGGACGAGAAAGACTTGCCTAATCCAGTCAACTCAGATGCCATAAAAGTATTATGCTTGAGCAAAAGAGCCTGCTAGGTCGAAAACCTGCAAGGGCGGCCTAGGCAAAAGTTAGGGCAATACAAGAAAGAAGTCCCCTAGGTCGAAAACCCGCAAGGGCGGCCTAAGCAAAAGTTAGGGTAATTCAGACAAAAAATCCCGCTAGGTCGAAAACCCACAAGGGCGGCCTAGGCAAAAGCTAGGTAATACAAGAAAAAAAGCCCGCTAGGTCGAAAGCCTACAAGGGTGGCCTAGGCGAAAATTAAGGCAATTCAGATAAAGAGAGCCCGCTAGGCCAAAAACCCACAAGGGCAGCCTAGGAAAAAGTTAGGGCAATTCAGATGAAGAGAGCCCGCTACGTCGAAACCCACAAGGGTGGCCTAGGTAAAAGTTAGGGCAATTCAGACAAAAAGAGCCTGCTAGGTCGAAAATCCGTAACGGCAGCTTAGGCAAAAGTTAGGGCAATTTAGACAAAAGAGTTCACTAGGTAAAACCCGCAAGGACAGCCTAGGAAAAAGTTGGGGCAAGGCGAATGAAAGGTCCGTCAAATCAAAAACCTGTCAAGGCGGTTTTGATAGGGTGAACAGGGAAAGCGTTGATGCCCTTAAAGAGAACATAGCTGAAGAAGAGAGTAAAAAGGAACGATAGCCGACCTCTGTCTATATGGGGAAAACTGGTTACTCGATTATAAGCCGGGACACTATACTGGGGAAAAATAGGCGAGCATCCATGGTTCCGAAAGAGTGAATAACAGAATCAGGGTTGTGATTAAAATGAAAGGTTCAAGACCAGTCAAAGGTAATTTGAATAAATTGGGGCAAATTTTGTCTTTTCAGAAGCAGGGTTGACGAGGCAAAAGACGTCGTCAAAGTACAATACTAGCACTAATCGTCTCAAAGGCATTTGACCAACCAAGATCATACCACTAGACATCCATCTACGAATGTCCTACACCATGATGACCATCCTAATTCTATACCATATACAACTGTATTCTCCTTTTGTCAAAATATATGTGCAAAATGCAATTATATAAATTTCAAATGACAATTACTTTTACTAATGTTGTTCAAAAGTCATGGATAGTTTAGAATTTCCTAACTACAATTTCTTACTAATCAAAATATCTTATCTCTCAAAACAATGGCAGGCGCGGAAGACGTCTCTATAAACGAAAAGGAAGCCAGCAGATGACAAAATCTAGCTCACTCCGAAGATCACGGTCTCGTCGTAAATACGGTTGCGACAATCGTCAAAGAAGAAAAAAGCTTTTTCTTTACACATTTTTCGGAGATTACATTTCTGCATAGGATGAAAATGTATTCCAATGATAATTTCAAACTATCTAAAGAATAAACAAAGTCAGCATTTATAGACCAAACTCTCTCTTGACTCAGTTCTTTTTTTTACACAAGTGTCTAATATGATTTGGCAGCACCTTATAATCATCACAAAATATTTGCGGTAGTTTTTTTTGTTGAATCAAATCTAGTGGCAATTATTTATAAAATTCACAAAATACCTTAGAAAGAACAAAAATGCTAGGGTTTCAAAGATGTTGCAAATAGGTTGTTGTGACACTTTTAACTACCAGCAAATGTTTTTATTACCCTCGCTAAATGTTATTCTATCTTTATAATAAGTACAACAATGTTGTCAAAAAATATCACAAAGGTCTTGTACTAGAATTTGTATGGTTAATCTTGCATATGAGATTTTGTAACCACATTGATTGTGTTGACGGCCTACAACAAGTTATTACCGTTGAATATCTGGTGAAAGAAGTAATATGATTTTGCTTTACACTTTTGCAAGAGATTACATTTCTATGTGCCAGGAAAATCTATTCTTATGATAATTTCAAATTATCTATAGAATAACGAAAGTTAGCATTTGTGGAGTCTACTTTGTAAAGACACGATACTTTTTATACACAAGCTGAGTCTACTTTGTAAAGACACGATACTTTTTATACACAATCTTATAAGATAATTTGGCAAGAGCTTTTCACCGACACAAGGTCTCTTCGTCATGTTTTTTAGTAAGATCAAATCTAGAGGCATTTTTTTTGTAACAACTGCAAAGTACCTTACATCGGAGCAAACTCCAAGTTTTTCAAAGATGTCGCGAATAGGTATTCGTGACCATTCCAATTGCCACCAAAAGTTTTATTACCCTTGCTAAATGTTATTCTATTTTTAGTTAACTACACCAATGTTGTTAGAAAATATCACAAGGGTCCTAGATTGGAATTCGCACGGCTAATTTTGCATATGAGATTTTTTAAACCAATTATTTATGTTGACGACCCATACCAAGCTATGACCACTGAAAATATCGTCAAAGAAGCAAAAATAATATAAGTCCTAGGCACATAGGCCTTATCATATAACTATTACAATCCTCAATTTACCTTTGTCAAATATACATAACATACTATTTATTACTAATATTTAGGATGCTTGCATCCTCCTAATCACAATATTAACATGACGTGAATTTTCTTCAGATGAGAGTGTCTTGCATCTACTTCAATAACGTCAATTTCCACCATCACGTACAACGTTCGGAGTATCTGGGAAGAAAGTGGAAGAAGTAGGATGAGAAACTAAGTTTCTCAGTGGGCTTTCTACTTATTTCTAATGTCATCACTTTAATCCCAGCCACTTCAGTTTATTTTAGAAATCATTTCTTGCATAAAAGGTTACTTTTAATTCTTTGAAAACATTTATTCGAAGTGGACCAATTTTATTCAAAACATATAACTTAATGTCTCATCATACATTGTTCTTAACATTCATAACTTTGGGATCACACATAAGATATCATTTGACATATGATTATTCTATGTCTTAAACTTTATTCTTTACTATTTTTCTTTGTCTTTATCCTTTCTTTGTCCAACCTTAGGGACACTTTAGGAATCTATTTCCACCACCTTTTGGAGAAAACAATTAGACATAGGCATGTATTAAATTTGTCAAACAATATCTTTTCACTGACTCCACTCCTACCTCCTACTAAAAATTAAGGATATGAGCTCATTCCTAAGTGATCGTCACAACCACATAAGGGGTGAAGGACTCAATGCCTTCATAGTAAAAGGATATTTAGAGCAACCTTTGGCTCCTAGAAGCAACCTTTGGCTTCTCTTCGGTAGAGCTTTTTAGGACCCTCTGGATACTAGTGTGCACAAGGCACAAAGAGAGTAGCTTTATGTTTGCACATAATGTTTGCTTTAGTAATCACTTAATCCTTTTAAGTTCATTTTAGTAGCTTCCAGATAATTATGCATGCTCAAACAAATTTCCAACCAAATTTTAGTAGCTTCCAGATAATTATGCATGCTCAAACAAATTTCCAACCAATATGGAATGCACATATAGGGTTTGAATTTTCATCTTAATCATCAACATAAACCATTCTCATACATGATCATCATCCTTTCTCATTCATGAGCATCCATTATTTATTCATTCATAGATAGTGAGCATTCATAACTAAGAATGCAATTTGATTGGTAAATCACATAGCATAATGTCACATTTACACAACCAATCCAATGCCTCAATTCGGTTTGATGTTGAAATCACACAAGGGACTTACATCACTAATCCTTCTAAGTTACCTTTCATCCTTTCCTTTTCTCAATTTACATTTGTTCATTAAGATTTTACGTCTTAGCATCTTAATCTAGGTGGCCGAATGGCACCTTTCAAGTTCTTTACTCTGTGTTCTCTTTTGTTCAAGTCTTATGCATGTCCTAATTATTCTAAGTTCAAATATTAAGTATTTACAAATCTTTTAACTCATTTAGGACAATTTTGATTGAACATGATCGAATGGAAATTTTTTACCTTTTCCTATTTTCCTTTAAACTTTTAATCCTTAATATTCTAACACTTCCTAATTTATCTAAATTAGGATCTTTAAAGTCCTTTTCTTTTTATTATCCTTGTATGGCTGAATATAAAATCTAGAGTTCTAACTTCTTTTAATTTCAATTTCCCTTGGTTACGAAAGTAGTTTAGGTCATTTGGAGTCTAACTTATTAATTGGAATCCATCTTAGACACTTTTAAAACTTCTTTCTCCTTAGGGTATATCATGACCAAAATTACTTAATGTGCTTCTAACTTCATATTTAAGTCCTAACCATCCTTCTGAATAAATCTTTGACATATGTTACCTTTTGTTCTCCTCTCTAATACCTTAATGATTTTCTTTAGATAACCCTTAAACCTTTGAAATTACTCTTATTTTAAATCCTAAGATGGTCTAGTGAGGTATTGAGAAATTAATTCTTTTACTAGGTCAATTAACTCCTAGGTGGCCGAACGACTTACTAACTTGAGTCTTTTCTTCCTTACACAATAACTATGTTATGCCTACATATTTTGGACCATTATTCAACCCTAATTAATAATTAAGACTCCTCCTTAAATAATAAAACACATGGTAATCGAATGCCACTCTTAAATTTAGGGTTTCACAAATTTTCTTCTAAACCCTAAGTGCTTTCACCTAAAATGTTAATTTGATCCCTTTTCTTTCTTAAAAAATTCTTCACACGGTTGATTCATCATATTTACATGTAGAGTGACTTTAATTAATCCTAGATAGGAATTAATACCTTTCCTAAGTCATTTAAATATTAAGTGGCCGAATTCCACTCTTCTAAGTTTAGGTCTTACTTTTCTTAACCCCTAGTTAACTTAGGTTGACATTTTCGTAACCCTAATTGACCTATGGTGACCATTGCTTGGGGGGCCAATTTTATACTTTAGAATTGACATATTCTAAGGTAATATTAAGTCCTTTTACCTAAAATTTAATGGAATAGCCGAATTTGACATTTACCTTTGTTTAAGTTATGGTAAATTTTCTAGTTATCAATTTTAAGCTTATTTGGGAATTTTACCACTTAGTAATTTTTGGATTTTTCCCTAAGTTTACCTAGGCCATATATTTTGAATCTTAACATTTTAAATGTTGATTAAACCCCCAAATAAGTTATTTACTTGCTGAAAATGCTTGATTTATCCTTAATCACATTTTAAGTCCATTTTTGCCAAAATCTCTCTAGGGTGACCAAATGCACCCCTAGAGGTTTTCAACCCATTTTTGCTTTAATTAACTTTGTTTGAAGGTTAATTTACTTTAATTAAACTAAAATTTGCTTGGGAGTTGTGGCCGAAAGCCTTCCTTGGTTAGCCAAGGTGATTTCTTCCAAGTGTTCAACTTACACCTCCTTGGTTCAATGGTGTTAAGCTTTTGCAGCCCCTCTTGCCTCTAGTCCATGCTTTTTTTGTCCAGATTGTGATGCTTAGGTGCTGGTCATGATGAGTTTTGGGTTCCATACAAGGATTTAGCCACTTTTGGGCTACAAATTTACATCTTTTCCATGGTAACTTTCTAACTAATGTCCAAAGGGAACCTTTGGAACTTATTACAAAACTTTATCCCACCTCTTAACAAACATACTTAGAGGTGCAGATCCTGCACAAAGATCATACCAAACTCATCACAAGGTGATAACTTAAGCATAGAAACAAGCATGAGAACAACAACATGGCATATTTTTTTCAAGCCACAAAGAGTAGATTTTCATGATCTACTCCAAGATCCACAAATCCTCTTTCAAATAAGCTTCAAAAGCCTTTTTCATGAGACCATAAAACTAATCAAAGCTTCAAAAATAATTTTAAAACAAAACCCATTGATTAAATTTCTTCTAAGTGCCTTAGAAGCACTTTTAACTGAACAAACTTTGTTTTTCATTTCAAAAATCACTAAAAATAGGTGGGGATGATTTTTAACGGTTAAAATAAAGGTTTAAACTCTCACAAGTGAAAACAAAATAAGACACACAGAACTTGGAGAAAAGATGCATGAAAGAAAACAAACACACCATTAAAAGGAAAGTTAAAAGCATAAAAAGACAAGTAGAAAGATCCTACTTGTTGAAGACGTCCTTAATGCTTTGTGTGGCTTTAAAGGCTGCCTTGGGTCCCCTATGGTCTGCTCTGGATGTGGACGAAGGAAGGTGGTGGGGCTTTAGTGTTTATGGCTTTAATATAACTTAAGTCTTAAAGATGAAGACTTAGGCTTAAAAGTGTAAGTTTTGGGTGTTTTTGAGTTATGGTAAGCGTAGAGAGAATGCAAAGGATTTTGATAAGTTTCTAGGCTGAAAAATATGAACCAAATGGGTTCCCAAAGGGTCCCAATAAATTCGGACTCTTATGGGCCAAGTGGAATTAGTTTTGCACTTAGGGGTATTTTAGTAATTTTTCCTAGATTTTTCCTATTTTCCAAAGTAAATCAAAATTCAAGGAATTATCCTTTTAGGCTTAGATTAGTGTTAATTAGGCTGATATTTCGTCCGATTATGATTAATTTACCCCAAGCATGCTTTACTTTTAATTAACCAAGGTTAATTAGTCTTAACCAGGGTTAAAAGAACCTGTTTACTATTCATCTTTGTCTATTTGTGGAAGACTTGGTTGACTTCACTTTGGTGACTCATCACCACCTTTCCAGCTGCTGAATTTCGTGCACCTTGGTGTGGAGCCCACTCTTGGCATGCTTATCACATTATCTTGCCCTCCCAACCTTCCAGGGGCTTTTTTATAATTTTTCTTAAAATTGCCGAAAAATTTCCCAAATTGTTCCTCTACCATTTCTAAGACTTTTTGGTTTGTTCCCAAATTAATCTAAGGCCGTTTGCTATTTTTATGGGAATTGACTAGCTTTGTGAGAAAAGTATAGCTCCTAAGGGCATTTTGGTCATTTTCGGGGTTTTCAAAGGGCGTTTTTGTTCCTTTTCAGGTTTCTAAAATTTTCTCACTACTTTTAACCATACATGATGTATATAATCCCTTTAGGATGTCTTATACTTGTATTTCCATTTTTCTGGCTCATTATTTGAGCTGTCCAAGTGCAGGAGCATTTTCGTCATTTGCACCAAACTTCCTTCTTTCTCTTCTTTTGGTTTCTAATTTCACCTAGTTTCATTCTATAAATTATTTGTAGCCTCAAACATTTATAATAGAAAAATTAGGATGTTACATTTATCCCCCCTTTTAAAAAGAATTTTGTCCCCAAAATTTTGTACCTGCAAGTAGACCTTCCTCATTTCTGCTTCTGGCTCCCACGTTTGCTCTTCCATCTTCCCTTTTCCCCAGACCACTCGTACCAAGGGTACTGTCTTACTTCTCAGCTTCTTTTCTTTTCTGTCCAAAATCTTTCTTGGTTCGAGACTTGCTATTAAGTCTTCCTTTAATTGTATCATATCTAACTCAATAACGTCACTCGGATCGGGATTATATTTACATAACTATGATACATGGAAGACATCATGAAGATTTCCTAGATTTGGCGGAAGAGCCACTTGATAAGCAACTGGCCCAACTCTTTTAAGAATTTCATATGGACCTATAAACCTAGGACTTAGCTTCCTAACTTTCATGGCTCTGCCTATACCAATTGTACGTGGGATCCGCAAGAGCATATGTTCTCCCACCGCTAACTCTAGAGGTTTTCTTCTCTTATCAGCATAGCTCTTTTGTCTGCTTTGAGAAGTAAGAATCCTATCTTTGATCTTACTAATTTGTTCTGTGGTTTGCTTGACTAAATCTAGGCCTAACAGGCTTTGCTCCCTTATTTCATGCCAACACAATGGCGATTAACACTTTCTACCATACAAAGCTTCATAGGGTGACATCCCTATGCTAGCATGGTAACTGTTGTTGTAAGCAAATTTTATCAGGGGTAACTGGCTAACCCAGCTTCCAGGTTGATCTAAAACACAAGCTCTAAGCATATCGTCTAAGGTTTAAATAGTCCTTTTAGACTGTCCATCTATTTGAGGGTGATATGCAATACTTAAGTGCAATTTGGTTCCAAATGCACTCTGTAGAGCTTTCCAAAATCTTGAGGTAAATCTAGGATCTCTATCAAATACCATGGATGATGGTGTTTTGTGCTACCTCACAATTTCCATAATGTATATTTGTGCTAAATGTTCTAAGGAGTAGGTTACCTTAATGGGTAGAAAATTGAGCAGATTTGGTCACTCTATCTACTATTACCCAAATTGCGTCTAATCCTTCACGAGTTTGGGCAATCCTACCACAAAATTCATTGTAATTCCTTCATATTTCCACTTAGGTATGTTTAAAGGTTGTAGTAATCCTGATGGCTTTTGGGTGTTCTATGTTCACTTTTTGGCAAACTAAACATTTTTTAACAAATTCAGCCACATCTTTCTTCATTCCTATCCACCAAAATTGTCTCTTCAAGTCTTGGTACATCTTAGCGGTTCTATGGTGTATAGTAAAATGGCTCTTATGGACTTCTTCTAGAATCCTTTTTCGTAGATCTTCTACTCGAGGCACACAGATTCGTCCCTTGTATCTCCACAAACCATCTTGGTCTAGAACTATTTTTCCTACTTCACCTTCCATCATAGTGGAAATCCACTTCTTAAATTCCTCATCTTCTATTTGAGCTACTTTCACTTTAGTTTTGAAATCACTAGTCACCTGCAAGTGTCTCAATCTAATGCTACCTTCCCTCAAATTCATCCCTAAATTCATGTCTCTAAATTTTGCTATCAACTCCATTTCTTTTACCATTAACCAACAGACATGCAAAGACTTTCTACTCAATGCATCAGCTGCCACATTGGCCTTTCCAAGGTGGTAATTCAATCCAAAATCATAATCTTTTAGAAACTCCATCCATCTTCTCTGCCTTATGTTCAACTCCTTCTAATCAAACAAATATTTCAAACTCTTATGATCATAAATTCTTCAAATCTCACTCCATAGAGGTAATGTCTCTAAATCTTGAGTGCAAATACTACCATTGCTTGTTCTAGGTCGTGGGTAGGGTAATTGGTCTCATGTGTTTTCAATTGTCTAGAAGCATACACCACTACTTTTCTTTCTTGCATGAGCACACAACCTAGTCCTCTTCCTAAGGCATCACAATATACTTCAAACGCACCATTCGGGTTTGGTAGAACTAGCACTAGGGTTGTGGTTAATCTTTCTTTGAGTTTTTGAAAACTTTCCTCACACTTAGGAGTCCAAAGGAAAGGGCTATTCTTTCTTGAAAGTTTGGTTAAAGGTAGGGCTATTTGGGAAAATCCTTGGATAAACCTACAATAGTAACTTGCTAGTCCTACAAAACTCCGAATCTCTATCACAGAAGTCGGTCTCTCCCACTTGGTGATGGCTTTTATTTTACTAGGATCTAGAGACACTCCTCCTTATGACACCACATGGCCTAGAAACTTCACTTCCTCCATCCAAAATTCACACCTAGACAATTCTGCATACAACTCCTTACTCTTATGGATTTCTAACACAATCCTAAGGTGTTCCTTATGTTCCTTTCTGGTTTGGGAATAAACTAAGATATCATCAATGAACACAACAATAAACTTTTCCAGGCAGGATCTAAAAATTCCATTCATGTAGTCCATAAAAACTCAAGGGGCATTCGTCAGTCCAAATGACATGACGGTGAACTCATAGTGTCCATATCGTGTCCTAAAAGTTGTCTTAGGGATATCCTCATCTCTCACCAAAATTTGGTGGTATCCTGATCTCAAATCAATTTTTGAGAACACTACAGCTCCTCTCAGTTGATCCAACAAGTCATCTATCCGAGGCAGTAGGTATTTTTTCTTAATGGTCACTTTATTCAACTGCCTATAGTCCACACACAGTCTCATACTTTCTTCCTTCTTCTTAACAAACAACACCGGAGCTCCCCAAGGTGATAAACTCGGGTGTACGAACTTCTTGACCAGAAGGTCCTCTAATTGAGTTTTTAGCTCAGCCAGTTCCACCGGAGAAATTCTATACAGAGTTATTAATATCGATCTAGTTCCAGGCACTAATTCTATTGAGAATTTTGTTTCTCTTACAGGAGGGAATTGGGGTATGTCATCAGGGAATACCTCAGGATACTCTCTTACCACAGGGATTTCATCAACTCTCAGTTTTGTCTCAACCTCACTAGTTAACAGGAGAACATATCCTTGCATTTCTCTCCTAATACTATCTTTATTAAGGGAATTTAAAACAAGCTCAATCTGTTTAACAGTTTCTATCTCAGCAGCAGGAAACACAATTGTTTTATGTAGACAATCAATATACACATGATTCCTAGATAGCCAATCCAATCCACGAATTATATCCAGTCTAGCCAAATGCAAATAGATAAAATCATTTGCAAATACTCTATCAAGCAAGGAGAATGTACAATTTAGGCAACTTAGACATGTTTTTACCAGTTCTTGGTAGGAGTAGAAATTAGCAATTCATATGGAAGTTCAGACACAAACAATCCCAGTCTCTTCATGTAATCATGAGAAATAAAATAATGTATTGCACCAGAGTCATACAATACATTTAAAGATTGACCATTTAAAATGCACCTACCTCTCACGAGGTCGGTAAAGCGGTTTGCCTCCTCAGCGTTCAGAGTGAAGACCCTTCCTTAATCCATTCATTGGCCTTATTAGGGTTTAAAGTTCCTTTGAAAATTGGCGGGTTCATTTTCTAAATGCAGTGCACCTTTCCTTCATGATTCTCTGGCTGCCTGTCCATCCTATCCATCATGCCCTGCATGACGGTACCGATAACCCTTAAGGTGGTGCTCAGATTTCCTCTAACCTGAGGTTTTCTACATTTCTAGCACATCCTCTACCACGCCTTGTTTTTTCCATTGGTTCCTAAACACACATGCATAGAAATTGAGGTGATTATGCTCAACACTGAAATCACGCATGTCAGCACCCAACATTAGGAAACATAAGGCAGTCATGCACTAACTAGACTATCTAGTTTTGAAGCATGACTTCTAAGTCCTATCGCAGAGATCTTACACATGCTCCAGAAGCATAGTCAAACCATCCTTAGGCTCCTTAAGGATGAACTGCTTTGATACCATAATATAACATTGTTGTAGTTATTATCTCATGATGCGAAATTCATTTCAGAAAATACTTATATGAAAATATGGTAATTTTTTTTAAATTGTTTGACATAAACTGCGAGCCTCGTCGATAAAACGTGCGTAGCGGTAAAATACATCGTTAAGCGGATTTCTACGTACGTTCAAAACCTTAGGAATACTACGCGTTCGCATTGTTCTTTTCGTTTATCATTTGCTTATAATAAATAAATAAGATTCAAGCATAACATACACATCATACAATAATTATACATAACATATCATACAGACCAGAAGTCTTAGGCCCGTGAGCCTTATCATATAGTTATTACAAACCATAAACTTACAACTATTGTACAATATATACATAAGTTAGCTAATACTACATATTAGTAGTTAGGATGGTTTAATCCAATTATTTTTTACATTAGTGCGATGTACACCTTCCAGAGAGAGTGCCTCACGTCTACTTCAAGTACGTGAACTGCTACCATAATGAACAGCAACTGAGGTGTCTGGGAAGAAAGTGGGAAGAAGTAGGGATGAGAAACTAAGATTCTCAATAAGCTATATACTTAGTTCTAATGTCATCACTTTAATCCCAACCACTTCTGTTTATTTTAGAAATCATTTCTTGCATAAAAGGTTATTTTTAATTCTTTGAAAACATTTATCTAAAGTGGATCAATTTTATTCAAAACATACAACTTAGTGTCTCATCATACATTCTTCTTAACATTCATAACTTTGGGATCACATATAAGATATCATATGACATACGATTTCTATGTGCCATGAAAATCTATTTCAATGATAATTTTTAATTATCCAAAGAATAACCAAAGTCAGCATTTGTGGAGTAGTACTACTTTGTAAAGACATGATACTTTTTACACACAAGCTTATAACATAATTTGGCAGCAGTTTTTCACCATACCAAGATTTTTCAGTCAGTTTTTTTAGTAGGATCAAATCTAGGGGCGTTTTTCTGTAACAACTGCAAAATACCTTACAACGAAGAAAATTGCAAGCTTTTCAAAGATGTTGCGAATAGGTTCTTGTGACCCTTTTAATTGCCTCCAAAAGTTTTATTACCCTCGCCAAATGTTATTCTATTTTGACATAACTACAACAATGTTGTCAAAAAATATCATAAGGGTCCTAGATTGGAATCCACATGGCTAATTTTGCATATGATATTTTTTAAAACAATTGTTTTTGTTAATGCCCCACACCAAGCTATGACCACATAAAATATCATCATATAAATAATAGGTTTTTTCTTTACACCTTTTTTGGAGATTACATTTCTACATATGATGACAATGTATTCCAATGATAATTTCAAGCTATCTAAAGAATAAACAAAGTCAGCATTTATAGAGTTAGGTCTCTCTAGACTCATTTCTTTTCTTACACAAGCTTATAACATGATTTGGCAACAACTTTTAATCATCACAAAATATCTGGGGTAGCTTTTTTATTTGGATCAAATCTAGTGGCAATTTTTTCTAGAAGTCGCAAAATACCATACAAAGAAGAAAAATGCAAGGGTTTCAAAGATGTCGCGAATAGGTTTTTATGACACTTTTAACTGCCACCAAATGGTTTTATTACTTTTCCTAAATGTTATGATATCTTTATAATAACTACAACAATGTTGTCAAACAATATCAAAAGGGTCTTATAATGGAATTCGTCTGGTTAATCTTGCGTATGACATTTTTTAACGAAATTGTTTGTGTTGACAGCCCACAACAAGCTTTTACGATTGAATAAATCGTGAAAGAAGCAATACTATTTTACTTTAGAATTTTGGAGGAGATTAAATTTCTATGTGCCGTAAAAACCTATTCCGATGATAATTTTGAATTATCTTAAGAATAACCAAAGTTAGCATTTGTGGAGTCTACTTTCTAAAGACATGATACTTTTGATACACAACCTTATAACATGATTTGGCAACAAATTTTCACCGTGACAAGGTATTTTAGTCAATTTTTATAGTAGGATCAAATCTAGGAGCATTTTTTTGTAACAACTTCAGAATACATTATAATGGAGAAAACTACAAGTTTTTCAATGAAGTCGCGAATAGGTTTTTTTGACCCTTTTATCGCTACCAAAAGTGTTATTACCCTAGCTAAATGTTATTCTATTTTGAAATAACTACATCAATGTTGTCAAAAAATATCACAAGGGTCCAAGATTGGAATCCGCATGGCTAATTTTGCTTATGAGATTTTTTAAACAAATTGTTTAGGTTGACGGCTCATACCAAGCTATGACCACTGAAAATATCATCAAAGAAGCAAGAAGTTTATTCTTTACACCTTTTTTGGAGATTAAATTTCTACATATGATCAAAATGTATTGCAATGATAATTTCAAACTATCTAAAGAATAAAAAAGGTCAGCATTTAAAGAGCCAACTCTCTTTTGACTCGTTTCTTTTTTTACACAAGCTGATATATTGATCTGGCAGCAGCTTTGAATCATAACAAAATATTTGCCGCAGCTTTTTTTGTTGGATCAAATATGGTGGCAATTGTTACTAAAATTCGCAAAATGCCATAGAAAGAAGAAAAATGAAAGGATTTAAAAGATGTCGTGAATATGTTTTTATGACACTTTTTGTTGCCACCAAATGTTTTTATTACCATCGGTAAATGTTATTCTATCTTTTTAATAACTACAACAATGTTGCCAAACAATATCACAATGGTCTGATTAATGGAATTGTATGGTTAATCTTGCACATGAGATTTTTCAACCAAATCGACTGTGTTGACGGCCCACAACAAGTTTTTACCATTAAATATATCGTGAAAGAAGCAAAACGATTTTGCTGTAGAATTTTGGAGGAGATTAAATTTCTTTGTGCCATGAACATCTATTTCGATGATAATTTCGAGTTATCTAAAGAATAACCAAAGTCAGCATTTGTGGAGTCTACTTTGTAAAGACACGATACTTTTTATACACATCTTTATAACATAATTTGACAGCAGCTTTTCACTGTCCCAAGGTTTTTAAGTTAGTTTTTTTTGTAGGATCAAATCTAGGAGCATTTTTTTTTGTAACAACTTCAATATACCTTACAACGGAGAAAACTTCAAGTTTTTCAATGAAGTCGCGAATAGGTTTTTTTGACCCATTTATCTCTACCAAAAGTGTTATTACCCTCGCTAAATGTTATTCTATTTTGAGATAACTACAACAATATTGTCAAAAAATATCACAAGTGTCCGAGATTTGAATCCGCATGGCTAATTTTGCATATGAGGTTTTTTAAACAAATTATTTATGTTGACGGCCCATACCAAGCTATGACCACTGAAAGTATCGTCAAAGAAGCAAGAAGTTTATTCTTTACACCTTTTTTGGAGATTACATTTCTACATATGATCGAAATGTATTGCAACGATAATTTCAAACTAACTAAAGAATAAACAAAGTCAGCATTTATAGAGCCAACTCTCTCTTCACTCGTTTCTATTTTTACACTAGGTTATAATATGATTTGGCAGCAGCTTTGAATCATCACAAAATATTTGCGGTAGCTTCTTCTTTTGGATCAAATCTAGTGGCAATTTTTACTAAAAGTCGCAAAATACTTCTCAAAGAAGAAAAATGCAAGGGTTTCATAGATGTCGCGAATAGGTTTTTATGACATTTTTAATTGCCTCCAAATGTTTTTATTACCATAAGTAAATGTCATTCTATCTTTTTAATAACTACAATAATGTTGCGTAACAATATCACAATGGTCTCATAATGGAATTCGTATGGTTAATCTTGCGTATGAGATTTGTCAACCAAATCGATTGTGTTGGCGGCCCACAACAATCTTTTACCGTTAAATATATCGTGAAAGAAGCAATACAATTTTGATTTATAATTTTGGAGGAGATTAAATTTCTTTGTGCCATGAAAATCTATTTCGATGACAATTTCGAGTTATCTAAAGTATAACCAAAGTCAGCATTTGTGGAGTCTACTTTGTAAAGACACGATACTTTTTATACACATCTTTATAACATAATTTGACAGCAGCTTTTCACCGTCCCAAGGTTTTTTACTTAGTGTTTTTTGTAGGATCAAATCTAGGAGCATTTTTTTTGGTAACAACTTCAATATACCTTACAACGGAGAAAACTTCAAGTTTTTCAATGAAGTCGCGAATAGGTTTTTTTGACCCTTTTATCGCTACCAAAAGTGTTATTACCCTCGCTAAATGTTATTCTATTTTGAGATAACTACAACAATATTGTCAAAAAATATCACAAGTGTCCGAGATTTGAATCCCCATGGCTAATTTTGCATATGAGGTTTTTGAAACAAATTATTTATGTTGACGTACCATACCAAGCTATGACCACTGAAAATATCGTCAAAGAAGCAAGAAGTTTATTCTTTACACCTATTTTGGAGATTACATTTCTACATATGATCGAAATGTATTGCAAACGATATCATTAAACTAACTAAAGAATAAACAAAGTCAGATTTATAGAGCCAACTCTCTTCACTCGTTTATGTTTTTACACTAGCTTATAATATGATTTGGCAAAAGAAATTTTTGAATCATCACAAAATATTTGCGGTAGCTTCTTCTTTTGGATCAAATCTAGTGGCAATTTTAACTAAAATTCGCAAAATACTTCTCAAAGAAGAAAAATGCAAGGGTTTCATTGATGTCGGGAATAGGTTTTTATGACATTTTTAATTGCCTCCAAATGTTTTTATTACCATAAGTAAATGTCATTCTATCTTTTTAATAACTACAATAATGTTGCGTAACAATATCACAATGGTCTGATAATGGAATTCGTATGGTTAATCTTGCATATGAGATTTTTCAACCAAATCGATTGTGTTGACGGCCACAACACCTCTTTACCGTTAAATATATCGTGGAAAGAAGCAATACAATTTTGATTTATAATTTTGGAGGAGATTAAATTTCTTTGTGCCATGAAAATCTATTTCGATGACAATTTCGAGTTATCTAAAGAATAACCAAAGTCAGCATTTGTGGAGTCTACTTTGTAAAGACACGATACTTTTTATACACATCTTTATAACATAATTTGATAGCAGCTTGACACCGTCCCAAGGTTTTTTACTTAGTGTTTTTTGTAGGATCAAATCTAGGAGCATTTTTTTTTTGTAACAACTTCAAGATACCTTACAACGGAGAAAACTTCAAGTTTTTCAATGAAGTCGCGAATAGGTTTTTTTGACCCTTTTATCGCTACCAAAAGTGTTATTACCCTCGCTAAATGTTATTCTATTTTGAGATAACTACAACAATATTGTCAAAAAATATCACAAGTGTCCGAGATTTGAATCCCCATGGCTAATTTTGCATATGAGGTTTTTTAAACAAATTATTTATGTTGACGGCCCATACCAAGCTATGACCACTGAACATATCGTGAAAGAAGCATGAAGTTTATTCTTTACACCTATTTTGGAGATTACATTTCTACATATGATCGAAATGTATTGCAACGATACTTTCAAACTAACTAAAGAATAAACAAAGTCAGCATTTATAGAGCCAACTCTCTCTTCACTCGTTTATGTTTTTACACTAGCTTATAATATGATTTGGCAGCAACTTTGAATCATCACAAAATATTTGCGGTAGCTTCTTCTTTTGGATCAAATCTAGTGGCAATTTTAACTAAAATTCGCAAAATACTTCTCAAAGAAGAAAAATGCAAGGGTTTCATTGATGTCGCGAATAGGTTTTGATGACATTTTTAATTGCCTCCAAATGTTTTTATTACCATAAGTAAATGTCATTCTATCTTTTTAATAACTACAATAATGTTGCGTAACAATATCACAATGGTCTGATAATGGAATTCGTATGGTTAATCTTGCATATGAGATTTTTCAACCAAATCGATTGTGTTGACGGCCCACAACAAGCTTTTACCGTTAAATATATCGTGAAAGAAGCAATACGATTTTGCTTTAGAATTTTTGAGGAGATTAAATTTCTTTGTGCCATGAACATCTATTTCGATGATAATTTCGGGTTATCTAAAGAATAACCAAAGTCAGCATTTGTGGAGTCTACTTTGTAAAGACACAATACTTTTTATACACATCTTTATAACATAATTTGGCAGTAGCTTTTCACCGTCCCAAGGTTTTTTAGTTAGTTTTTTTGTAGGATCAAATCTAGGAGCATTTTTTTTTGTAACAACTTCAATATACCTTACAACAGAGAAAACTTCAAGTTTTTCAATGAAGTCGCGAATAGGTTTTTTGACCCTTTTTATCTCTACCAAAAGTGTTATTACCCTCGCTAAATGTTATTCTATTTTGAGATAACTACAACAATATTGTCAAAAAATATCACAAGAGTCCGACATTTGTATCCGCCTGGCTAATTTTGCATATGAGGTTTTTTAAACAAATTATTTATGTTGACGGCCCATACCAAGCTATGACCACTGAAAATATCGTCAAAGAAGCAAGAAGTTTATTCTTTACATCTTTTTTGGAGATTACATTTCTACATATGATCGAAATGTATTGCAACGATAATTTCAAACTAACTAAAGAATAAACAAAGTCAGCATTTATAGAGCCAACTCTCTCTTGACTCGTTTCAGTGTTTACACTAGCTTATAATATGATTTGGCAGCAGCTTTGAATCATCACAAAATATTTGCGGTAGCTTCTTCTTTTGGATCAAATCTAGTGGCAATATTTACTAAAAGTCGCAAAATACTTCTGAAAGAAATAAAATGCAAGGGTTTCATAGATGTCGCGAATAGGTTTTAATGACATTTTTAATTGGCTTCAAATGTTTTTATTACCATAAGTAAATGTCATTCTATCTTTTTAATAACTACAATAATGTTGCGTAACAATATCACAATGGTCTGATAATGGAATTCGTATGGTTAATCTTGCGTATGAGATTTTTCAACCAAATCGATTATGTTGACGGCCCAAAACAAGCTGTTACCGTTAAATATATCGTGAAAGAAGCAATACGATTTTGCTTTATAATTTTGGAGGAGATTAAATTTCTTTGTGCCATGAAAATCTATTTCGATGACAATTTCGAGTGATCTAAAGAATAACCAAACTCAGCATTTGTGGAGTCTACTTTGTAAAGACACGATACTTTTTATACACATCTTTATAACATAATTTGACAGCAGCTTTTCACCGTCCCAAGGTGTTTTAGTTAGTGTTTTTTGTAGGATCAAATCTAGGAGCATTTTTTTTTGTAACAACTTCAATATACCTTACAACGGAGAGAACTTCAAGTTTTTCAACGAAGTCGCGAATAAGTTTTTTTGACCCTTTTATCGCTACCAAAAGTGTTATTACCCACGCTAAATTTTATTCTATTTTGAGATAACTACAACAATATTGTCAAAAAATATCACAAGTGTTCGAGATTTGAATCTGAATGGCTAATTTTGCATATGAGGTTTTTTAAACAAATTGTTTATGTTGACGACCCATACCAAGCTATGACTACTGAAAATATCGTCAAAGAAGCAAGAAGTTTATTCTTTACACCTTTTTTGGAGATTACATTTCTACACATGATCGAAATGTATTGCAACGATAATTTCAAACTAACTAAAGAATAAACAAAGTCAGCATTTATAGAGCCAACTCTCTCTTCACTCGTTTCTGTTTTTACACTAGCTTATAATATGATTTGGCAGCAACTTTGAATCATCACAAAATATTTGCGGTAGCTTCTTCTTTTGGATCAAATCTAGTGGCAATTTTTAGTAAAAGTCGCAAAATACTTCTCAAAGAAGAAAAATGCAAGGGTTTAGTAGATGTCGCGAATAGGTTTTTATGACATTTTTTATTGCCTCCAAATGTTTTTATTACCATAAGTAAATGTCATTCTATCTTTTTAATAACTATAATAATGTTGCGTAACAATATCACAATGTTCTGATAAAGGAATTCGTATGGTTAATCTTGCATATGAGATTTTTCAACCAAATCGATTGTGTTGCCGGCCCTCAACAAGCTTTTACCGTTAAATATATCGTGAAAGAAGCAAAACAATTTTTCTTTAGAATTTTGGAGGAGATTAAATTTCTTTGTGCCATGAACATCTATTTCGATGATAATTTCGAGTTATCTAAAGAATAACCAAAGTCAGCATTTGTGGAGTCTAAAAGACACGATACTTTTTATACATATCAATATAACATAATTTGACAGCAGCTTTTCACCGTCCCAAGGTTCTTTAGTTAGTTTTTTTTGTAGGATCAAATCTAGGAGCATTTTTTTTTGTAACAACTTCAATATACCTTACAACGGAGAGAACATCAAGTTTTTCAACGAAGTCGCGAATAAGTTTTTTTGGCCCTTTTATCGCTACCAAAAGTGTTATTACCCTCGCTAAATTTTATTCTAATTTGAGATAACTACAACAATATTGTCAAAAAATATCACAAGTGTTCGACATTTGAATCCGCATGGCTAATTTTGCATATGAGGTTTTTTAAACAAATTGTTTATGTTGACGACCCATACCAAGCTATGACCACTGAAAATATCATCAAAGAAGCAACAAGTTTATTCTTTACACCTTTTTTGGAGATTACTTTTCTACATATGATTGAAATGTATTGCAACGATAATTTCAAACTAACTAAAGAATAAACAAAGTCAGCATTTATAGAGCCAACTCTCTTTCACTAAGCTTTTTACACTAGCTTATAATATGATTTGGCAGCTACTTTGAATCATCACAAAATATTTGCGGTAGCTTCTTCTTTTGGATCAAATCTAGTGGCAATTTTTAGTAAAATTCGCAAAATACTTCTCAAAGAAGAAAAATGCAAGGGTTTAGTAGATGTCGCGAATAGGTTTTTATGACATTTTTTATTGCCTCCAAATGTTTTTATTACCATAAGTAAATGTCATTCTATCTTTTTAATAACTATAATAATGTTGCGTAACAATATCACAATGGTCTGATAATGGAATTCGTAAGGTTAATCTTGCATATGAGATTTTTCAACCAAATTGATTGTGTTGACGCCCCACAACAAGCTTTTACCGTTAAATATATCGTGAAAGAAGCAATACGATTTTGTTTTAGAATTTTGGAGGAGATTAAATTTCTTTGTGCCATGAACATCTATTTCGATGATAATTTCGAGTTATCTAAAGAATAACCAAAGTCAGCATTTGTGGAGTCTAAAAGACACGATACTTTTTATACATATCAATATAACATAATTTGACAAAGAGCTTTTCACCGTCCCAAGATCTTTAGTTAGTTTTTTTGTAGGATCAAATCTAGGAGCATTTTTTTGTAACAACTTCAATATACCTTACAACTGAGAGAACTTCAAGTTTTTCAACGGGGTCGCGTAATAACTTTTTGACCCTTTTATCGCTACCAAAAGTGTTATTACCCTCGCTAAATTTTATTCTATTTTGAGATAACTACAACAATATTGTCAAAAAATATCACAAGTGTTCGAGATTTGAATCCGCATGGCTAATTTTGCATATGAGGTTTTTTAAACAAATTGTTTATGTTGACGACCCATACCAAGCTATGACCACTGAAAATATCGTCAAAGAAGCAAGAAGTTTATTCTTTACACCTTTTTTGGAGATTACATTTCTACATATGATCGAAATGTATTGCAACGATAATTTCAAACTAACTAAAGAATAAACAAAGTCAGCATTTATAGAGCCAACTCTCTCTTTACTAGTTTCTGTTTTTACACTAGCTTATAATATGATTTGGCAGCAACTTTGAATCATCACAAAATATTTGCGGTAGCTTCTTCTTTAGGATCAAATCTAGTGGCAATTTTTAGTAAAAGTCACAAAATACTTCTCAAAGAAGAAAAATGCAAGGGTATAGTAGATGTCGCGAATAGGTTTTTATGACATTTTTTATTGCCTCCAAATGTTTTTATTACCATAAGTAAATGTCATTCTATCTTTTTAATAACTATAATAATGTTGCGTAACAATATCACAATGTTCTGATAATGGAATTGGTATGGTTAATCTTGCATATGAGATTTTTCAACCAAATCGATTGTGTTGCCGGCCCTCAACAAGCTTTTTACCGTTAAATATATTAGAAAGAAGCAAAAACGATTTTGCTTTAGAATTTTGGAGGAGATTAAATTTCTTTGTGCCATGAACATCTATTTCGATGGATAATTTGAGTTATCTAAAGAATAACCAAAAAGTCAGCATTTGTGGAGTCTAAAGACACGATACTTTTATACACATCAATATAACATAATTTGATAATAAATTTCACCATCCCAAGGTTTTTTAGTTAGTTTTTTTTGTAGGATCAAATCTAGGAGCATCTTTTTTTGTAACAACTTCAATATACCTTAGAACGGAGAAAACTTCAAGTTTTTCAATGAAGTCGCCGAATAAGTTTTTTTGACCCTTTTATCGCTACAAAAGTGTTATTATCTCGCTAAATGTTATTCTATTTTTAGATGACTACAACAATATTGTCAAAAAATATCACAAGTGTCCGAGATTTGAATTCGCATGGCTAATTTTGCATATGAGGTTTTTTAAACAAATTACTTATGTTGACGGCCCATACCAAGCTATGACCAATTAAAAATTTAGTCAAAGAAGCAAGAAGTTTATTCTTCTGACTTTTTGGAGATTACGTTTCTACATATGATCGAAATGTATTGCAACGATAATTTCAAACTAACTAAAAGAATAAACAAAGTCAGCATTTATAGAGCCAACTCTCTCTTGACTTTAGTTTTAGGTGTTTACACTAGCTTATAATATGATTTGGCGAAGAGCTTTGAATCATCACAAAATATTTGCGTAGCTTCTTTTGGATCAAATCTAGTGGCAATTTTTACTAAAGTCGCAAAATACTTCGAAAGAAATAAAATGCAAGGGTTTTATAGATGTCGCGAATAGGTTTTTATGACATTTTTAATTGGCTCCAAATGTTTTTATTACCATAAGTAAATGTCATTCTATCTTTTTAATGACTACAATAATGTTGTGTAACAATATCACAATGTTCTGATAATGGAATTGGTATGGTTAATCTTGCATATGAGATTTTTCAACCAAATCGATTGTGTTGCCGGCCCTCAACAAGCTTTTACCGTTAAATATATCGTGAAAGAAGGAAAACAATTTTGCTTTAGAATTTTGGAGGAGATTAAATTTCTTTGTTCCATGAACATCTAATTCGATGATAATTTCGAGTTATCTAAAGAATAACCAAAGTCTCGATTTGTGGAGTCTACTTTATAAACATTACCCATACTTTTTATACATCTTTATAACATAATTTGACTTTTCACCGTCCAAGCTTTTTTAGTTAGTTTTTTTTGTAGGATCAAATCTAGGAGCATTTTTTTTTGTAACAACTTCAATATACCTTACAACGGAGAAAACTTCAAGTTTTTCAATGAAGTCGCGAATAGGTTTTTTTGACCCTTTTATCGCTGCCAAAAGTGTTATTACCCTCGCTAAATTTTATTCTATTTTGAGATACCTACAACAATATTGTCAAAAAATATCACAAGTGTCCGAGAATTGAATCCGCATGGCTAATTTTGCATATGAGGTTTTTTAAACAATATGTTTATGTTGACGGCCCATACCAAGCTATGACCACTGAAAATATCATCAAAGAAGCAAGAAGTTTATTCTTTACACCTTTTTTGGAGATTACATTTCTACATAGGATCGAAATATATTGCAACGATAATTTCAAACTAACTAAAGAATAAACAAAGTCAGCATTTATAGAGCCAACTCTCTCTTCACTCGTTTCTGTTTTTACACTAGCTTATAATATGATTTGGCAGCAGCTTTGAATCATCAAAAAAATTTTGCGGTAGCTTCTTCTTTTGGATCAAATCTAGTGGCAATTTTTAGTAAAAGTCGCAAAATACTTCTCAAAGAAGAAAAATGCAAGGGTTTCATAGATGTCGCGAATAGGTTTTTATGACATTTTTAATTGCCTCCAAATGTTTTTATTACCATAAGTAAATGTCATTCTATCTTTTTAATAACTACAACAATGTTGCGTAACAATATCACAATGGTTTGATAATGGAATTAGTATGGTTAATCTTGCATATGAGATTTTTCAACCAAATCGATTGTGTTGACGGCCCACAACAAGCTTTTACCGTTAAATATATCGTGAAAGAAGCAATACGATTTTGCTTTAGAATTTTGGAGGAGATTAAATTTCTTTGTGCCATGAACATCTATTTCGATGATAATTTCGAGTTATCTAAAGAATAACCAAAGTCAGCATTTGTGGAGTCTACTTTGTAAGGACACGATACTTTTTATACACATCTTTATAACATAATTTGGCGCAGCTTTCACCGGCCCCAAGGTTTTTTTTAGTTAGTTTTTTTTTGTAGGATCAAATCTAGGAGCATTTTTTTTTGTAACAACTTCAATATACCTTACAACGGAGAAAACTTCAAGTTTTTCAATGAAGTCGCGAATAAATTTTTTTGACCCTTTTATCCCTACCAAAAGTGTTATTACCCTCGCTAAATTTTATTCTATTCTGAGATAACTACAACAATATTGTTAAAAATTATCACAAGTGTCCGAGATTTGAATCCGCATGGCTAATTTTGCATAGGAGGTTTTTTAAACAAATTGTTTATGTTGACAGCCCATACCAAGCTATGACCACTGAAAATATCGTCAAAGATGCAAGAAGTTTATTCTTTACACCTTTTTTGGAGATTACATTTCTACATATGATCGAAATGTATTGCAACGATAATTTCAAACCAGCTAAAGAATAAACAAAGTCAGCATTTATAGAGCCAACTCTCTCTTGACTCGTTTCTGTTTTTACACTAGCTTATAATATGATTTGGCAGCAGCTTTGAATCATCACAAAATATTTGCGGTAGCTTCTTCTTTTGGATCAAATCTAGTGGCAATTTTTACTAAAGTCGCAAAATACTTCTGAAAGAAATAAAATGCAAGGGTTTTATAGATGTCGCGAATAGGTTTTTATGACATTTTTAATTGGCTCCAAATGTTTTTATTACCATAAGTAAATGTCATTCTATCTTTTTAATAACTACAATAATGTTGTGTAACAATATCACAATGTTCTGATAATGGAATTGGTATGGTTAATCTTGCATATGAGATTTTTCAACCAAATCGATTGTGTTGCCGGCCCTCAACAAGCTTTTACCGTTAAATATATCGTGAAAGAAGGAAAACAATTTTGCTTTAGAATTTTGGAGGAGATTAAATTTCTTTGTTCCATGAACATCTATTTCGATGATAATTTTGAAAGTTATCTAAAGAATAACCAAAGTCAAAGATTTCAGAGTCTACTTTGTAAAGACACGATACTTTTTATACACATCTTTATAACATAATTTGACAGCAGCTTTTCACCGTCCCAAGCTTTTTTAGTTAGTTTTTTGTAGGATCAAATCTAGAGCATTTTTTTGTAACAACTTCAATATACCTTACAACGGAGAAAACTTCAAGTTTTTCAATGAAGTCGCGAATAGGTTTTTTGACCCTTTTATCGCTTTGCCAAAAGTGTTATTACCCTCGCTAAATTTTATTCTGTTTTGAGATAACTACCACAATATTGTCAAAAAATATCGCAAGTGTCCGGAATTGAATCCGCATGGCTAATTTTTCATATGAGGTTTTTTAAACAAATTGTTTATGTTGACGGCCCACACCAAGCTATGACCACTTTAAAAATATCACAAAGAAGCAAGAAGTTTATTCTTTACACCTTTTTTGAGATTACATTTTTACATATGATCGGAAATATATTGCAACGATAATTTCAAACTAACTAAAAGAATAAACAAAGTCAGCATTTATAGAGCCAACTCTCTCTTCACTCGTTGTTTTACACTAGCTTATAATATGATTTGGCGAACTTTGAATCATCAAAAATTTTATGGTAGCTTCTTCTTTTGGATCAAATCTAGTGGCAATTTTTATTAAAAGTCGCAAAATACTTCTCAAAGAAGAAAAATGCAAGGGTTTCATAGATGTCGCGAATAGGTTTTTATGACATTTTTAATTGCCTCCAAATGTTTTTATTACCATAAGTAAATGTCATTCTATCTTTTTAATAACTACAACAATGTTGCGTAACAATATCACAATGGTTTGATAATGGAATTAGTATGGTTAATCTTGCATATGAGATTTTTCAACTAGATCGGTGTGTTGACGGCCTGACAAGCTTTTACCGTTAAATATATCGTGGAAAGAAGCAATACGATTTTGCTTTAGAATTTTGGAGGAGATTAAATTTCTTTTGTGCCATGAACATCTATTTCGATGATAATTTCGAGTTATCTAAAGAATAACCAAAGTCAGCATTTGTGGAGTCTACTTTGTAAGGACACGATACTTTTTATACACATCTTTATAACATAATTTGGTAGTACCTTTTCACCGTCCCAAGGTTTTTTAGTTAGTTTTTTTTGTAGGATCAAATCTAGGAGCATTTTTTTTTTGTAACAACTTCAATATACCTTACAACGGAGAAAACTTCAAGTTTTTCAATGAAGTCGCGAATAAGTTTTTTTGACCCTTTTATCCCTACCAAAAGTGTTATTACCCTCGCTAAATTTTATTCTATTCTGAGATAACTACAACAATATTGTCAAAAAATATCACAAGTGTCCGAGATTTGAATCCGCATGGCTAATTTTGCATAGGAGGTTTTTTAAACAAATTGTTTATGTTGACAGCCCATACCAAGCTATGACCACTGAAAATATCGTCAAAGAAGCAAGAAGTTTATTCTTTACACCTTTTTTGGAGATTACATTTCTACATATGATCGAAATGTATTGCAACGATAATTTCAAACCAGCTAAAGAATAAACAAAGTCAGCATTTATAGAGCCAACTCTCTCTTGACTCGTTTCTGTTTTTACACTAGCTTATAATATGATTTGGCAGCAGCTTTGAATCATCACAAAATATTTGCGGTAGCTTCTTTTTTTGGATCAAATCTAGTGACAATTTTTAGTAAAAGTCGCAAAATACTTCTCAAAGAAGAAAAATGCAAGGGTTTAATAGATGTCGCGAATAGGTTTTTATGACATTTTTTATTGCCTCCAAATGTTTTTATTACCATAAGTAAATGTCATTCTATCTTTTTAATAACTACAATAATGTTGCGTAACAATATCACAATGTTCTGATAATGGAATTGGTATGGTTAATCTTGCATATGAGATTTTTCAACCAAATCGATTGTGTTGCCGGCCCTCAACAAGCTTTTACCGTTAAATATATTGTGAAAGAAGCAAAACGATTTTGCTTTAGAATTTTGGAGGAGATTAAATTTCTTTGTGCCATGAACATCTATTTCGATGATAATTTCGAGTTATCTAAAGAATAACCAAAGTCAGCATTTGTGGAGTCTAAAAGACACGATACTTTTTATACACATCAATATAACATAATTTGACAGCAGCTTTTCACCGTCCCAAGGTTTTTTAGTTAGTTTTTTTTGTAGGATCAAATCTAGGAGCATCTTTTTTTTGTAACAACTTCAATATACCTTACAACGGAGAAAACTTCAAGTTTTTCAATGAAGTCGCGAATAAGTTTTTTTGACCCTTTTATCGCTACCAAAAGTGTTATTACCCTCGCTAAATGTTATTCTATTTTGAGATGACTACAACAATATTGTTAAAAAATATCACAAGTGTCCGAGATTTGAATCCGCATGGCTAATTTTGCATATGAGGTTTTTTAAACAAATTACTTTTGTTGACGGCCCATACCAAGCTATGACCACTGAAAATTTAGTCAAAGAAGCAAGAAGTTTATTCTTTACACCTTTTTTGGAGATTACATTTCTACATATGATCGAAATGTATTGCAACGATAATTTCAAACTAACTAAAGAATAAACAAAGTCAGCATTTATAGAGCCAACTCTCTCTTGACTCGTTTCAGTGTTTACACTAGCTTATATTATGATTTGGCAGCAGCTTTGAATCATCACAAAATATTTGCGGTAGCTTCTTCTTTTTGATCAAATCTAGTGGCAATTTTTACTAAAGTCGCAAAATACTTCTGAAAGAAATAAAATGCAAGGGTTTTATAGATGTCGCGAATAGGTTTTTATGACATTTTTAATTGGCTCCAAATGTTTTTATTACCATAAGTAAATGTCATTCTATCTTTTTAATAACTACAATAATGTTGTGTAACAATATCACAATGTTCTGATAATGGAATTGGTATGGTTAATCTTGCATATGAGATTTTTCAACCAAATCGATTGTGTTGCCGGCCCTCAACAAGCTTTTACCGTTAAATATATCGTGAAAGAAGGAAAACAATTTTGCTTTAGAATTTTGGAGGAGATTAAATTTCTTTGTTCCATGAACATCTATTTCGATGATAATTTCGAGTTATCTAAAGAATAACCAAAGTCAGCATTTGTGGAGTCTACTTTGTAAAGACACGATACTTTTTATACACATCTTTATAACATAATTTGACAGCAGCTTTTCACCGTCCCAAGCTTTTTTAGTTAGTTTTTTTTGTAGGATCAAATCTAGGAGCATTTTTTTTTGTAACAACTTCAATATACCTTACAACGGAGAAAACTTCAAGTTTTTCAATGAAGTCGCGAATAGGTTTTTTTGACCCTTTTATCGCTACCAAAAGTGTTATTACCCTCGCTAAATTTTATTCTATTTTGAGATAACTACCACAATATTGTCAAAAAATATCGCAAGTGTCCGAGAATTGAATCCGCATGGCTAATTTTTCATATGAGGTTTTTTAAACAAATTGTTTATGTTGACGGCCCACACCAAGCTATGACCACTGAAAATATCGTCAAAGAAGCAAGAAGTTTATTCTTTACACCTTTTTTGGAGATTACATTTCTACATATGATCGAAATATATTGCAACGATAATTTCAAACTAACTAAAGAATAAACAAAGTCAGCATTTATAGAGCCAACTCTCTCTTCACTCGTTTCTGTTTTTACACTAGCTTATAATATGATTTGGCAGCAGCTTTGAATCATCAAAAAAATTTTGCGGTAGCTTCTTCTTTTGGATCAAATCTAGTGGCAATTTTTATTAAAAGTCGCAAAATACTTCTCAAAGAAGAAATGCAAGGGTTTCATAGATGTCGCTTAATAGGTTTTTATGACATTTTTAATTGCCTCCAAATGTTTTTATTACCATAAGTAAATGTCATTCTATCTTTTTAATAACTACAACAATGTTGCGTAACAATATCACAATGGTTTGATAATGGAATTAGTATGGTTAATCTTGCATATGAGATTTTTCAACCAAATCGATTGTGTTGACGGCCCACAACAAGCTTTTACCGTTAAATATATCGTGAAAGAAGCAATACGATTTTGCTTTAGAATTTTGGAGGAGATTAAATTTCTTTGTGCCATGAACATCTATTTCGATGATAATTTCGAGTTATCTAAAGAATAACCAAAGTCAGCATTTGTGGAGTCTACTTTGTAAGGACACGATACTTTTTATACACATCTTTATAACATAATTTGGTAGTAGCTTTTCACCGTCCCAAGGTTTTTTAGTTAGTTTTTTTTGTAGGATCAAATCTAGGAGCATTTTTTTTTGTAACAACTTCAATATACCTTACAACGGAGAAAACTTCAAGTTTTTCAATGAAGTCGCGAATAAGTTTTTTTGACCCTTTTATCCGTACCAAAAGTGTTATTACCCTCGCTAAATTTTATTCTATTCTGAGATAACTACAACAATATTGTCAAAAAATATCACAAGTGTCCGAGATTTGAATCCGCATGGCTAATTTTGCATAGGAGGTTTTTTAAACAAATTGTTTATGTTGACAGCCCATACCAAGCTATGACCACTGAAAATATCGTCAAAGAAGCAAGAAGTTTATTCTTTACACCTTTTTGGAGATTACATTTCTACATATGATCGAAATGTATTGCAACGATAATTTCAAACCAGCTAAAGAATAAACAAAGTCAAAGATTTATAGAGCCAACTATCTCTTGACTCAGTTTGTTTTTACACTAGCTTATAATATGATTTGCAGCAGCTTTGAATCATCACAAAAATATTTGCTGTAGCTTTTTTTTGGATCAAATCTAAGCTGGCGATTTTAGTAAAAGTCGCAAAATACTTCTCAAAGACAAAAAATGCAAGGGTTTAATAGATGTCGCGAATAGGTTTTTATGACATTTTTTATTGCCTCCAAATGTTTTTATTACCATAAGTAAATGTCATTCTATCTTTTTAATAACTACAATAATGTTGCGTAACAATATCACAATGTTCTGATAATGGAATTGGTATGGTTAATCTTGCATATGAAATTTTTCAACCAAATCGATTGTGTTGCCGGCCCTCAACAAGCTTTTACCGTTAAATATATTGTGAAAGAAGCAAAAAACTTTTGCTTTAGAATTTTGGAGGAGATTAAATTTCTTTGTGCCATGAACATCTATTTCGATGATAATTTCGAGTTATCTAAAGAATAACCAAAGTCAGCATTTGTGGAGTCTAAAAGACACGATACTTTTTTATACACATCAATATAACATAATTTGATGCAAAGAAATTTTCACCGTCCCAAGGTTTTTTAGTTAGTTTTTTTTGTAGGATCAAATCTAGGAGCATCTTTTTTTGTAACAACTTCAATATACCTTAGAACGGAGAAAACTTCAAGTTTTTCAATGAAGTCGCGAATAAGTTTTTTTGACCCTTTTATCGCTACCAAAAGTGTTATTACCCTCGCTAAATGTTATTCTATTTTGAGATGACTACAACAATATTGTCAAAAAATATCACAAGTGTCCGAGATTTGAATCCGCATGGCTAATTTTGCATATGAGGTTTTTTAAACAAATTACTTTTGTTGACGGCCCATACCAAGCTATGACCACTGAAAATTTAGTCAAAGAAGCAAGAAGTTTATTCTTTACACCTTTTTTGGAGATTACATTTCTACATATGATCGAAATGTATTGCAACGATAATTTCAAACTAACTAAAGAATAAACAAAGTCAGCATTTATAGAGCCAACTCTCTCTTGACTCGTTTCAGTGTTTACACTAGCTTATAATATGATTTGGCAGCAGCTTTGAATCATCACAAAATATTTGCGGTAGCTTCTTCTTTTTGATCAAATCTAGTGGCAATTTTTACTAAAGTCGCAAAATACTTCTGAAAGAAATAAAATGCAAGGGTTTTATAGATGTCGTGAATAGGTTTTTATGACATTTTTAATTGGCTCCAAATGTTTTTATTCCCATAAGTAAATGTCATTCTATCTTTTTAATAACTACAATAATGTTGTGTAACAATATCACAATGTTCTGATAATGGAATTGGTATGGTTAATCTTGCATATGAGATTTTTCAACCAAATCGATTTGTTTTGACCCTCAACAAGCTTTTTACCGTTAAATATATCGTGAAAGAAGGAAAACAATTTTGCTTTAGAATTTTGGAGGAGATTAAATTTCTTTGTTCCATGAACATCTATTTCGATGATAATTTCGAGTTATCTAAAGAATAACCAAAGTCAGCATTTGTGGAGTCTACTTTGTAAAGACACGATACTTTTTATACACATCTTTATAACATAATTTGACAGCAGCTTTTCACCGTCCCAAGCTTTTTTAGTTAGTTTTTTTTGTAGGATCAAATCTAGGAGCATTTTTTTTTGTAACAACTTCAATATACCTTACAACGGAGAAAACTTCAAGTTTTTCAATGAAGTCGCGAATAGGTTTTTTTGACCCTTTTATCGCTACCAAAAGTGTTATTACCCTCGCTAAATTTTATTCTATTTTGAGATAACTACCACAATATTGTCAAAAAATATCGCAAGTGTCCGAGAATTGAATCCGCATGGCTAATTTTTCATATGAGGTTTTTTAAACAAATTGTTTATGTTGACGGCCCACACCAAGCTATGACCACTGAAAATATCGTCAAAGAAGCAAGAAGTTTATTCTTTACACCTTTTTTGGAGATTACATTTCTACATATGATCGAAATATATTGCAACGATAATTTCAAACTAACTAAAGAATAAACAAAGTCAGCATTTATAGAGCCAACTCTCTCTTCACTCGTTTCTGTTTTTACACTAGCTTATAATATGATTTGGCAGCAGCTTTGAATCATCAAAAAAATTTTGCGGTAGCTTCTTCTTTTGGATCAAATCTAGTGGCAATTTTTATTAAAAGTCGCAAAATACTTCTCAAAGAAGAAAAATGCAAGGGTTTCATAGATGTCGCGAATAGGTTTTTATGACATTTTTAATTGCCTCCAAATGTTTTTATTACCATAAGTAAATGTCATTCTATCTTTTTAATAACTACAACAATGTTGCGTAACAATATCACAATGGTTTGATAATGGAATTAGTATGGTTAATCTTGCATATGAGATTTTTCAACCAAATCGATTGTGTTGACGGCCCACAACAAGCTTTTACCGTTAAATATATCGTGAAAGAAGCAATACGATTTTGCTTTAGAATTTTGGAGGAGATTAAATTTCTTTGTGCCATGAACATCTATTTCGATGATAATTTCGAGTTATCTAAAGAATAACCAAAGTCAGCATTTGTGGAGTCTACTTTGTAAGGACACGATACTTTTTATACACATCTTTATAACATAATTTGGTAGTAGCTTTTCACCGTCCCAAGGTTTTTTAGTTAGTTTTTTTTGTAGGATCAAATCTAGGAGCATTTTTTTTTTGTAACAACTTCAATATACCTTACAACGGAGAAAACTTCAAGTTTTTCAATGAAGTCGCGAATAAGTTTTTTTGACCCTTTTATCCCTACCAAAAGTGTTATTACCCTCGCTAAATTTTATTCTATTCTGAGATAACTACAACAATATTGTCAAAAAATATCACAAGTGTCCGAGATTTGAATCCGCATGGCTAATTTTGCATAGGAGGTTTTTTAAACAAATTGTTTATGTTGACAGCCCATACCAAGCTATGACCACTGAAAATATCATCAAAGAAGCAAGAAGTTTATTCTTTACACCTTTTTTGGAGATTACATTTCTACATATGATCGAAATGTATTGCAACGATAATTTCAAACCAGCTAAAGAATAAACAAGTCACGCATTTATGCAACTCTCTCTGACTCGTTCGTTTTTACACTAGCTTATAATATGATTTGCAGCCTTTGAATCATCACAAATATTTGCATGTAGCTTCTTTTTTTGGATCAAATCTAGTGGCAATTTTTAGTAAAAGTCGCAAAATACTTCTCAAAGAAGGAAAATGCGAGGTTTAATAGATGTCATGAATAGGTTTTTATGACATTTTTGTATTGCTCCAAATGTTTTTTATTACCATAAGTAAATGTCATTCTATCTTTTTAATAACTACAATAATGTTGCGTAACAATATCACAATGTTCGATAATGGAATTGGTATGGTTAATCTTGCATATGAGATTTTCAACAAATCGATTGTGTCAGTCACCCTCAACAAGCTTTTACCGTTAAATATATCAGGAAAGAAGCAAAACGATTTTGCTTTAGAATTTTGGAGGAGATTAAATTTCTTTGTGCCATGAACATCTATTTCGATGATAATTTCGAGTTATCTAAAGAATAACCAAAGTTAGCATTTGTGGAGTCTAAAAGACACGATACTTTTTATACACATCAATATAACATAATTTGACAGCAGCTTTTCACCGTCCCAAGGTTTTTTAGTTAGTTTTTTTTGTAGGATCAAATCTAGGACATCTTTTTTTTGTAACAACTTCAATATACCTTAGAACGAGAAAACTTCAAGTTTCAATGAAGTCGCGAATAAAGTTTTTTTTGACCTTTTATCGTTACCAAAGTGTTATTACCCTCGCTAAATGTTATTCTATTTTGAGATGACTACAACAATATTGTCAAAAAATATCACAAGTGTCCGAGATTTGAATCCGCATGGCTAATTTTGCATATGAGGTTTTTTTAAACAAATTACTTATGTTGACGCCCATACCAAGCTATGACCACACAAAAATATCACAAAGAAGCAAGAAGTTTATTCTTTACACCTTTTTGGAGATTACATTTCTACATATGGATCGAAAATGTATTGCAACGATAATTTCAATCAAATAAGAATAAACAAAGTCGCAAAGATTTATCGAGCCAACTCTCTTGACTCGTTTGTTTTACACTAGCTTATAATATGATTTGGAGCGTGAGTCAATCATCACAAAATATTTGCGTAGCTTCTTTTTTGGATCAAATCTAGTGGCAATTTTTAGTAAAGTCACAAAATACTTCAAAGAAGAAAAATGCAAGGGTTTAATAGATGTCGCGAATAGGTTTTTATGACATTTTTTATTGCCTCCAAATGTTTTTATTACCATAAGTAAATGTCATTCTATCTTTTTAATAACTACAATAATGTTGCGTAACAATATCACAATGTTCTGATAATGGAATTGGTATGGTTAATCTTGCATATGAGATTTTTCAACCAAATCGATTGTGTTGCCGGCCCTCAACAAGCTTTTACCGTTAAATATATCGTGAAATAAGCAAAACAATTTTGCTTTAGAATTTTGGAGGAGATTAAATTTCTTTGTGCCATGAACATCTATTTCGATGATAATTTCGAGTTATCTAAAGAATAACCAAAGTCAGCATTTGTGGAGTCTACTTTGTAAGGACACGATACTTTTTATACACATCTTTATAACATAATTTGACAGCAGCTTTTCAACGTCCCAAGGTTTTTTAGTTAGTTTTTTTTGCAGGATCAAATCTAGGAGCATTTTTTTTTTGTAACAACTTCAATATACCTTACAACGGAGAAAACTTCAAGTTATTCAATGAAGTCGCGAATAGGTTTTTTTGACCCTTTTATCGCTAGCAAAAGTGTTATTACCCTCGCAAAATTTTATTCTATTTTGAGATAACTACAACAATATTGTCAAAAAATATCACAAGTGTCCGAGATTTGAATCCGCCTGGGTAATTTTGCATAGGACGTTTTTTAAACAAATTGTTTATGTTGACGGCCCATACCAAGCTATGACCACTGGAAATATCGTCAAAGAAGCAACAAGTTTATTCTTTACACCTTTTTTGGAGATTATATTTCTACATATGATCGAAATGTATTGAAACGATAATTTCAAACTAACTAAAGAATAAACAAAGTCAGCATTTATAGAGCCAACTCTCTCTTGACTTGTTTCTGTTTTTACACGAGCTTATAATATGATTTGGCAGCAGCTTTGAATCATCACAAAATATTTGCGGTAGCTTCTTCTTTTGGATCAAATCTAGTGGCAATTTTTACTAAAAGTCGCAAAATACTTCTCAAAGAATAAAAATGCAAGGGTTTCATAGATATCGCGAATAGGTTTTTATGACATTTTTGATTGCCTCCAAATGTTTTTATTACCATAAGTAAATGTCATTCTATCTTTTTAATAACTACAATAATGTTGCGTAGGAATATAACAATGGTCAGATAATGGAATTCGTATGGTTAATCTTGCATATGAGATTTTTCAACCAAATCGATTGTGTTGACGGCCCACAACAAGCTTTTACCGTGAATTATATCGTGAAAGAAGCAATACGATTTTTCTTTAGAATTTTGGAGGAGATTAAATTTCTTTGTGCCTTGAAAATCTATTTCGATGATAATTTTGAGTTATAGAACAAATAACCAAAGTTAGCATTTGTGAAGTCTACTTTGTAAAGACACGATACTTTTTATACAAATGTTTATAACATAATTTGCCAGCAGCTTTTCATCGTCCCAAGGTTTTTTAGTCATTTTTTTAGTAGGATCAAGTCTAGCAGAATTTTTTTATATCAACTACAAAATACCTTACAACGGAGAAAACTGCAGGTTTTTCAAAGATGTCGCGAATAGGAATTTGTGACTCTTTTATTCGCCTCCAAAAGTTTTATTACCTTCACTAAATGTTATTCTATTTTGAAATAACTACAATAATGTTGTCAAAAAAATATCACAAGGGTCCTAGATTGAAATCTGGATGGCTAATTTTACGTATGAGATTATTTACACCAGATGTTTATGATGATGGCCCACACCAAGCTGTGACAACTGAAAATATCGTCTAAGAAGCAAGAAGTTTATTCTTTACACCTTTTTCGGAGATTACATTTCTACATATGATCGAATTGTATTGCAACGATAATTTCAAACTAACTAAAGAATAAACAAAGTCAGCATTTATAGAGCCAACTCTCTCTTCACTCGTTTCTGTTTTTACACTAGCTTATAATATGATTTCGCAGCAGCTTTGAATCATCACAAAATATTTGCGGTAGCTTCTTCTTTTGGATCAAATCTAGTGGCAATTTTTACTAAAAGTCGCAAAATACTTCTGAAAGAAGAAAAATGCAAGGGTTTCATAGATGTCGCGAATAGGTTTTTATGACATTTTTAATTGCCTCCAAATGTTTTTAGTACCTTAAGTAAATGTCATTCTATCTTTTTAATAACTACTATAATGTTGCGTAAGAATATAACAATGGTCTGATAATGGAATTCGTATGGTTAATCTTGCATATGAGATTTTTCAACAAATCGATTGTGTTGACGGCCCACAACAAGCTTTTACCGTTAAATATATCGTGAAAGAAGCAATGCGATTTTGCTTTAGAATTTTGGAGGAGATTAAATTTCTTTGTGCCATGAAAATCTATTTCGATGATAATTTCGAGTTATCTAACAAATAACCAAAGTTAGCATTTGTGAAGTCTACTTGGTAAAGACACGATACTTTTTATACACATGTTTATAATATAATTTGCCAGCAGCTTTTCACCGTCCCAAGGTTTTTTAGTCATTTTTTTAGTAGGATCAAATCTAGCAGAATTTTTTTATATCAACTACAAAATACCTTACAACGGAGAAAAGTGCAAGTTTTTCAAAGATGTCGCGAATAGGATTTTGTGACTCTATTATTCGCCTCCAAAAGTTTTATTACCTTCACTAAATGTTATTCTATTTTGAAATAACTACAATAATGTTGTCAAAAAAATATCACAAGGGTCCTAGATTGAAATCTGGATGGCTAATTTTACGTATGAGATTATTTACACCAGATGTTTATGATGATGGCCCACACCAAGCTGTGACAACTGAAAATATCGTCTAAGAAGCAAGAAGTTTATTCTTTACACCTTTTTCGGAGATTACATTTCTACATATGATCGAATTGTATTGCAACGATAATTTCAAACTAACTAAAGAATAAACAAAGTCAGCATTTATAGAGCCAACTCTCTCTTCACTCATTTCTGTTTTTACACTAGCTTATAATATGATTTGGCAGCCGCTTTGAATCATCACAAAATATTTGCGGTAGCTTCTTCTTTTGGATCAAATCTAGTGGCAATGTTTACTAAAAGTCGCAAAATACTTCTGAAAGAAGAAATATGCAAGGGTTTCATAGGTGTCGCGAATAGGTTTTTATGACATTTTTAATTGCCTCCAAATGTTTTTATTACCATAAGTAAATGTCATTCTATCTTTTTAATAACTACAATAATGTTGCGTAACAATATCAAAATGGTCTGATAATGGAATTCGTATGGTTAATCTTGCATATGAGATTTTTCAACCAAATCGATTGTGTTGACGGCCCACAACAAGCTTTTACCATTAAATATATCGTGAAAGAAGCAATACGATTTTGCTTTAGAATTTTGGAGGAGATTAAATTTCTTTGTGCCATTAAAATCTATTTCGATGATAATTTCGAGTTATCTAACGAATAACCAAAGTTACCATTTGTGAAGTCTACTTTGTAAAGACACGATACTTTTTATACACATGTTTATAACATAATTTTGCAGCATCTGTTCACCGTCCCAAGGTTTTTTAGTCATTTTTTTTAGTAGGATCAAATCTAGCAGATTTTTTTGTATCAACTGCAAAATACCTTACAACGGAGAAAACTGCAGGTTTTTCAAAGATGTCGCGAATAGGTTTTTGTGACTCTTTTATTCGCCTCTAAAAGTTTTATTACCTTCACTAAATGTTATTCTATTGATGAAATAACTAAAATAATGTTGTCAAAAAAATATCACAAGGGTCCTACATTGAAATCTGCATGGCTAATTTTGCGTATGAGAATATTTACACCAGTTGTTTATGTTGATGGCCCACACCAAGCTGTGACCACAGAAAATATCGTCAAAGAAGCAAGAAGTTTATTCTTTACACCTTTTTTGGAGATTCCATTTCTACATATGATCAAAATGTATTGCAACGATAATTTCAAACTAACTAAAGAATAAACAAAGTCAGCATTTATAGAGCCAACTCTCTCTTGACTCGTTTCTGTTTTTACACTAGCTTATATTATGATTTGGCAGCTCTGAGTCATCACAAAATATTTGCGGTAGCTTCTCTTTTTGGACCAAATCTAGTGGAAATTTTTACTTAAAATCGCAATATACTTCTGAAAGAAGAAAAATGCAAGGGTTTCATAGATGTAGCGAATAGGTTTTTATGACATTTTTAATTGCCTCCTGTCGCAACCGTAATTCTGACGAGACGACGGACTCGCTAAAATTAACAAAATGAATTTAATTGATGATATGGAGTCGCCACAAAATTTTTATTTAGGAAAAATATTTGGAAAAAACCTAATTGGGAGATGAGATTCAAAGTTCAGGAATCGGTTACGAATGAGGAAGGTGTTAGGAACCCCACTTGCCTGTTCCGAGGAAGGGCACCCTTAAACGGAGAGTGTGATTGTTTGAAAATGATTTGATCCCTTGGTTAATGTAAAAAATAATCTGACGGAGGTTAGCCTGACAAGACTTGATCCTGCTCCTACGTATTCCCTGGTGCAATGGTAAACTCAAGGCTTACGTAGTTTTAGTTTGTGAAGGCTTGTCCTTCGAAGAGTGTTTTAAAAGAATATTTGAAGATTTATCTATTTGAAAAAAGTATTATTTTTGGGGGAGATCTTTGGTCCACTCATGCACAAGGCCCGAGCCGGCTAGGGCAGCACAAGGACCTATACGAACTACTAAATGTTGAACAGCGGGTGAACCGCCAGTTCCCCATTTAGAGCCCATTGTGTAAGACCTAGAATCCCAAAATATTACGAAAAGAGATTTTTAAAGTTTTGAAGGGGACCTCAAGTCCACTCATAAGGCCCGAGGCGGCTAAGGTAGGGCCATGTTAGGAATTCTGGAATTCCAAAGGGGCAATATGGTCATTTACAAAGTCAGGGGCATTTTAGTAAATTATTGATCCTAGGGCAAACTGGGTAATTGAGGAAATACCTGAGGGTAAAGTGGTAATTAGCTGGTTGGGGTTTTTAAAAGAAATCATGCTAGGGAGGAAAAATGCCTCCGGTGAGATCCAAAGGAGGTTTTTGGGGTTTGGAGACACTTGCACTGACCACTATGCCCAGCGCTTGTTTGGGGTTAATGGTAATCGCATTTGGGTTAACCCTTATGAATGTTGCATGGCCTGCATGGCTCCTCAAAATCTAGGCTGAGTTAAGCTGAGAGTGCCAGAAAACCTTCTTCATGTATTGACCATGCTGAGGCTCCCTTTGGCATTAACAAAATACCATCTAATTTAACTGTAGGTATGGCAAGATTCTGGTCTTCTAAGGGGAACGCTTGGTTAAAGGATGAAATCATAGACTCACCATTTCCTAGCTTCTGTCCTTGACACACACAGGGTCTGACCATTACCTCCAACAGGGAATTGAGTTATTTAGGGCAGAGTCTTCCTCCTCTAATCCCAGCTAACCGAAAGATATGAACATCAAGCAGAATTTTAGGCTAGCTTATGGTCTTCGTTGTCGACGATTACATTGCGGGAGAGACGTCTCTATAGTCATGCACTATTGAGACGAATGGAGCCTTGAACGCTCGAGGTGTTGGAGGACTATAGGTGATTTGGCTAACCTATCTTCGAACCACTGCTCTATGGAATATGTCAAGTTTCATGCGTCCTAAAGGAAGGCCCTGATGCTAGAGGTGGCAACTCTCTATGAGGCTTGGTTCTGCATGGGTCGTGCTCTGTTCTTAGCTGAGCAGGGGGTTGAGCAATGGTAGGGACGGGGTTCGCTCACCATTTACCATCATCTTAGCAAAATCCTATAAGGCTCAAACATGGCTGAGTTATATCAGAGACTTCCCCAGGAGAACAGCCTCTTAATCTGGTTATCAAAGGGTACAATCTTGCTCTGTTTTTTGAGCAATTTTGGCTTCATGTTAGAGTCAATGCTACACGATGGACCGCATCCTAATTTATCTATCAAACCTTCTAAAGGCCTCTATGGTTGACTCAAATCTTCCCCCGGGATATGAAGTAGAGAGTCTCGATTCCTTCATTCAAATTAATGGCAACACTGATCGTGCAGAACAGGGGCACTCTAGATCACAAACCTTTACTCTCATGACTAAACTTAACATGTCCGATCCAATCCTTCTCCCCACGTATCTGACTCCAGATTGATACAACATATAGAGCTAAACATTGTTATGAACACCATGTATACTAACATGCAGGGTCATCGAACTAAAACTTAAACCAAACATCATATAATTTCATCAAGAATGAAGATTGGCTCATCCTAAGCGATCTTTAAAACGAATTATATGACGAAGCTCTTGATCTAGACATGAGTTTGGTTAACTTTCAGTGCAAGAACGAGGACTAACCTATTGAAGGATCAAGGAGATCGAGCTCTGCCTGTGACGATGGTGAATTTTCTCTTCAATCAAAGAACGCTTTTGATCCCCTGCCTTCAGAAGCCAGTTCCCGTTCCCTCGTTTCTGAAAATCTCCCAAATCTTGAAAAGAAAACGAAACCTCTCAACTTCTCTCTCGGTTTTCTTCCTCTTTCTCCTTCAACCTTGAATTTTAATGGCGCTTTAAAGGGAGAGTTTCGTCGCTCCCTTCTCCCTTGTTTTCTTACTTTTTTTCAGTTATTCGCCTCAATGCTCGCTCCCTCTTTTTCTTGATCTTCTCTAATGTTATTACCAATTCTCTCCAATTTCAGTAGCAAAGCCGTAGAAAAAAAAAAGGAACCCTGCAAAGCTTCTATGTGGCCCTTTTATAAGCTTCAGGAAACCACCCCCTCCCCCATTTTGCTTTTCGTTTTTTTCTAATTTTTTCTTTTTCTTAATTCTGAATTTTTGTTTTGTTTTACTTATTTTTTATTTTCATTTTACAAATTTCCTTTTATTTCCAAATTTCAATTATTTTAATTTTCTTTATTATCATTTTTTATTTTTTTGGTTTTATTTTCAATTTTCTATTTTCTGATTTTTAATATTTATGATTTTTTGATATTGCAAATTTCAAAGAATGTTTTATTAATTCTCAGATATTTGTTTTTTGATTTTTTAATTTTTCTCCAAGTCAGATTTTTATATTTATTTTAGTTTTGGTTTTTTATCTTTTTTAGTTTTAATTATTCTAATTTTCTGTTTTTGTTTTTATTATTATTTTTTTGTTTTTTGTTTTTTTTTATTTTAATTTTCTGAATTTAAGTTATCCCAGATTTTGATTTTTGTTCTAATGATTTTTTTTTAGTTATTACAATATTGATTTTTAAAAAAAATTTAGTTCTAAATTTTTTAGTTCTAAATTCTTAATTAATTTTCCCTTTTAATGATTTTACTTTCTCTAAGTTCTTATTTTCTTCTTTTTTGGTTTTTAATTCTTTTAATTTCAATTTTGCTTTATCTTTTAATTTTTTGTTTATTTTTTAATTTTCAGTTTTAAATTTTAATAAAAATGTTTTTATTTATTTTTAAAATTTTATTTGTTTTGTAATTCCTGATTTTATCTTTCTCTGTATATCTTTTATATATTTTTCCAGAATTTGTTTTTTATTAGGATTTTCTAGAATTTCCTTTTATTTAATTTTAATTTTCAGATTTTTAATTATTACTTATTATTTTTTATTCTATTCGTTTTTACTTATCTTCCAGATTTTCCAATTTTTTTATTTTCTAAATTTTGTTTTCAATTTTCAGTTTTTTATTTTCATTCTTTTTTGATTTTATTTTTGATTTTTTTATTTATTATTAATTTTCATAATTAATCTTTTATTCTTCTTCTTTATTTTTAGCTTTTTAGCTTTTTCTTCTGCTTTCGTTGTTTAGTAATGGTTCATTTTGAAATTCTTGGGGTTTGTCACTTAGGTTTATCCACTAGTTGACTTGAAATAGGACTCGGACATAATTGGGTGTTTACAGTTTGCCCCTCTTTACACATTTCTTATTAGATAATATGAGAAATACTCTCTATATTATCGTAGTAAGAAATGAGTGAAGACGTAAACAAATTATGTCCGAGGCAGGTGCCAGATAATCTCGGAATCACCGTGCTCTCGAGATTACAGAGCTTTCAACCTTATGTGTGGAAAAACTTAACCATCGACGAAGTCGAGTCATATGAAGCTTGACCTCATAATTAGGAAACTGAGTTAGGTCGTGGCCTGGCAACGTAGGCCTGAAATAGGAACTGAACTAGATGGTGGCCTGACAATATAGGCTTGAAAGCAGTAAACTAAACTAGATGGTGGCCTCACAACATAGGCCTGAAAGCAGTAAACTAAACTAGATGGCAGCCTGGCAACACAGGCCTGAAAGCAATAAATCTAAACTAGATGGCGGCCTGACAACATAGGCCTAAAAGCAGTAAACTAAACTAGATGGCGGCCTGGCAACATAGGCCTGAAAGCAGTAGATCTAAACTAGATGGCGGCCTGAAAACATAGGCAGGCTTGAAAGCAGTAAACTAAACTAGATGGCGGCCTGACAACATAGCCCTGAAAGCAGTAAATCTAAACTAGATGGTGGCCTGACAACATAGGCCTGAAAGCAGAAAATCTAAACTAGATGGCGGCCTGACAACATAGGCCCAAAAGCAGTAAATCTAAAATAGATGGCGGCCTGACAACATAAGCCTGAACGCAGTAAATTGAAAACATAGGCCTGAAAGCAGTAAATCTAAACTAGATGGTGGCCTGACAACATAGGCCCGAAAGCAATAAATCTAAACTAGATGGCGGCCTGACAACATAGGCCCGAAAGCAGTAATGTAAAAATGCAATGCTATGGCCTAACAACATAGGCCAGTGGAGCTGAATGTAAAGATGCAATGCTATGGCCTGACAACAAAGGCCTGAAAGAAGTAAATCTAAACTAGATGGCGGCCTGACAACATAGGCCTGAAAACAGTAAATCTAAACTAGATGGCGGCTTGACAACATAGGCCCGAAATCAGTAATGTAAAAATGCAATGCTATGGCCTGACAACATGGGCCTGTGAGCAGGAATGTAAAGATGCAATGCTATGGCCTGACAACATAGGCGAGTGAGCAGGAATATAATGATGCAATGCTATGGCCTGACAACATAGACCAGTGAGCAAGAATATAACGATGCAATGCTTTGGCCTGACAACATTGACCAGTGAGCAGGAATGTAACGATGCAATGCTATGGCCTGACAACATAAGCCAGTGAGCAGGAATGTAACGATGCAATGCTATGGCCTGACAACATAAGCCAGTGAGCAGGACTGTAAAGATGCAATGCTATGGCCTGACAACATAGACCAGTGAGCAAGAATATAACGATGCAATGCTATGGCCTGACAACATAGACCAGTGACCAAGAATATAACGATGCAATGCTATGGCCTGACAACATAGACAAGTGAGCAAGAATGTAAAACGACCTACTAGTAGGCTCGAGCGGGGAAGAAACTTCACGTTTTTGTTTGCGGACTCTGACTCCCTGGCTTTCTTCTAGCACTGATCATACCCTTCAGAGTGAGCTAGACTTTATAAGTTGTTTGTTTCTTTTATTGCTTTGAGAGGCACATCTGTAGCTTGCGTTGTTATGATAAGATTTTTGGGTCAAAAAGAGCTTTCCATTAAGAAAGTTTCGACATAACTCTTACTTTAGCACAATGCTAGTAATCAGCAATTGTCATTAAAAATGAGTAATTACATTCCGCATATACATTTTGACAGAAGAAAATACAGTTGCATATGATGGGGAATTAACAAGATAGCCAAAAGGACATAGGGTGTTTTTGTGACTAGACGTCTGGTGAAATGATTTTGGTTGGAGGTGATGCCTTTGAAATGATTAGTGCTAGTATTGTACTTTGGTGACCTCTTCATGCCTTGCCAATCCAGCTTCTGAAAAGCCAAAATTTTTCCCCAGTTTATTTAGCTCACCCCAGACCGGTTTTGAACCTTTCGCTAGAACCATAGATATTTGCCAATTTTTACCCAAGTATAAGACACAGATCATGATTTGGCCATGGATTTGCCCCAGTATAGATGGAAACTACCTGTCACCCCTTCTCAACCTTCTTAATCGGAAGGAACAAATCTTCTTTTATCTGTTTTGTCGATGCCGTTTTTGTCTAAACCGCCTTTTCAGGTTTTCGGTTTAGGAGGCTTTTCTGCTTGAATCGCCCTAACTTTTGCCTAGGTTGCCCTCGCAGGTTTTCGACCTAGCGGGCTTTTTTGCTTGAATGACCCTAATTTTTCCTAGGTTGATTTGATGATGGTTGACCTAGTGGGCTTTTCCTTCTTGTCTCGCCCTAACTTTTGCCTTGGTCCTTTTGATGATAGTTGACCTAGCGGGCTTTTCCCTCTTGTCTCGCCCTAACTTTTTCCTAGGCCGCCCTTACAGGTTTTTCGACCTAGCGGACCCTTCTTTTAAGCATAATATTTTTTAACGGCATTTGAATTAATGGGGTTAGGCAAGTCTTTCCCATCCATGTCGGCAAGGATTAGGGCGCCTCCAGAGAAGGTCTTTTTAACTATATAAGGTCCGTGGTAATTTGGAGACCACTTCCCCTGCAATGCTTTCTGTGTAGGCAGTAGCCTTTTAATCACCAAATCTCCTTCCTGGAATTCCCGAGGATGGACCTTTTTTATCAAAATCTTTCTTCATTCTTCTCTGGTATAGTTGGCCGTGGCATATTGCCGCCAACCTTTTCTCTTCGATTAAGTTTAACTAGTCCATCCGAGCCTGGACCCACTCAGCCTCTTTCAATTTAGCATCCATCAGGACTCTCAATGAGGGGATCTCGACCTCGATTGGGAGTACGACCTCCATTCCATATACCAGTGAGAATAGCGTTGCCCCAGTAGATGTACGGACAGAGGTCCGGTATGCATGTAATGCATAAGGGAGCATTTCATGCCATTCTCTATATGAGAGAACCATTTTCTGAATTATTTTCTTGAGGTTTTTGTTGGCCGCTTCGACCGCTCCATTCATCTTCGGTCGGCAGATCAGCTCTCTTTTCACGAACTTGACTACCACATTGCGGGTCACGCTAGCATATGAGGTAGCCTCGACCCATTTGGTGAAATAGTCGATGGAGACTAATATGAAGCGGTGTCCATTGGACGCCTTAGGCTCTATCGGGCTGATGACATCCATCCCCCACATAGCAAAAGGCCAAGGAGATGACAACACGTTCAACGACGTTGACTGTACATGGACATTGTCCACATATACCTGGCACTTGTGGTAAGTTTTGACATGCTTGTAGCAGTCAGCTTCCATAGTCAGCCAATAATATCCTGCTCTCAGAATTTTTCTCGCGATGGCATGTCCGTTGGTGTGAGCACCGAAGGACCCTTCATGAACTTCCTTTAGGATTTTATCGGCTTCTGCTGCGTCTACACATCTGAGCAGAACCATATCGTGATTTCTTTTGTACAGGATTTCTCCATTGAGGAAGAAACCTGCGACCAATCTCCGTAGGGTCCTCTTGTCATTTTCGGACACATCAGCAGGATATTCTTTATTCCTCAAGAATTGCCGGATGTCGTGATACCAATGTTTTCCATCTGGTTCTACCTCCACTGCATGACAGAATGCCGATCTGGAGCGATGCTAGATGCGGATGAGGGGCATGTCCTCTTCTCGTCCAATTTCGAACATAGATGACAAAGTGGCTAGGGCATCAGCCAACTGGTTGTCTTCTCGCAGTATATGTGAAAGGTGATCTCCTCGAAGTGTTCTAGTAATTCTTGGAGGCGGGCTTGATAGGGCACCAGCTTTGTGTCTTTGGTCTCCCACTCTCCTCTGACCTGGTGGATGACCAAGGCTGAATCACCAAAGACCTCTAGGCGCTTCACCATAGCTTTGATTGCGGCTTGAATCCCCAAGATACAAGCTTCATACTCCGCCATATTATTCCTGCAGTCGAAGGTTAGTCGGGCGATGATAGGTATATACTGTCTTTCCGGAGAAATTAGTATAACTCCTATGCCATGGCCCATCATGTTGGATGCACCGTCGAACAACATCATTTATTTCTCCTCCTCTATCTTTTCTTCTTCACCAAAGATCACCATTAGATCCTCATCAGGAAATTCCGGCTGCATAGCCTGATAGTCTTTTAGTGGCTGTTGGACTAAATATTCTGCGAGTGCACTGCCTTTGACAGATTTCTGCGTCACGTACAGGATATCATATTTCGAAAGCACCATTTGCCACTTGGCAATTCGTCCTGACAATGCAGGGTTTTCAAATATGTACTTGATGGGATCCATCCTGGATATTAGCCATGTGGTATGACTCAGCATATATTGTCTTAGGCGGTGTGCCGCCCAGGCTAATGCACAACAAGTTCGTTCTAAGAGAGAATATCTAGCTTCGCCGCTTGTGAACTTCTTGCTTAGGTAATATATTGCCCGCTTCTTTCTCCCGGATTCATCATGTTGACCGAGCATGCAACCCATTGACTGGTTCGTTACCGTCAGATATAGGATCAAGGGTCTCCCAGCAATTGGCGGTACCAAGACCGGTGGGTTTCGTGAATATGATTTGATCTTTTCAAAAGCCTCCTAGCAATCCTCATCCCAACTCATGGGTTGATTTTTGCGTAATAGCTTAAAGATCGGCTCGCATGTAGCTGTCAACTGGAAAATGAACCGGGAGATATAATTGAGTCTTCCTAAGAAACCTCGGATCTCTTTTTCAGCTCTGGGAGCTGGCATATCTATAATTGCACGAGATTTGTTAGGGTCGACCTCGATTCCCTTCTCGCTGACAATAAAACCCAATAGTTTCCCTGATTTAACCCCGAAAGTGCATTAAGCCGGGTTCAACCGCAGCTTGAATTTTCTGAGCCTCTCAAACAGCTTTTTCAGATCTGTGAGATGGTCGTCTTCTGTCCAGAATTTGGCAATCATATCATCCACGTAGATTTCTATCTCCTTGTGAATCATGTCATGGAACAGTGTGACCATGGCCCTTTGATAAGTTGCCCCAGCATTTTTCAATCCAAAGGGCATGACTTTGTAACAGAAGGTTCCCCAGGCCGTAATAAAGGTGGTCTTTTCTCTGTCTTCTTCGGCCATTTTAATCTGATTATAGCCTGAGAAACCATCCATGAATGAGAAAAAGGACAACTGTGCAGTATTATCAAACAGCACATCAATGTGAGGCAGCGGGAAGTCATCTTTTGGGTTGGCTCGATTGAGATCCCTGTAGTCTACGCACATTCGGACTTTTCCATCCTTCTTGGGGACCGGTACTATATTAGCAACCCACTCGGGGTAATTTACAACAGCCAAGAAGCCGGCATCAAACTGCTTCCTTACTTCTTCCCGGATTTTCAGAGACATTTCCGGTTTCATTCTCCTCAACTTATGTTTGACTGGTGTGCATCCGACTTTCATAGGCAACTTATGCTCCACTATAGAAGTATCTAGGCCCGACATGTCTTGATAGGACCAGGCGAAGATATCGCAATAGTCTTGTAGGAGTGAGACTAATCGCTCACGATTGTCTCCGGTGATAAGCGTGCCTATCTTGACTTCTCTTTTGTTTTCCTCGGTCCCCAGGTTTATCAGATTCACGGGTTCCTTATGTGGTTCAATTATTTTGGCTTCGCACTCCACCAATCTCAACATCTCGTTGGTGGGTTCGCATCCAAATTCTAACTCTTCGTCGGTCGGGTCGACAATGCAGTTGAAATCGCCTAATACAATACTAGCACTGTCGTCGCGAGGCGGTTTTAGGTCAGCTCTGCATATTGGGTATGAGAAGAATGAATACGATATGTATACTTAACAGGGGGAAATATATTGAGGAATTGAAGAGAGGATATTTTGGATAATGCAACTGTATTTATTATTTGTCAAAAATATGTACAAAATTTTTATGTATAAAATTTCGTCATGACAATTACAGAATTACATTTGAACTAAACCAAAAGTCAAAGGTAGATCGAAAATTTCCCAATTGGTCAGTTCTTGTCCGGGGGGACAAGGCGTCACCAGATCTTCAAGAGTCATCGTCCCCTTCTCATCTGTGGTTGCGATCATGCCCAAATCTTCGAAGTCGGCACTTCGGAAACTTTGTGATATGTGGCACAGAGGGACCTTATTATAACATGGTCTTACTGCCTTATCCTCTTCAGTGGGTTGATATCCCAACCCATATCGCCGCCTGTTCTTGTTCGCGGGAAATGGCTGAGATAAGCCGCCATTATTTTTCCCCAGTTTGTCGCCTGGCTTGAACCCGCTCTTTAGCATCACTCGGGCCATCATCATTAAGGCCTTAGGGGGCTGCCTATGGTCAACCACCTCTCCTTCCTTAATGGCAGTGACATTGGCAATTTCCAAGGCTTGGAATTGAGTCTCCAAAGCCTCTTCCGCTGCCTCAATATAAGAAGGATTGGTGGGTTTGCTGACCAAGTAATCCTCTTCCGCTGAGATGATGATCAGCTTATCGTCCAGGATAAATTTCAGCTTCTGATGTACGGTCGATGGTACTGCTTTAGCCGCGTGGATCCAGGGCCTACCTAACAGGCAGCTGTAAGCCGGTTGGATATCCATGATCTGGAAGGTAATATTGAAGACAATTGGGCCAATTTGGACCGGCAGTTCTACTACACCTATTACCTCCCTTCTTGACCCGTCGAAAGCCCTAACCACCATGGAGCTCGGCTTGAGAGGGACATGTGGCAGTTTTGACAATGTAAGCTGAGGCATTACATTTAACGAGGAACCGTTATCTATCAGCACTCTGGCCAAGATATGGTCCATACACTTCACTAAGATATGTAATGCCCTGTTGTGTCCTGCCCCTTCATCCGGAATCTCGCGATCAGCGAAGGTTATGAAGTTGTTGGCGGTCAGGTTGTTGGCGATTCCCTCGAATTTGTCCATCGAAATGTTGTGGACTACATGGGCCTCATTCATGATTTTCAGTAACACCTTACGATGGGGCTCCGAATTCATCATTAAAGCTAGTAATAAGATTTTGGAGGGTATATGGTTCAGCTGCTCTATTACAGTATACTCGCTTTGCCTTATCAGTTATAGGAACTCGCAGGCCTCTTCATCTGAGACAACCTTCTTTAGTTCCTTCTCTACCTCTTTACTGACATTTTCGGGCTCTATTCTAGCCTGACTCTCCTTTTCTTGAGTGGTCGACTACCTCTTCGCGTCTTCGGCAGGAGCGTAAATGCGACCACTCCTGGTCACTCCTCCTATTCTGGCTATGTTGGTTACGTCAGGTGAGGAGCTTTCAACCATACCTTTTACAATTCTTCCTCCAAGTACCTCTACATTATACCTCCAAGGCACCTCCTTGTTACTGTGGTACTTGGAAGGTCCCGACCATTTTTATCAGAATGGTCTCATCTCGTTACGCGTCGGCAAAACCGATCGCTTCGATAACTTGATAACCAGGGGTTTAGGATGCCCTGGGAAGGATTCATTGACCATGCCTACCTCTTCTTCAACTTCGATATAGTTCACTGAGGGCCCCGCTCCCCCATGGTTTGGCAGTGGGTTGCTCCCCACACTTGGAGCATCTTTTTCAAAGTTCAGCCATTTAGCATTAATCAACTTCTGGACCCTATGTTTCAAGGCCAGACAGTTTTCAGTAGAATGTCCCACTGTTCCGGCGTGATAGTCGCACTTGGCCTCCGGATTGTACCATTTTGGGTATGGGGGTTCCAACGGCTTCATGGGAACTAGTGCAACCAGAGAGTTCTGAATCAAACGGGGCAACAGCTCCGAGTAACTCATCGGAATTGGATCAAATTGCACAATTTTCCTTGGGTTATGGTTGGCTTTTTGTTGAGGTGGGTTAGGGTTAGTGTTTTGGTTCCATGGTTTCGGGGGTTGTTGTGGAGGAAATGTTGGAGGGGGTGGAATCGTGATAGCGTTTGGTTGGAATTGTGTAGGTGGATTGTAGGTTGGTTGGTAGGCAGGTTGAGCAGAGGCTACCATATGTGGATGTGTAGGGAATTGCGGCTGATAAGATGTTTGGTAATTAGGCGGTGTGGTGGTTGGTTGATATATGGGTTGTACGGTGGCTGGATGGTTTGGGTCGGAGGAGACATAATGAGCCTCGGCCTCCTTTTTCTTCCATGAATTATTTGTCGGCTTTTTTGCGCTCACGTTGCCGACGGCATTATGTACAATCCTTCCTCGGTGCAGACCACTCTCCACGCGTTCTCCTACCAGTACCATATCTGAGAAATTAGCAGAGACACTGCCTACCATCTTGTCATAGTAGGGTGCGGGGAGTGTCTCCATAAGTGTGCTAATCATTTCTCGGTCCAGCAGGGGTGGCTGGACTTAAGCGGCTAGCTCCCTCCACCGCTAAGCATATTCTTTGAAGGACTCATTTTCTTTCTTGACCATGTTTTGAAGTTGAGTCCTATTGGGTGCCATATCAATGTTGTACTTGTAGTGCCTTAGGAAGGCGTATTCCAAATCCTTCCATGAGTATATATAAGACCTCTCAAGCTGGGTACACCAGTTGGCTTCCGCTTCGGTTAGATTGTCTTGAAAACAAGGAATAAGCAGCTTGTCGTTATGTGAGTGTGAGGCCATCTTTCTGCAATACATTGTTAAGTGGCTTCTTGGACAACCAACCCCTCGGTATTTCTCGAATTCCGGAGTTTTAAACTTTGGAGGTATGATGACATCTGGTACGAGGCAGAGCTCAGAAGCCTCAACTATTCCATGTCCGCTCCCCTCAATAGCCCTAACCCTCTCTTCTAGATGCATCCATCTCCCTCCAAGAAGGGCTTCTTAGTCAGCCGTCTTTGGTCATGGCTTGTTTAAGGGCTGGCTGGCGTGATGGGGTAAAGCATAGGATCCCCCGGGTCTTGTAGCATGACCGTAGGGATGTGGTTGATGGGGGTTTGCTGGATGAACGGCAATTGAGACAGAATATGTAGGGTCTTCTGTGACAGTTGTGTTCATGTGGGTATAGTCAGGGTGGACATTGTATGGATATGTAGTTCATGGATTAATGTGAGGAGGGAAAGATGGGTTTATATGTGTAGGGAAGGCAGAGGAAGTGTTTGTATTGTGAAGGTAGGGAGGCAGGTTTGTGTAGGCTGGGTGTGAGTGTGGTGGATAGCCAGTTGCATTAGTGGGAGGCATGTAAGTTGGTGGATTGATATGAGGGTTGTGAATGTTAGGGTTTGAGTGTGGGGGTTCAGTAGGAAGGTTTGGATGAGGTTGATGGGAAGTAAGGTTTATGTGGAGTGGTAGTGCATTATGGTTTTCACCAGCCAAGATCCCTTGAGAACCTGACCCATGAGGAGGTTCGTAGCCGGGTGGTAGTCCATATGGCCACTCTTGTTCAGTGACTGTCTGAAGAGGCATAGATGTAGTGGCTGCCCTAGGTGCCTCAGTGCCTGCGGGTCCCTCTGTGCTTTTCTCAAGTAGCTTCATGAGCTTAGCCACTTGGTCCTTTAACTCAGCGACCTCACTGCGGAGCTCCTCATTATGTTTCAAGCTCACTCATGATTTTGGTTTTCGATCTGGTGCTATATGAATGTCGGGAGAGTCGTGAGTCTGCTATTTTGTTACCTGTTTAAAAAGTTAAATTCATTAATTAATTGATTAGAAAAAGGTTTGACTATGTGGTAAATACGGAGGGACCAGAATCTCGTTGAGTGCTGATCGTGTGCATCTTTCGTGCTTTGAGTATGAGATGGAAATTAATATGGAATCGTAGAGAAAAGCCTGTTTTATTCAAAACAGATGATGTCTACTTTACATTTTGTTCATCTTGCTTGGCCAGTACAATGTACTTTTTCATTCTTAAGACTAAGTCTTTATAAGTTTGAATGAAAATTTCTACTTCAGGCAGGGTGTGGAATGGATGCAGAGATGCTTCTGCCTTCTTGAGTGATTGCGGTATCGCTTCTATGGCTGTATTTGCTAGGCAGGCTAATCTTTGAAAGCATTTGATCCAGTGTTCAGTCGTATCCTTATACCACCCGCTTTCTTTTTGTATGTCATTTATACCCTTTTGCTGCATCCTTATGATCTCGAGGACCTTCCATTTTTCCTCATTCACCTCATCCTGCCAGGCTATGAGTAGGCCTTCGATTTTCTGTTTCATGTTCTCTATTCTTTGCAGCAATTCATTCCTCTCCTCTGTCACATGGTCCGCCTCTACTTGAACTCTCCTTTTTGCAGTCAGGATCTGATTTTTCTCTTCTCGAATAGTGTGGACTTTGGCCCTCATTTGTTCCAAGGCACTCCTTAGCTGGCGGTTCTCTTGGAGTGTGGCGTCCCTTTCTTGTGCTCTCATGCCGAGCTCTTTGTTGGCCGCCTGCAAATTCATGCGCACCCGAGAAGCACGCTCTCGCTCCCCTTTTTGCTGATCTCTGATAGATGCCAAGAGAGCTTTGTTCACTTCATCTTCCCTCCTCCACGCAGCGCTCTCTTGTCGTTCTTTCAGAAGTTACTCTTCCAGCTGAGCATTCTTCTTGGTCATAACCTCTAACTTCTCTTTCTGACCCTTGATGACCTCATCCTCAAACATCGCGGATGCTGGTTGACCTTCAGACGGAAGGGCAAGAGGTCTGAACGGCAGTTTGATGTGTTGCACCCTGTCTCTAATCCATTGCTTGTACTCTTCCTTAGCAGTGCAGCTTCGTACTCCCAACTTCTTCCCTTTACGAGTGACACCCTCCCATGCCTCTCGAACCTTACGGAGGCTCTCAGCAAAGTCTCCTTCATATCTTAGGTAGAAAGGAGTCAGCAACTCATCAGATGGGGGTGCCTTGATAGGGTAAGCTAGCTGTCTCTGCCCTAGTATTGGATTGTAATTGATGCAACCTCTAGCTCCCACGAGGGGTACATTCGGGAACCCCTTGCAGTGATAAATGACCTCTGTTCTCTGTTGCCACGAAGGTTGCCATCTAACTCGGTCTTCTGTCAGGCTGGAAAAATGGGAGGAACATTCGATGTTGCTCATTGGTCTCAGCTGGAGGCTCGGAAAGTATGATATGGGATATTGTGTCTTTGTATCCCTTTTGAAGGTGTGAGCAGTTATCCACACGATCAGCCTTATTCTCTTTTTGTCATGACAGAAGTTCAACGTGCAATAAACATCTGCCAACAAAGTTGTTACAGGATTTTCTGCCATATCTCTCTTGGCCAAGAAGATATCGACTGTGTTCAGATCGACGAAGTCGTCCACAGAAGGGAAAAGCACTAGCCCATAGATGGTAAGGGCTAACACATATATGTATATGGCCCACTGGTTGTTGTCGGCCAAGTGTTGCATATACTCCTCCAGAAATTCTCTGTGAACCCCCTTGACCTGGCCCCTTGTTTGATAACTTGCCAAAAGCTCCCCAGACTGCAACCCCAAAGCCTGTGTGGCGGCCCGGAAGGAGGAATAATGCTCTAGGTACTGATATGGCCTAGTCCCCTCTAATGGCAGATCCAAAATCTGCTCGAACTCCTCTAGAGTGGGGGCAACCTGGAAGTCTGAGAATGTGAAACACCAGAGAGGCGGATCATAATACTGCACCATGGCAGTGAGGTCCCCTTCCTGCACTTGGACCTTTAAAAGCGTTAGTATGTTGCCGTATCTTTTGGCGAATGCCATCTGTTGGATATTTGACAACTTATTTGCAAACACCTCTAAACTGGCTAAGTCCACCACTTTGACACCGACACGTCTCTTCTTCCTCAACTGCTCGGATTCCATATTAATTTCCATTTCACCCCTCTTACGATAGTCACTGAGAATCTGGTCCCTCGAAAAAGAAAGAAGAGGAGAAAAAGCAAATATGTTAGACTCAGAATGAGATGGACTAATGTGTGATGCATGCATAAATTTTTATTTTTATTTTATTTTTTTAAGGCGATAAATATGGTTACTCCTACTATCTTTCCTCCCCCTTGTCTTTAGTTTTTCTTTCTTTTCCTCTCCTTTCTCTTTTTTTTTTCCTACTCTTTCTTTCTTTTTTCTTCTCTCACCTTTCCTTTTTTTTTTTGTGTGATCTTTCTTCTTTGGTCTCTCCCGTTTTCTCGCACCTTTCTATTTTGGCCTACTCTTTCTTTCTTTCTTTTTTCTCACCTTTCTCTTTTTTTTGTCTACTTTTTCTTTCCATTTCTTCTCTCACCTTTCTCCTTTTCTTGCTTATTCTTTTCTTTTCTCTTTCTTTTAAATTTAGAATTCTACAATCGTAGGTAAATAAAATCTTACAGAACCGATGTCGTGTAAATAGGGCGTACCCTCCTTGTGTCCTAGAGAGGTGACCTATCCTACGGATCTAAGGCTTTTAATGCATGAACCTTTCCAAGGTAGGTTGTAATCCTATGGGTATAAAGGTCACTAGAGCCAAGTTCCAGTCCATAATGCTTGCCACAACAGTAGAAGTAGCCATTAGTTGCGGGGCATTATGAATAGGACGCACTCTAGCTGGGATTTTCATGATAGCTGTAAACACCCACTTATGTCCAAGGTCACATTTTAAAATTAATTAATCAAGAAACTAATACTAATTTAAATAACAAACTAAAAAAAAATAAATAAACAAATTTAAAAATAAGAAAATTTCAAATTTAAAAATAAAATCAGAATTTAAAATTAAATAAAAATTTAAAATCTGAAAAGTTAATAAAAAATGTAAAAATCAAAAAAGGAAAAAGAAAAGCAAAATCTAAAAATTAAAAAGATTTTAAAAATCTAAAACAGAATCAAAATAAAATAAAATAAAAAGAAGAAGAAGAAAAGAAAAATATGAAAAATTAAAAATATTTTTTAAAAAAAAAACTTGGAAAAAATTAAAAATTAAAATCTGAAAATAAAATAGAAACAAAATTCTGAAATTAACAAAAAAATTTTAAAATCTGAAAAATAAATAAATAAATAGAATAAAAACAAAATCTAAAAAAAAAGAAGAGAAATAAAAATAAATAAATAGAACAGAATCAAAATAAAAAAAGAAGAGAAATAAAAAAAAATTCTAGAAAATCAGCATTACAAAAACTGAAAATTAAAACTAAAATCATAAAAAAATCAAAAATTATTAATTAAAAATAAAAATAAAATCTGAATTTGAGATAAATAAATAAAATTGAAAAACCCAAATATGAAAAATGAATAAGAAATTAAAAAGTCAGAAAAGAATTTTGGGAAAATAAAAAATAATAATAAAAAGAAACAAAATTAAAAATCTAAAAAAATAAAATCTGGAGTAATAAATAAAAACTGAAAAAAAAAGAAAAAATAATCATAGATAAAATTCTGAAAATAAACCTTTAGAAAATAGAAAATAAGATAAATAAATAGAATAAAAACAAAAATTAAAAATATGAAAACAATCAAAATAAAAAAATATATGATAAACAACAAACAAATTAAACAAAAAAGAAATCTTTTTAGAAAAAAAATAAATAGAGATATAAAAATAATAAACTGAAAAACTGAAAAATCTAACGAAAACAAAAACAGAAAACGGTTTTAGAGAAAAAGAAAAAGCTGAACAAGAAAAGGGGGTTGGCTCTGTTTTGGGTTTTTTTTTTCTAATCTTGGCTCGAAAAGAAGAGAGAACTTCTTGGATTCTTGGAATTTTCTCTCTACTTTATCCAAAGAAATTGTCCAAGAAAGAAGAACGACATGGAGTTGATTTCAATCTCATAAAGAAACATAAAAGGTTCTCATTGATTCTTCACACACGGCGGCACTTAGGCAAGGAGGGGGGAGTACCTTCCTCAGCTAGATTTCCAGGTAAAAGTCTCGATTATGCGTAAAAAGAAATGTTTTGAATAGCAATTAGGATTACTGCTCATGTTTTCTAGCATTGGTTCAAATTCTCGATGAGTGTTTGTTGGTAGATTAGTGAACTTCAAAGAATTTCACATTCTGTTCGATGATTCTCATTGGTGTCAATCGGAGGATTGTGTTCTTAATACCACTGTTGATCGTGGTTCGAATCATAGAGTTAGCGAAGGCATGATTGTGCCAATTCTTCCCAATGAATGAGCAGATTCTCACTTTCCTTTCCGAATCAAGATCATAGGTTTATCTCGTACTAAGATTATGAAGGGTATGTGAGGTAGGAGATTGCTTCCCGTTTGTTTGTGTCACTCTCAAGTATGCTTATGTTACCTATATTTGTTGTAAAGTATCGAGGTACGATTGTCAGAATCGGTATGGTTTGACTACGATCTTCTACGAGAAAGTGTTACCTTTACGTGAAACATATTCTCCAACTCCTACGAAGAAAATTAAAGAGATTGAAGGAGTTTTGGTCCAGGGATCCGCCATACCTCTCAAACAACTTCAATTGCGAGGTCACATATTCATGTTAAAGGCCGCCCCTAGAAAATCAGGAAGAGTCCCACACATATCCATTAAAAGAGGCATTTTAAAGTACTAGTTGAAATGCTCGGTTGGAGATGTACATGGCTATGGTGATTCGATCTACTTGCACATGGATGGTGTCTTTCGTTTCTAATCCTTACGTGCATGGCTCGATATATTAACAAAGAGTAGTAGTCGCATGATTCCTTCTCTCAGATCGAAGGTCAGCCATGGGATAATAGGTAACGTTCGTTATTTAGACCACGCCTCGAATCCCAATTTGACCATTCATTGCACCTGGGTTACCATTTGCTTACCTTGACACGCGACAACCAGGAGACCATAAGCATGAAGCTACGTCACCCATCCATGAAATTTCAGTTCATGAAGAAATAATGGCCATCTTGGGCTCTTAGGCTATAAGAGGAAGCCGTACGAGCGTAAGACGAGGGTCGATGTCGGTTCTCACATAAATAATGATCTACTTTCCTACACGCATTAACTTTTTATTATTGGATTAAAAATGAAGTTACCAGCCATCAATACTTTAGCACGCCCCGTAGTCTTCACCATGCATGCAACTGGAGGATCAACAAGACTACCGTGTCGGGTACTAGAAGTAACGTTGTTGAAATCACGGTTATCCTGGTTCATGGGCCATGGGCCGAGACGCTGCTTATCAAACCAAGAAGGCCCAAGATGGAATTGGCGGAGGTGTAAACCTCGGACGAATCGAGTTAAAGGAGATTAGAAAGGCTAAAAAGCATGGACAGCTTTGGAGCATTATCACTATAGGAATATCATGCATTACATGTTGCACCCCGCATTAATTAAATTGCACGCATTCCCAAATTGAATTGCATAGCACCTCCCTTCTGCATATCCATAGTTAATTGCATGCGCGCCTCAAATTAACCATTGAGCATAGCGCCATATCCAAATTTGGCTGCATACCATGAAATTGCATGCACGCCCAAACTAATTGTTTTGCATATCACGTCCATGGTTGATTTTTTTATTAAGGTATAACGATCATTTTATAAATTTTCAACCTTTCATAATTAGCCTCTCTATATTTTCCAACTCAAAATCAAACCCCTTCAAAATTAAATCCTTTCTTAAGCTTTAATTAAATACAAAATTCCTTTTTACTACAAAATTTCTTTTTCTCCAAAATTCAAAAATTCCTTTTCTACAAAACTTATTTTTCTTCAAATTTCAAAAATTCCATTTGTACAAAATTTCTTTTTCTCCAAAATTCAAAAATTCCTTTTCTATAAAACTTATTTTTCTCCAAAATTCAAAAATTCCATTTGTACAAAATCCTTATTCTCCAAAATTTAAAAATTCCTTTTCTACAAAATCCTCGGATTTTGTGAAAATTACAAAACTGCTCCAAAATTCAAAAATTCATTTAATTTTTCCGCCCCTAAAATTCAAAATTTATTTTTACTCAAAATCCATTTGATTCTTTTCGTCAAATTCAAATAAAATTCAGTTCTACTCAAATCCAATTAATTCTTTTCATCCTCCAAATAAAATTCATCTTAGTTCAAATCCGTTCTTTATCAAGTACATTTCAAATCTAGTTCCATTCCAATCAAGTTTTATTCAAATTAAAATCTTTTCAAAGTATTTTAGGATTTTCGAGTCTCACGCAATGAGCTCTAAATGGGGAATTGGCGGTTTACCTGCTGTTCAACATTTAGTAGTTCGTAGGGGTCATCGTGCTGCCTTAGCCGCCTCCGGCCTTGTGCATGAGTGGACTTGATGTCCTCTTCAAAACTTTAAAAACCTCTTTTTACAAATATTTTGGGATTCTAGGTCTCACGCAATGGGATTTAAATGGGGAACTGGTGGTTTACCTGCTGTTCAACATTTAGTAGTTCATATGGGTCCCCGTGCTGCCTTAGCCGCCTCGGGCCTTCTGCATGAGTGGACCAAATATCCCTTCCAAAAATAAAAAAACCTTTCTAAATAGTAACATCGTCAAACATTCCTTTAAAACACTCTTCGAAGGTCAAGCCTTCACAAACCCAGAACTACGTAAGCCTTGAGTTTCCCATTGCACTAGGGAATACGTAGGAGCAGGATCAAGTCCTGTCAGGCTAACCTCCATCAAGTATTTATTTTCACACTAATTAAACGGATCAAACAATTTTCAAAATCACACACTCAAGTTAAGGGTACCGTTCTTCGGAACGGGCGTGTAGGGTGCCTAACACCTTCCCTACTTGTAACCGACTCCCGAACTTAGAATCTCATCTTTAAGTTAGGGTTTTTCCAAATCTTTTTCCCTTAAATAAAAATTTGGTGGCGACTCCACACATTAATTCAAAACAAATTCATTTTCAAAATTTTAGCGAGTTCGTCGTCTCGTCGGAATTACGGTTGCGACAGATGGCGACTCCGCTGGGGACCTAGAGAGTCAAGCCCATTTATTTGAGTGTGCATTATAGTTGATCCCTTCACTGTTCATGTGCATGATTTAATTATTGCATGTTATTTATTTGTTGATTTATTCTTGTTTTATTGTTTGTTTACTCTCTGTATAACCCTAGGATAGACAAAGAATAAATTGCTATATATATCTGTGCAATTTCCCCAATTGCAGGTATCCCAAATTTGTGTGCCCTCCACACTTTGCATATGCATTCCATCATGAGTGGGGCCCTATACCCGGGTCTGAGTGCTACCTAGGATAGAGGGATCTAGTGGTGTCACGCTGGGGCCTACGTCCTGTGTGGCTATCATGAAACTCCCAGCTAGAGTGCGTCCTATTCATAATGCCCCACAACTAGTGGCTACTTCACTGTTGGCAAGCATTATGGACTGAAACTTGGCTCTAGTGACCTCTACACCTTAGGATTACTAATCACCTTTGAGAGGTTCATATAAAAAGCCTTAGACCCTTAGGACAGGTAACCCACACAAGAAGCAAAGAGGGCACACACATCCCTTTCAAGATACAAGAGATTTGAAGGCTACAATTGGGGATACAAAAATCAAATCAAGATAAAAGCCAAGCAAACCAAAATAGAAGGAGAAAATTCCTAGGAAAAATTAGAAAATATTTTGAAAATATTTTCCAAAGAAAACTTAAAAGGATGTTTTAGAATTAGGAAAATTAGGAAAATAATCTTTTAAAAATATTGAAAACATAAAAAGATTTAAAAGAAAGCTTGAAAAATGTTATAAAGAATAAAAAGATTATGGAAAATGTTTCTGAAAATATAAAAAGATGAAATATTGAAAACCTAAAGAACGCTTTCTAGAAAGATTCTAGCAAAACTAAAAAGTTTTTCTAAACAAATCTAAAGGTTTTTCCAGCAAAATAAAAAATACCAAAACTCCAAAAAATAAATTTGTTAAAAATCAAAGATGAATAAATAAAGTAACTTTGATTTATCACAACACAACAAACTTCAAAAGTCTCTAAAAGATTATTGGTGCATAGCATGCATGCCTTTGTTCATAAATTTATCATCAAAAAAGGGATTTCAAAAATCGTTCTACACATTCATACTCATTGTGCATCAACATTTTAATCAGTCACGATTTGTTGCATTCAAATTATTTCACAAAAATTAATTTTTAACTTCACCAGAAAATTGGAGAAACACAGCTTCCTCGACATCCTTATAGAACCCGATCACGATCAAGAATCATGGATGAGCTGTAGAGACAAAATGAGGAACTGAGGAATGAGGTCAAGTCACTGAAAGAGCAGATGGCCAAGCTGATGGAGGCCATCCAACAATCTAAACAGAAAGAGGCAACGGAGTCCCTTCCCAGAGAACCAACTGACCCGTCATATCCTCCTGGGTTCACTCTGCAAAACCCTCCACCATCAACCATGTCTCCGCCAATCGGAGGAGTTCATTATGGGTATCCTCATGGGCATGCACCCACATACAACCAAACACAAGCCCAAACACAAACCCAAACACATAACCTACCTCCAAACACCACTTCACAAGCCTACCAAGCCGTCGTTGGGGGAACGCACCCTATGTTCACCCAAGGGCCTCGCCCTGTATACATACCACCTTCTCATCCTCACCACATGCCTGAGGAATACCCAAGCCATCCTTCAACTGAGGATACAGAAAAATGGAAGGGTCTAGAGGATAGGATCCGAGCAATTGAGGGAAACTCTTATGAAGCCAAAGATGCATTTGATCTATGCTTGGTCCCAGACGTGGTCATCCCTCCAAAATTTAAGGTTCCTGAATTCGAGAAATATCAAGGAACCAGCTGTCCAAAGAAACACCTGACTATGTACTCAGGAAAGATATCTACATGTACTTACGATGAGAAGCTTCTCATCCACTTCTTCCAAGACAGCTTAACCGGGGCAGCTGCAAACTGGTACACTCAACTTGAGCGGACACGCATCCGTTCATGGAGAGACCTTGCTGAGGCTTTCACAAAGCAATACCAGTACAATACAGAGATGGCGCCTGATCGGACTCAGCTCCAGAATATGGCTAAGAAGGGAGAAGAATCCTTCAAGCAGTATGCCCAACGCTGGCGGGAGTTGGCCGCTCAAGTACAACCTCCCTTATCCGAAAGGGAATTGGTCAGCATGTTCGTGGACACACTCCAAGATCCTTTCTATGACAAAATGATCGGCAGTGTGACTTCTAGCTTCTCGATGTCGTCATCATTGGAGAAAGGATCGAAGCGGCATGCGCGACGGGAAAGATCACACAAAGCCCACGGGACGATAATGCTTCCAATTGTCCGGGAAGAAAAAGACAGAGAGACTGCAGAATGTGGCTTCTAATCAAGGCCAATACATTCCTCAATGGCACAAGATGGTCCAACTGGCTTCTCCCACCGCCATATACACCATACCCACCCCACACCATATCCCTACATCGCTACCACCTACCAAACACCATACCCTCCTACTTACATAATTACACAACACAAGTCCTACCACCAACACCATACACGGCCCAAACACAAGCCATGTAAACTTAATCCTAATCAAAGCCGAGAAAAGGAGAAGAAACTGTCCAATTCGATCCTATCCCAATCTCCTACACCGAGCTCCTACCTCGGATCCAAAACTCGTTGGTTGCTTTTATCCTTTGAAACCTCAAGAGCCACCATATCCTAAATGGTACGATGCTAACGCCGAGATGCGATTACCATGCATGATTTATTGGTCATTCTGCGAGGATTGCCTAGCGTTGAAGCGAAAGATACAAAGCCCGATTGATGCAAAATGGCTGGATTTTGGGAGGCTTGCTCCTAATACGTGAAAAACAATCCGTTGCCAAATCACGAGAGCCCGTCAACCAGTGGAAGAGGCGAGGAGTTGACACGACGGTGCCTTGTACAAATTGAGGATATTCATCCGAAATTGTCGACTTACTTTCAAAGTTAATCTTTGTAAATAAACAAAGAATGAATAAATACAAAATTACATTTTTCATATCACTTGAGCACATGCTTTACATTTTAGCTTTACTTCTAAAAATTTACCATTCTTTTTATCTCTTCAACCCACTTCTTATTCCTATACCCAAACAATAAAATACCAATTGGTGATAATGCCAGTCTTTAAATAAATAATCTTGAACGTCGGATTAATCAAGCTCAAAGAAAAAAAAGCCCAATGAAGGCAAGAATAACAATCAGGGATTCTAGATCCCTATTCAAAGTGTCTTGTCAAATAAAACATCCCGGGAATCAAGTTTAAATCCGGCAAAATTTAGGGATGCAAGAAAGGATCCACTGAATTAGAAACCAAGATGACCCAGCAAGGTCGATGTCAAAATTCAAAATTCAAGGAAAAGAAGAGGACCTGCTTTGGATTAAGGTAAAAATAATAATCCAGGCAAAATTAAGGTCAAAACATGAAATTCAAGAAGAAGAGAAACCCGCCGGATTAAAAGCTAAAAGAATTCAGCAAAAGTAGGGTTAAAGTTCAAAATAATGATTGACAAAGTCACGATTAGAAAAGGTCTTGCCGGTTTACAACAACAATTCAGGCAAAAGTCGGATCATATAAAGAGCCCGCTAGGTCGACAACCCTCCAAAGAGACCTAGGCAAAAGTTAGGGCACGATCAAACAAAAGCCCGTTAGGTCTACAATCATCAAAGAGCACCTAGGCAAAAAGCTAGGGCGCAATCAAACGAAGGCAGCTAGGTCAACAATCTTCAAAAGAGACCTAGGCAAAAGTTAGGGCACAACCAAGTTAAAAGGCCCGCTAGGTCGAGAAACCCGTAAGGGCGACCTAGGCAAAAGTTGGGGCACGATCAAACAAAGCCCGCTAAGTCGAATCCTCAAGAACGACCTAGGCAAAAGTTAGGGCACAACCAAGTTAAAGGCCCGCTAGGTCGAAACCCGTGCGGGCGACTTACCTAGGCAAAGTTAGGCGCAATCAAGCGGTAAGGCCCGCTAGGTCAACAATCTTCAAAAAGACCTAGGCAAAAGTTAGGCATAATTAAAAAAGCAGCTAGGTCGGAACCTTAGAACCCGTATGGGCGACCCTAGGCAAAAGTTAGGCGAATGAAGACCTGTCAAGCTGAAAACTCAAAAGAACAACCCAGGCAAAAATTAAGGTCAATCCAGGAATCCCAAGACAACATGACATTTCGGACCTCATATGTTCTAAAAATCAACAAAAATTTTGCCATTTCTCAAGTTTGGTCAATTTAACAATCAAGATTATGAAAAGAAAGACCGACATTCTTCATCAAAAGGTGCCATTTGGGGTAATCAAACCTACACCTTTTGTCATTTTTTTCTTTCAAACACTACCTCAAACATCCTTTGCAAACTTTCTCTTTACTTTTCATTAACCATCCGAATCACTTTGACGCTTTAATAGCGACGCGCCAAAAGAGATGTGAAAAATGTAAAAAATAAAAAGGATTAATTTTGAAAAGTGATGACAAGTCGGATGAATCCTCGGCCGTTGCAACATGATAGGATTGTTTCCCAAAGATTCATCTTCGTACCAGCCATGGATGCCACCAAAAAAGGAGCTGTGTCTTGCTCAATAATATCACCAAATTGGATCTCAAGATCTTGGAAAAGAAAGTTCCAAAGCTGATCGAAGCCAAGAGATTGACTAAAACACCAACTTAAGTCAATCTAGCTCGTCTTGATTTTGATTCTTGTCACACCAACTAGAGGTTGTCGAGGGAAGAATGTGTCAAGAAAAAATTAAAATCAAGAGAAACAAAAAAGTTTTACACTATTTCATGGTTTGCATTCAATAGCATCTGTTTCATCAAATAATTATTTCAAGCATCAAAATAAGAACCCCACATCATTTTTCCATTTATTCAAGCATCATTAAATTCTTCTCACTCATTCAAACAAGACATAAGTCTTTTATTCAAGCATTGCACGACCACTTTTCAAAATGAATTAAAATAAGCAAAATTTTCCAATCAATCATAATTAGAGTCGAGTCAAGCTCAAAACCAGGCAAACGCTTTCTAGAAATTCAAGTTGAGGCAATCTCAATTCCTCAACGCCGAAAAATCAAGCTCGAGCATTTGCCCACACAATTCAATTTAAGGTTACCTCAAACACAAGTTAAGGTCATGGAACAAACTAGGGTGAATATGCGCCTAGAAAATTCAAGTTGAGGCAACCTCAATTCCAAAATTCAAATTCAAGATAAGGCATAACATATACTAAAAATTCAATTTGAGGTCATCCTCAAAATCAGTTTAACCGGGGCAAAACACCTGCCCACAAAAAGCTCAATTTGAGTTCATCCTCAAAGTCCAATCAACTCAAATTGGGGCAAATGCTTTCCCACACAAAAATACAATGATTTGAGATCAAAATCAAAGTTAAATCAAAGGGCAACGCTAGCCACACACAATTCAATTTGAGGGCATCCTCAAACTCTAGGTCAAGCCCAAATCAAAACGCCCACACAATTTTGAGGTCATCCCTCGAAATCAACTTCAAAACTGGGGCAAACACTTGCCCACAAAAGCTCAATTTGAGTTCATCCTCAAATTTCAATCAACTCAAATCTGGGGGCAAATGATTTCACACCAAAAATACAATTTGAGATCAAAATCAAGTTCAAAACTCAAAGCACAAACGCTAGCCCACAATTCAATTTGAGGTAATCCTCAAATCAAGTTCAAATCGGAGCAAACACTTGCCCACAAAAACTCAATTTGAGTTCATCCTCAAATTCGATCGAAGTCCAAACTGGGGCAAGCATTTGCCAAGAAAGATTTAATTCAAAGAATTAAGTTCAAACTAAGGCAAACATCTCCCGAAAATTCAAGCCGAGGCAATCCTCAATTCCTCAACTCAATCAAGCTCCAACAGGGCAAAGTTGCCCAAAAATTCAAGTCAAGCTCATCCTCAATCGAGGCCTAAAGGGCAAAATATTCGCCCAAACTTCATTCAAAATTAAGGCATTCCTCAATTGTCGTGAATATTTTAAATCTGGGCAAGATATGGTTGCCCAAGTTTTCTCAAAGAATAATCATCAAGTGCCAAAAATCTTCAAGTGCAAGGTAGAATGCATCATTCATTCGTGGTCTATGGTATCGTTATGTGCATCCATGCATTCCCCGCATCAAGCCTATGTTGTCGTGCCATAGCATTACATCTTTGCATTCTTGCTCACGGCCTATGTTGTCGAGGCATAGCATTACATCTTTTCCATTCTTGCTCATCAAACGCCCCATGTTGTCGGGCCATAGCATCACATCTTTGCATTTTGCTCACCGCCTATGTTGTCGGGCCATTTACATTTTTGCATTCTTGCTCAATGGCCTATGTTGTCGTGGCCATAGCATTGCATCTTTTGCATTCTTGCTCACGCGGCCTATGTTGTCGTGCTAAAGCATTCCATCTTTACATTCTTGCTCCCTTGCTTATGTTGTCGCTAAAGCATCAGCATCCTTAGATTTATCTTTCGAGCTTTGTGTTGTCGAGCCGCCATAGTTTAGATTTATCGCTTTCGGGCTATGTTGTCGTGCCGCCATAGTTTAGATTTACCGCTTTCAGGCCGATGTTGTCAGACCGCCATATAGTTTAGATTTACCCCTTTCGGGCCTATGTTGTCGCTGTTCCACCATGTAGCTTAGATTTACTATTTTCAGGCCGACATGTAGCTTAGATTTCGCTTTGGGCCTATGTTGTCGCTCACGTAGTTTAGATTTATTACTTTTAGGCCTATGTTGTCGAACTGCCATGGTTTAGATTTATTGCTTTTCGAGGCCTATGTTGTCGAACCGGCGCGATTAGCTTAGATTTATCTGCTTTTATGCCTATGTTGTCGTCATTGCCATGTAGCTTAGATTTATTCTTCATCGCCTATGTTGTCGTGTCATTTAGGCTTAGATTTATCGCTTTTAGGCCTATGTTCTCGTGCCGCCATGTAGCTTAGATTCTCGCTTTTAGGCCTATGTTGTCGAGCCGCCATGTAGCTTAGATCTCTCGCTTTTAGGCCTATGTTGTCGGGCCAAGTAGTTTAGATTTATTGCTTTTAGGATGATGTTGTCGTCATTGTAGCTTAGATTTATCGGCTTTAGGCCTATGTTGTCGAGCCGCCATGTAGCTTAGATTTATCGCTTTTTAGGCCTATGTTGTCGGGCCGTAGCTTAGATTTATCGCCAGGCCTATGTTGTCGCCGCCATCAACTTTATTTTCCGCATCATGGCCTATGTTGTCGAGGCCTCGTCAAATTTTCTTCACATATCTGTCGTCTGTGATTTCATTTTCATTTATCCTTCGCAATGCTAGGATTTCATTGGCATCTTCCGGCAACGCGTAATGATCTCATTTGCATTCTCTGTCAACAACGGACTTCAAGCACGTTTTTCTCCCACCCACAAGCGAGTTTGCATTTATCCTAGCAACGGCGAGACTTCATTTGCATCTTCCGACGAATGGCGGGACCCCATTTGCATTCTCTGTCAACAATGGACTTCAAGCACGTTTACTTTTCTATCCACCACCACCAGGTTTCCATTTATCTTGGCAAATGTGAATTTCATTTACATCTTCCGCTTGCAGCGGCGGATCTCATTTGCATTCTCCCGTTAACAACGGACTTCAAGCACGTTTATTTTTCATTCAATTGCCAAGGTTTGCATTTATCCCCGCAACGGGATTTCATTTGCATCTTCCCGGCCAAGAAATGGGATCTCATTTTGCATTCTCATCCTCAACAAATGTGACTTCAAACACGTTTATTTTTAAATCCACTGTCAAGCGGGTTTGCATTTATCCCTGCAAATGTTAGGATTTCATTTGCATCTTCCGACAACGGCGGGATCTCATTTTACATTCTCCTCCAACGGGACTTCAAGCACGTTTATTTTTCCATCCACGTCGACGGGTTTGCATCTATCCTCACAGTAGCGGGACTCCATTTGCATCTTCCGCTAGCAACGACGAGGACCTCGTTTGCACCTCCTCCTCAACAACAGGACTTCATGCAGGATTAATTTCTCGTTCACTTGTCAAACGGTTTATATTCATCCTGGCAATAATGGATTTAATTTGCATTCTTCCCCGTCAACAACATGGTTCCCCTCAAGTTTACATTTCTGCATCATGGCCTATGTTGTGGAGCCACCATCAAGTTCAATTTCTCGTATCATAGCCTATAGTGTCGGGCCCATCAAGTTCAATTTCTGCATCATGGCCCTATGTTGCCGGTAGCCTCATCAAGTTTAGTTTTCTGCACTTCGACCTATGTGTCCGGCCACCTTGTACATATCTTACATTTTAGTTCTTGCATGCTCTCCCGCCTCAAACAGGCCCCTCTCACTTCACTTTTCTTGTACTTCAACGTATTCATTCATTTCATAGCCTAATTAGGCTATACCTCAAGCCTTGCATATTTAAACCACTATCGACACAAAATCGGTAAAGGTCCTTGAACCGCCACCCTCACGCATCCAAGAGTCCACTTTCGCTCAAGGCTTCCGGTGTTGCTCGGACTTCTCCAAAAACCGCCTCGGACATAAGGTGTTCACGTCTTTTACTCATTTCCTACCTCGATAATTCAGAGAATCATTTCTCACATTATCGGGTAGGAAAATAAATAAAGAGGCAACGTAAACACCCACTTATGTCCAAGGTCACATTTTAAAATTAAATAATCAAGAAACTAATACTAATTTAAATAACAAACTAAAAATAAATAAATAAACAAATTTAAAAATAAGAAAATTTCAAATTTAAAAATAAAATCAGAATTTAAAATTAAATAAAAAATTTAAAATCTGAAAGTTAATAAAAAATGTAAAAAAATCAAAAAAGGAAAAAGAAAAGCAAAATCTAAAATTAAAAGATTTTAAAAATCTAAAACAGAATCAAAATAAAATAAAATAAAAAAAGAAGAAGAAAAGAAAAATATGAAAAATTAAAAATATTTTTTTAAAAAAAACTTGGAAAAATTAAAAATTAAAATCACGAAAATAAAATAGAAACAAAATAAATTAACAAAAAAATTTTAAAATCTGAAAAATAAATAAATAAATAGAATAAAAACAAAATCTAAAAAAAGAAGAGAAATAAAAATAAATAAATAGAACAGAATCAAAATAAAAAAAGAAAGAAATAAAAATTTTTTCTAGAAAATCGAATTACAAAAACTGAAAATTAAAACTAAAATCATAAAAAAATCAAAAATGATTAATTAAAAATAAAAATAAAATCTGAATTTGAGATAAATAAATAAAATTGAAAAACCCAAATATGAAAAATGAATAAGAAATTAAAAAGTCAGAAAAAGAATTTTGGGAAAATAAAAAATAATAATAAAAAGAAACAAAATTAAAAATCTAAAAAAATAAAATGCTGAGTAATAAATAAAAAACCTAAAAAAAAAAAAATAATCATAGATAAAATTCTGAAAATAAACCTTTAGAAAATAGAAAATAAGATAAATAAATAGAATAAAAACAAAAATTAAAAATATGAAAACAATCAAAATAAAAAAATATATGATAAAACAACAAACAAATTAAACAAAAAGAAATCTTTTTAGAAAAAATAAATAGAGATATAAAAATAATAAACTGAAATCAAAAATCTAACGAAAACAAAAACGAACGGTTTTAGAGAAAAAGAAAAAGCCGAACAAGAAAAGGGGTTTAGCTCTGTTTTGGGTTTTTTTCTAATCTTGGCTCGAAAAGAAGAGAGAACTTCTTGGATTCTTGGAATTTTCTCTCTACTTTATCCAAAAGAAATTGTCCAAGAAAGAAGAACGACATGGAGTTGATTTCAATCTCATAAAGAAACATAAAAGGTTCTGCATTGATTCTTCATGGCGGCACTTAGGCAAGGAGGAGGAGTACCTTCCTGACTAGATTTCCGAGTAAAGTCTCGATTATGCGTAATAGAAATGTTTTGAATAGCAATTGATTACTTGCTCATGTTTTCTAAGCATTGGTTCAAATTCTCGATGAGTGTTTAAGGTAGATTAGTGAACTTCAAAGAATTTCACATTCTGTTCTGATGGATTCTCATTGGTGTCAATCGGAGGATTGTGTTCTTAATACCACTGCATTGTGGTGGTTCGAATCATAGAGTTAGTAGAAGGCATGATTGTACTAATTTTGAATGAATGAGCAGATTCTCACTTTTCTTTCCAGAATAGGGATCATAGGTTTATCTGTTACTAAGATTATGAAGGGTATGTGAGGTGGGAGATTGCTTCCGTTTGTTTGTGTCACTCTCTAAGTATGCTTATGTTACCTATATTTGTTGTAAAGTATTCGAGGTACGATTAGAATCGGGTATGGTTTCGATTTCGATCTTCTGCGAGAAAGTGTTACCTACGTGAAACATATTCTCCAACTCCTCTGAGGAAAATTAAAGAGATTGAAGGAGTTTTGGTCCAGGTCCAGTTGCTACCTCCGAAACAACTTCAATTGAAGGGTCACATATTCATGTTAAAGGCCGCCCTAGAAAATCAGGGAAAGTCACACATATCCATTAAAAGGCATTTTAAAGTACTAGTTGAAATGCTCGGTTGGAGGATGTACATGGCTATGGTGATTCGATCTACTTCCACATGGATGGTGTCTTTCGTTCTAATCCTTACGTGCATGGCTGGAAATATATTAACAAAGAGTAGTAATCGCAGATTCCTTCTCTCGAGGATCGAAAGGTCGACCCCGGGATAATAGGTAACGTTCGTTATTTAGACCACGCCCTCGAATCCGAATTTGACCATTCATTGCACCGAGTTACCATTTTGCTTACCTTGACACGCGACAACCAGGAGACCATAAGCATGAAGCTACGTCACCCATCCATGAAATTTCGAGTTCATGAAGAAATAATGGCCATCTTTGGGCTCTTAGGCTATAAGAGGAAGCTGTACAGCGTAAGGCAGGGTCGATGTCGGTTCTCACAAATAATGATCTACTTTCCTACACGCATTAACTTTTTATTATTGGATTAAAATGAAGTTACCAGCCATCAATACTTTAGCACGCCCCTGTAGTCTTCACCTCGCATGCAAGCTGGAGGATCAACAAGACTATCTGTGTCGGGTACTAGAAGTAACGTTGTTGAAATCATGGCTATCCTGGTTCATGGGCCATGGGGAGACGCCGTTTATCAAACCAAGAAGGCCCAAGATGGAATTGGCGGAGGTGTAAACCTCGGACGAGAATCGAGTTAAAGGATTCCCTAAGGCTAAAAAGCATGGACGGATGCTTTGAGCATTATCAATATAGGAATATCATGCATTACATGTTGCACCCCGCATTAATTAGATTGCACGCATTCCCCAAATTGAATTGCATAGCACCTCCTCTTTAACATCCATAGTTAATTGCATGTGCGCCTCAAATTAACCATTCAGCATAGCGCCATATCAAATTTGGCTGCATACCATGAAATTGCATGCACGCCCAAACTAATTGTTTTTGCATATCCACGTCCATGGTTGATTTTTTATTAAGGTATAACGATCATTTTATAAATTTTCAACCTTTCATAATTAGCCTCTCTATATTTTCCAACTCAAAATCAAACCCCTTCAAAATTAAATCCTTTCTTAAGCTTTAATTAAATACAAAATTCCTTTTTACTACAAAATTTCTTTTTCTCCAAAATTCAAAAATTCCTTTTCTACAAAACTTATTTTTCTTCAAAAGTCAAAAATTCCATTTGTACAAAATTTCTTTTTCTCCAAAATTCAAAAATTCCTTTTCTACAAAACTTATTTTTCTCCAAAATTCAAAAATTCCATTTGTACAAAATCCTTATTCTCCAAAATTTAAAAATTCCTTTTCTACAAAATCCTCGGATTTTGTGAAAATTACAAAACTGCTCCAAAATTCAAAAATTCATTTAATTTTTTCCGCCCTAAAATTCAAAAATTTATTTTTACTCAAAAATCCATTTGATTCTTTTCGTCCAAATTCAAATAAAATTCAGTTCTACTCAAATCCAATTAATTCTTTTCATCCTCCAAATAAATTCATCTTAGTTCAAATCCGTTCTTTATCAAGTACATTTCAAATCTAGTTCCATTTCAATCAAGTTTTATTCAAATTAAAATCTTTTCAAAGTATTTTAGGATTTTCGAGTCTCACGCAATGAGCTCTAAATGGGAACGGCGGTTTGCTGTTCAACATTTAGTAGTTAAATAGGGGTCATCGTCTTTGCCTTAGCCGCCTCGAGCCTTATTGCATGAGTGGACTTGAGGTCCTCTTCAAAACTTTAAAAACCTCTTTTTACAAATATTTTGGGATTCTAGGTCTCACGCAATGGGCTTTAAATGGGGAACTGGTGGTTTACCTGCTGTTCAACATTTAGTAGTTCATATGGGTCCCCGTGCTGCCTTAGCCGCCTCGGGCCTTGTGCATGAGTGGACCAAATATCCCTTCCAAAAATAAAAAAACCTTTCTAAATAGTAACATCGTCAAACATTCCTTTAAAACACTCTTCTAAGGTCAAGCCTTCACAAACCCAGAACTACGTAAGCCTTGAGTTTCCCATTGCACTAGGGAATACGTAGTAGCAGGATCAAGTCCTGTCTGGCTAACCTCCATCAAGTATTTATTTTCACACTAATTAAACGGATCAAACAATTTTCAAAATCACACACTCAGGTTAAGGGTACCGTTCTTCGGAACGGGCGTGTAGGGTGCCTAACACCTTCCCTACTTGTAACCGACTCCCGAACTTAGAATCTCATCTTTAAGTTAGGGTTTTTCCAAATCTTTTTCCCTTAAATAAAAATTTGGTGGCGACTCCACACATTAATTCAAAACAAATTCATTTTCAAAATTTTAGCGAGTTCGTCGTCTCGTCGGAATTACGGTTGCGACAATAGCCACACAGGATGTAAGCCCCAGTGTGACACCATTAGATCCCTCTAATCCTGGGCAGCACTCAGACCCAGGTATAGGGCCCCACTCATAATAAAATGCGTATGCAATGCATGGAGGGCACTTTATTTTGGGATACCTGTATTTGGGGAACTTGTACAGATATATAGCAATTTATTGTTTGTCTATCTTAGGGTGTAGAGAGAGTAAACAAACAATAAAACAAGAATAAATCAACAAATAAATAACATGCTATAATTAAATCATGCACATAAACAGTGAAGGGATCAATTATAATGCACACTCAAATAAATGGGCTTGACTCTCTAGAAGTCCCCAGTGGAGTCGCCATCTGTCGCAACCGTAATTCCGACGAGACGACGGACTCGCTAAAATTAACAAAATGAATGTAATTGATGATATGGAGTCGCCACCAAATTTTTATTTAGGAAAAAGATTTCGAAAAACCCTAATTTGGAGATGAGATTCAAAGTTCGGGAGTCGGTTACGAATGGGGAAGGTGTTAGGCACCCCACTCGCCCATTCCGAGGAACGACACCCTTAAACTGAGTGTGTGATTGTTTGAAAATGATTTGATCCCTTGGTTAATGTGAAAAATAATTTGATGGAGGTTAGCCTGACAGGACTTGATCCTGCTCATACGTATTCCCTGGTGCAATGGGAAACTCAAGGCTTACGTAGTTCTAGTTTGTGAAGGCTTGACCTTCGAAGAGTGTTTTAAAAGAATATTTGAAGATTTATCTATTTGAAAAAAGTATTATTTTTGGGGGAGATCTTTGGTCCACTCATGCACAAGGCCCGAGGCAGCTAAGGCAACACAGGGACCTATACGAACTACTAAATGTTGAACAACGGGTGAACCGCCAGTTCCCCATTTAGAGCCCATTGCGTAAGACTTAGAATCCCAAAATATTAGGAAAAGAGATTTTTAAAGTTTTGAAGGGGACCTCAAGTCCACTCATGCATAAGGCTCGACGCGGCTAAGGCAGCACGGGGACCTATACGAACTACTAAATGTTGAACAGCAGGTAAACCGCCAGTTCCCCATTTAGAGCCCATTGCGTGAGACTTAAAAAATCCCAAAACATTTGGAAAATTATTTTTAAATTTTTCGAAACAAATAATTTACAAATGACGTTGATCCTTGAATAAAAGAAAGCCTGAATTTAATAGAAAAATTTTCACCTTTTGACTTTTGGAGTAATTGGGTTTTATGTAATTATTTAGCAATTATGGGATTTTTATGAACTTAATTTCGGAATTCTAAGTGTCTTATGATTTATTTGGGAGTCCTAGAATTTTTATGAATTATTTAGAAATTTTAGAATTTTCTGGGTCTTTCTTAATTTTTATGGATTTTCTGAAATTCCATTAATTTTTATGTATTTTTTGAAATTCCATTAATTTTTATGTATTTTCTGAAATTCCATTAATTTTTATGTATTTTCTGAATTTTTATTAATTTTTTATGTATTTATGGGGGGTGAGTCATTTACAAAGGCAGGGGAATTTTAGTAAATTATTGATCCTAGGGCAGACTGGGTAATTGAGGAAATACCTGAGGGTAAAATGGTAATTAGTTGGTTGGGGTCTTTATAAGAAATCCTAGGGAGGAAAAAGGCCTCCGGTGAGATTCGAAGGGAGGTTTATGGGGTTTGGAGATACTTGCACTAACCACTATGCCCAATGCTTGTTTGGGGTTAATGGTATTCGCATTTGGGTTAACCCTTATGTATGTTGCATGGCCTGCATGGCTCCTCAAAATCTATGCTGAGTTAAGCTGAGAGTGCCAGAAAACCTTCTTCATGTATTGACAATGCCGAGGCTCGCTTTGGCATTAACAAAATACCATCTAATTTAACTGTAGGTATGGCAAGATTCTGGTCCTCTAAGGGGAACGCTTGGCGAAAGGATGAAATCACAGACTCACCATTTCCTAGCTTCTGTCCTTGACATACACAGGTCCTGACCATTACCTCCAACAGGGAATTGAGTTGTTTAGGGCAGAGTCTTCCGCCTCTAATCCCAGCTGACCGAAAGATATGAACATCAAGCATAATTTTAGGCTAGCTTATGGTCTTCGTTGTCGACGATTATAGTGGCAGAGAGACGTCTCTATGAGCATGCACTATTGAGACGAATGGAGCCTTGGATGCTCGAGGTTGTAAACACCCAATCATGTCTGAGGTCTGTTTCTAGTCGACTAGTAGACAAACACGGGTTAAAGACCCCAAGAAATTCAAGATAAACCAAAATTAAGCAATAATCAGAAAAACCTGGAAAATTGAAAGATTTCAAAACCAAAAAATCAATCATCAGAAAAACAAAGGAAAACTAATAAAAAGGTTCTTTCAAACTTTAAATCTTAAGGAAATCGAAGTAAAGGAAAGAAGAATCTAAAATAATAAAGCTTTTTAGAAAATGAAAACTTTTTTCTGAAAGCAAAATTAATAAAATAGGAAAAACGAAAAAAATAAAATAATAAAGAAAAAAAAAAGAAAAAGTAGTAATTAAAATAGAAAATGAAAACTAAAATTTTCTGAAAAAAATAATAAAAAATAGAAATAAAACCATAAAAATAATAAAGAAAATTAAAATAAATGAAATCAGAAAAAATAAAAGTTTTTGTAATTAAAACTTATCTGAAGAATTAATAAAATATTAAAATCTGAAAATTAATAATGTTTTTGAAAACAGGAAAATAAATAAAATGCTGAAAAAGAATAAAATTTGGAAAAAGAAAAAAATAAACTCCGGAGGTTATAAAAGGGGTAACAAAGAGGCTTTGAGGGGTTTTTGGTTTTTTTTACGGATTTTTTGGGAAAATTGAGAGGAGGAACAGTTAAAGAAAGTTTTGCAGTAGAGAAGAGGATTGAATCCGGAGAAGAAAAGAAGTACGCGAGTAAGACTGAGGAGAAAGAATTGGAAGGGGATTCTAGGCAGCCGAGAAGGTCTGGAGTTCTTCCATTAAAAAGATTGGAGCTCCAAAACCGCCGTCTCTCCTCGAGAAGAAGGTTACGCCGTTGTGTCTTATCTCCATTCTTGACGCACGCAAGGTTAGTTCCAGCTCCCTTGATTCAAGAATGGCATGCTTAGATATGAATAAAACATTGGAACCAAAATTGAACCATACTCTGTAGAATCACTGATCATGCTATGTGAAATTCTTGCTTGAGAAATATGTCATAAAGATAGCAATTTGTTCGGGGTTGGTTTCTCGTTTCCTGATACACATTGCACACATGAATTTAGAGTAAGACTGGGCAGGGGTAGTAGGCTCACCTGGATCACAACTTCTGTATAGCTTGAGAATAGATATTTAATATTTTTATAATTGCACGATTAAAAGCTGGGAGTCATGATCCGACCTAGAGCAATACTAGGAGGAAGAGGGGGTTAAGAAACCAGAATAGACATCGTGCTCGCAAGATGTATGAGCAAAGATCAGAATAGAAGGGATCTAGCCAAGAAACGAAAACCCCTTTAGTAGATATGTAAATAGACCCCTGGTTAGAGACGAGAAAACGAGGAGGTTTGGTTGAGTCTAGAGAACCTAGAAGCCATTTCATTCATGCCATGAGGGTGAAAGGATCAAGAGGAGTAGCTTTGCTTAGCCACAAAACTAAAAGCAAAGGATAAAGATACATTAACAATATCCCAAAGAAAATGCGAGGGAAGGACCAAGAATGGCATGCGGTTCCTTGCTTTGTTTGATGACCAAAGCTCATTGTTGGGAATGCAGAGAGTCCTGAGTGTATCTTCACCTCGAGCCAAGCCCACTTAAGAATCATAAGAACAATGGGGATCAGCCCCATAAGATGTAGACCTAGAGGCCCTTTCCACGTGCATGAGATTTAGGGCGTTGCCTCTAAATAATATAGCCATATGCATAGAGTTAGCAAGATGTTGGGATGGTGTTTCCCATTCGGTTGAAGACGACGTAGAACCTACCAAAATCTATAGAAACTAAGATCAAACTTCCTCCACATAGTCACTTGCTTTGACCCCATAGTAATGGTCAAGAAGTTGCAGGAGTAAATGAACTCCCTCGTGATGCTTGGTTGTAAGCACAAGCTCGAATGAATTGGCAGCCATGCCTTCAGTCCATCCAACCCAAAATAGGGAGTCATTATGATGACATCAGGAGCCAAACAAGTAGTCGATCCTCACGTTGCATGCAATTAGTTAACGAGTCAAGAATGCATGGGAGCCATTCTACGACCTGGTGGAAGATGGCGTTAAATTGGCTCCCCATTCACGGAAAATATTCATTCAGGAAGACGCCCAAAGCCATATTGAAATTATGACAGAATCCATACAGCTCCTCTGAAACTCAGCATGTGTTCAGGGATCCACGACCGCGTCTATATTTTGCAAATCAAAATGACAGTAGACTAATAAATAGAAATGGTCCAAATGGTTACAAGCAAAATCTGCTGCGAGTCACTTGTCGACAGTTCGAGTCCCAACTCGGACGCTCCCCTTCGAATTTCTTCCTTTCCCAACGGGTCCCTGAGTAATTGTAACAATTTTGTATATGGTAATTTTCCACCTAATGCTTATTCTATCCTCATAGAAATTCATAAAAATTAATAGAAATTACAGAAAATTAATAAAAAATACAAAAATAATAGAAAATTAATAAAAAATGCAAAAATTACAGAAAATTAATAAAAAATGCAAAAATTACGGAAAATTAATAAAAAAATGCAAAAATTACATAAAATTAATAAAAAATTCAAAAAGTACAGAAAATTAATAAAAAATGCAAAAATTACAGAAAATTAATAAGAAAGGCAAAAATTACAGAAAAATAATAAAATATGCAAAAATTCAGAAAATTTATAAAAAATTCAGAAAATTAATAAAAAATTCAAAATTTGTAGAAATTAATGAAAATTCCAATAATTAAAAATAAAAATTCTCCAAAATTCCTGAATAATTCAGAAAAATTCTATAATTCCTAAATTAATTCAAGATTATCAAGTACTTTCATAAAATGCCTTAATCAATAAATCCCCTCCTAAATTTCTAATAATTATTTGTGTCTTGTCTTCTTCATTCATCGTTATTCAAAAATAAAAATCCTTTTTTGTGATTCTTAATCTCACGCGACGAGCTCTAAGCACGAACTGGTAGCTTTTTCTACTGTTCATTGTTTAGAGATTCGTATGGGTCCAAGTGCAGCCGTAGTTGTCTTGGGCCTTGTGCATATGTGGATTAGGGTTGCCTTTCCTTTTTACAAAATAAGAACCTTGCTCATTTTTATTCTACGATTTTCAAAATAAAAATCTTGTTTTGCGATTCTTAATCTCACGCGACCAGCTCTAAGCACGAACTGGTAGCTTTTTCTGCTGTTCGTTGTTTAGAAATTCGTATGGGTCCAAGTGCAGCCGTAGTTGTCTTGGACCCTGTGCATATGTGGATGAGGATTGCCCTCCTAAAAATAGTTTTCACAAATAGTCAGGCTATTTTTACTTTCCAAGTAGCTCCGAAGGTCAAGCCTTCGAGCACATTTCAAACACTCTTTCAAACACTTTTGAAAGTCAAGCCTTCAAAACATAACCAGAACTACGTAAGCCTTGAGTTTCCCATTGCACCGGGGAATACGTAGGAGCGGGATCAAGTCCTGTCAGGCTAACCTCTATCAATTTATTTATTTTCACATTAATTAAGGGATCAAACGATTTTCAAAAATCACACACTCAGTTTAAGGGTACCGTTCTTCGGAACGGGCGAGTGGGGTGCCTAACACCTTCCCCACTCGTAACCGACTCCCGAACCAGAATCTTTTCCTCAAATCAAGGTTTTTTCCAAGTATTTTCCCTTAAATAAAAATTTGGTGGCGACTCCACGTTATCAATCAATTCATTTTCAAATTTTTAGTGAGTTCGTCGTCTCGTCGGAATTACGGTTGCGACAGAGGTGTTGGAGGACTATAGGTGATTTGGCTAACCTATCTTGAACCACTTGCTCTATGGAATATGTCAAGTTTCATGCGTCCTAAAGGAAGGCCCTGATGCTAGAGGTGGCAACTCTCTATGAGGCTTGGTTCTGCATGGGTCGTGCTCTGTTCTTAGCTGAGCAGGGGGTTGAGCAATGGTAGGGACGGGGTTCGTTCACCATTTACCATCATCTTAGCAAAATCCTATAAGGCTCAAACATGGCTGAGTTATATCAGAGACTTCCCCAGGAGAAGAGCCTCTTAATCTGGTTATCAAAGGGTATAATCTTGCTCTGTTTTTTGAGCAATTTTGGCTTCATGTTAGAGCCCAATGCTACACGATGGACCGCATCCTAATTTATCTGTCAAACCTTCTAATGGCCTCTATGGTTGACTCAAATCTTCCCTCGGGATATGAAGCAGAGTGTCTCGAACCATCATTCAAATTAATGGCAACACTGATCGTGCAGAACAGGGGCACTCTAGATCACAAACCTTTACTCTCATGACTAAACTTAACATGTCCGATCCAATCCTTCTCCCCACCCATCAGATTCCAGATTGATACAGCATATAGAGCTAAACATTGTTATGAACACCATGTGTACTAACATGCAGGGTCATCGAACCAAAACTTAAACCAAACATCATATAATTTCATCAAGAACGAAGCCTGGCTCATCCTAAGCGATCTTTAAAACAAATTATATGATGAAGCTCTTGATCTAGACATGAGTTTGGTTAAATTTCAGTGCAAGAATGAGGACTAACCTGTTGAAGGATTAAGGAGATCGAGCTCTGCCTCTAACGATGGTGAATTTTCTCTTCAATCAAAGAACGCTTCTGATCCCCTTCCTTCAGAAGCCAATTCCCGTTCCATCGTTTCTGAAAATCTCCCAAATCTTGAAAAGAAAACGAAACCTCTTAACTTCTCTGTCGATTTTCGTCCTCTTCCTCCTTCAACCTTGAATTTTAATGGCGTTTTAGAGGGAGAGTTTCGTCGCTCCCTTCTTCTCCCTTGTTTTCTTACTTTTTTTCAGTTATTCGCCTCAATGCTCGCTCCCTCTTTTTCCTGTTCTTTTCTAATGTGATTACCAATTCTCTCCAATTTCAGTAGCAAAGCCCCAGAAAAAAAAAAAGGAACCCTGCAAAGCTTCTATGCGGCCCTTTTATAAGCTTTAGAAAACCACCCCGTCCCTCATTTTGCTTTTCATTTTTTTTCTAATTTTTTCTTTTTCTTAATTCTGAATTTTCGTTTTGTTTTACTTATTTTTCATTTTCATTTTACAAATTTTATTTTATTTCCAGATTTCAATTATTTTAATTTTCTTCATTATCATTTTTTATTTTTCTGGTTTTATTTTCAATTTTCTATTTTCTGATTTTTAATATTTTTGATTTTTTGATATTGCAAATTTCAAAGAATGTTTTATTAATTCTCAAATTTTGATTTTTTGATTTTTTAATTTTTCTCAAAGTCATATTTTTATATTTATTTTATTTTTGGTTTTTTAGCTTTTTTAGTATTAATTATTCTAATTTTCTGTTTTTGTTTTTATTATTATTTTGTTGTTTTTTGTTTTTATTTTAATTTTCTGAATTTAAGTTATTCCCAGATTTTGATTTTTGTTCTAATGATTTTTTTTAGTTATTACAATATTGATTTTTAAAAAAAATTTAGTTCTAAATTTTTTAGTTCTAAATTTTTAGTTAATTTTCCCTTTTAATGATTTTACTTTCTTTAACTTCTTATTTTCTTCTTTTTTGGTTTTTAATTCTTTTAATTTCAGTTTTTCTTTATCTTTTAATTTTCTGTTTATTTTTTAATTTTCAGTTTTAATTTTTAATAAAAATGTTTTTATTTATTTTTAAAATTTTATTTGTTTTGTAATTCCTGATTTTATCTTTTTTTGTATATCTTTTATATATTTTTCCAGAATTTGTTTTTTATTAGGATTTTCTAGAATTTCCTTTTATTTTATTTTAATTTTTAATTTTTATTTTCAGATTTTTACTTATTATTTATTATTTATCTATTCTTATTCTTTTTTAGTTATCTTCCAGATTTTCCAATTTTTTATTTTTTAAATTTTGTTTTCAATTTTCAGTTTTTTACTTTCATACTTTTTTTATTTTATTTTTTATTTTTTTATTTATTATTAATTTTCATAATTAATATTTTTTCCTTCTTCTTTATTTTTAGCTTTTAGCTTTTTCTTCTGCTTTCGTTGTTTAGTAATGGTTCATTTTGAAATTCTTGGGTTTTAGGTTTATCCACTAGTTGACTTGAAATAGGTCTCAGACATAATTGGGTGTTTACACCTTAAAATGTTTTTATTACCATAAGTAAATGTCATTCTTTCTTTTTAATAACTACAATAATGTTGGCAAACAATATCACAATGGTCTGATAATGGAATTCGTATGGTTAATCTTGCATATGTGATTTTTCAACCAAATCGATTGTGTTGATGGCCCACAACAAGCTTTTACCATTAAATATATCGTGAAAGAAGAAATACGATTTTGCCTTAGAATTTTGGAGGAGATTAAATTTCTTTGTGCCATGAAAATCTATTTCGATGATAATTTCGAGTTATCTAAAGAATAACCAAAGTCAGCATTTGTGAAGTCTACTTTGTAAAGACACGATACTTTTTATACACATGTTTATAACATAATTTGGCAGCAGCTTTTCACCTTCCCAAGGTTTTTAAGTCAGTTTTTTTAGTAGGATCAAATCTAGCAGAGTTTTTTTGTATCAACTGCAAAATACCTTACAACGGAGAAAATTGCAGGTTTTTCAAAGATGTCGCGAATAGGTTTTTGTGACTCTTTTAATTGCCTCCAAAAGTTTTATTACCTTCGCTAAATGTTATTCTATTTTGAAATAACTACAATATTGTTGTCAAAAAAATATCACAAGGGTCCTAGATTGAAATCTGCATGGCTAATTTTGCGTATGAGATTATTTACACCAGTTGTTTATGTTGATGGCCCACACCAAGCTGTGACCACTGAAAATATCGTCAAAGAAGAAAAAAGTTTTTTCTTTACACCTTTTTCAGAGATTACATTTCTAAATATGATGAAAATTTATTCCAATGAGAATTTTAAACTACCTAAACAATAAACAAAGTCAGCATTTATAGAGCCTACTCTTTCTAGACTCGTTTATTTTTTTACACAAGCTTATAACATGATTTGGTAGCAGCTTTTAATCATAACAACATGTCTATGGTTGCTTTTTTTGTTGGATCAAATCTAGTGGCAATTTTTAGTAAAAGTTGCAAAATAGCTTACAAAGGAGAAAAATGCAAGTGTTTCAAAGATGTCATGAATCAGTTTTTAGGACACTTTTAGCTGCCACCAAATGTTTTTATTATCCTCGCTAAATGTTATTTTTATCTTTTTAATAACTACAACAATTTTGTCAAAAAATGTCACAAGGGTTGTGGAATGGAATTCGTATGGTTAATCTTGCATATCAGAATTTTAACCACATTGTTTGAGATGATTGGCCATAGCAAGCTATTACCATTGAATATATCATCAAAGAAGCAATACAATTTTGCTTTACACTCTTGCAGGAGATTACATTTCTATGTTCCATGAAAATCTATTCCAATAATAATGTCGAATTATCGGAAGAATAACCAAAGTGAGCACTTGTGGAGTCTACTCTTTGAAGACATGTTACTTTTTATACATAAGCTTATAACATAATTGGGCATAAACTTTTAACCATCACAAGGTTTTTTGTCTGTTTTTTTAATAGGATAAAACCAAGCAGCATTCTTTTGTAACAACTGCAAAATACCTTATAGTGGAGAAAGCTGCAAGTGTTTGAAAGATGTCGTGAATAGGTTGGTATGACACTTTTAACCGTCCCCAAAAGTTTTATTACCCTCGCAATTTGTTATTCTATTTTGAAATAACTACAACAATGTTGTCAAAAAATATCACAAGGGTCCCTGGATTGCAATTCGTATGGCTAATCTTCCATATGAGATTTTTGAAAATAAATTGTTTATCTTAACAGCCCATAGCAAGCTGTGACCACTGAAAATATTGTTAAAGAGGCAACAAGATTTTGTAGAGCCGACTCTCTTTAGACTTGTTACTTTTTTTACACAAGCTTATAACATGCTTTGGCAGAGGCTTTTAATCATCGAAAAATATCTGTGGTAGCTTTTTTTGGTGGATCAAATCTTATGGTAGTTTTTAGTAAAAGCCGCGAAATACAGTACAACGACGAAAAATACAAGGGTTTCAAAAATGTCGCGAATAGTTTTTTTGACACTTTTGAGTGCCACCAAATGTTCTTATTACCCTCACTAAATGTTATTTTTTCTTTTTAATAACTACAACAATGTTGTCAAAAAATATCACAAGGGTCCTAGATTGGAATCAGTATGGCTAATTTTTCATATGAGGGTTTTTAAAACAATTGTTTATGTTGACAGCCCACAACAAGCTATGACAATCGAAAATATCGTCAAAGAAGCAGTAATTTTTTGCTTTACACATTTTCTAGAGATTTTGTATTCCGATGATAATTTCAAATTATCTATAGAATAACCAAAGTTAGCATTTGTAGAGCTTACTCTCTTTAGACTCCTTATTGTTTTACACAACCTTATAACTTGATTAGGTGCCAGCTTTTAATGTCACAAAAGTTGTGTAAGTTTTTTTTGTTGGATCAAATCTTGTGGAAATTTTTAGTATAGGCCGTAAAATACATTATAATAGCAATAACTATAAGTATGTCGAAGATGTCGTGAGAAGGTTTTTATGTCACTTTTAATCTCCTCCAAAAGATTTTGGTACCCTTGCAAAATGTTATTCTTTTTTTTGATAGCCATAACAATGTTGTTAAAAAATATCACAAGGATCCTAGAATGGAATTTGTATGGTTAATCTCGCATATGAGATTTTTTAACCAAATTGTATGTGTTGACGGCCCACAACAAGCTATTACCACTGAATATATAGTGAAAGAAGCAATACGATATTGCTTTACACTTTTGCAGGAGATTACATTTGTATCTGCTATGCGAATCTATTCCGATGATAATTTCAAATTATTTAAAGAATAAAAAAGTCAATGTTTGTAGAGTCGTCGGTCTCAAGACTCGTTACTTTTTATGCACAAGCTTATAACATAATTTGGTGGCAGCTATTAATTGTGTTCAGGTTTTTTTTGTCAATTTTCTTAGTAGGATCAAATCTAGGGGCATTTTTTGTAACAATTGCAAACTACCTTACAATGGAGAAAACTGCAAGTGTTTCAAAATGTCGCGAATAGGACTTTATATCACTTTTAATCACGTCCAACAATTTTTATTACCCTCGCCAAATGTTATTCTATTTTTTTAATAGCCACAAGAATTTTGCAAAAAATATCACAATGGTTTTGGAATGGAGTCCCTATGGTTAATCTTGCATATGAGATTTTTTAACAAAATTGTTTGTGTTGATGGTGCATAGCGAGCTATGACCATTGAATATATCGTCAAAGAGGCAACAAGATTTTGGTTTAAACTTTTTTCGAAGATTACATTTCTATTTATCATGAAGATGTATTTCCGTGATAATTTCAAATTATCTAAAGAATAACCAAAGTTAGCATTTGTAGAGTCTACTCTCTCTAGACTCTTTAATTTTTATACATAAGCTTATAATTATGATTTGGCAGTAAGTTTTAACCATCATAAAATTCTTGTGGTAATTTTTTTGGTAGGATCAAATATAGTGGATGTTTTTAGCGATCGCCGCAAAATACTTTTGAACGGAGAAAACTGCAAGTGTTTCAAAGATGTCGCAATTAGGTTTTTATGACCCTTTTAATCGCTTCCAAAAGCTTTTAGTGCCCTTCCTAAATGTTAGTCAATTTTTGTTAATAACTACAACAATGTTGTCAAAAAATATCACAAGGGTCTTAGAATGGAATCCGTATGGTTAATGTTTCAAATGACATTTTTCAGCAAAAATTTTTGTGTTGACGTCCCATAGCAAGCTATGACCTTTGAATATATCGTCAAAGAAGCAATAAGATTTGGCTTTTCACTTTCTCAAGAGATTACATTTCTACATATCACTAAAATGTATTCCGATGATAATTTCAAATTATCTAATAAATAACCAAAGTCAACATTTGTTAAAGCTTACTCTCTATAGACTTGTTACTTTTTCTACACAAGCTTATAACATGATTTGGCAGCAGCTTTTAACCGTCACAAAATTTTTGTGGTAGCTTTTTTGCTATGATCAAATTTGTTGGCCATTTTAAGTAAAAGTCGCAAAATACATTACCAGGAAGAAAACTTCAAGTGTTTCAAAGATGTCGCCGATAGGTTTTTATATCAATTTTAATCACCTCCAAAAGTTTTTATTACCGTCGGAAAATGTTATTCTATTTCTTTTAATAGCCACAACAATGTTGTCAAAAAATATCACAAGGGTCTTGAAATGAAGTCCTTATGATTAATCTTGCATATGAGATTTTTTAACAAAATTATTTATGTTGATGGCCCCTATCAAGCTATGACCATTGAATATATCATCAAAGAGGAAACAAGATTTTTGTTTAAACTTCTTTCGAAGATTACATTTCTATTTATCATGAAAATATATTTGTGATAATTTCAAATTTTCTAAAGAATAACCAAAGTCAGTATTTGTAAAGCCTACTCTTTCTAGACTCGTTAATATTTATACACAAGCTTATAACATGATTTGGCAGCAACTTTTAACCATCATAAAATTCTTGTGGTAGTTTTTTTTGGTAGGATCAAATCCAGTGGATGTTTTTAGCGACCGCCGCAAAATAATTTACAACCAAGAAAACTGCAAGTGATTCGAAAATGTCGCAATTAGGTTTTTATGACCCTTTTAATCGCTTCCAAAAGCTTTTAGTGCCCTTGCTAAATGTTAATCAATTTTTGTTAATGACTATAACAATGCTGTCAAAAAATATCACAATGTTCTTGGAATGGAATCCGTATGGTTAATGTTTCACCTGACATTTTTCAACAAAATTGTTTGTGTTGACGACCCACACTAAGGTATGACCATTGAATATATCGTCAAAGAAGCAATACGATTTGGCTTTTCACTTTCTCAAGAGATTACATTTCTACATATCATGAAAATGTATTCCGATGATAATTTCAAACTATCAAATAAATAACCAAAGTCAACATTTGTAAAGCATACTCTCTCTAGACTCGTTACTTTTTACACACAAGCTTATAACATGATTTGGTAGCAGCTTTTAATAGTCCAAAAAATTTTGTGGTTGCTTTTTTGGTAGTATCAAATCTAGTGGCAGTTTTAAGTAAAAGTCACAAAATACATTACAACGGAGAAAACTGCAAGTGTTTTGAAGATATTGTGAATATGTTTTATGACCCTTTTAATAGCCTCCAAAAGTTTTTTTTACCCTGGCTAAATGTTGTTATAGTTTTTTAATAACTACAACAATGTTGTCGACAAATATCACAAGGGTCTCTGGATGGAATCCATATGGTTAATCTTAAATATGAGATTTTTTAGGAATGTTGTTTTTGTTAACGGCCCACAGGAAGCTTTGACCATTGGATATATCGTCAAAGAAGCAATAAGATTTTTCTTTATACTCTTTTCAGTGATTACATTTCTACATATCATGAAAACGTATTCTGATGATAATTTCAAATTATCTAAAGAATAACCAAAGTCAGCATAAAGCATTGAAATGAACATATTTTGTTATAGAGCATACTCTTTCTAGACTCGTTACTTTTTATATGGATTCTTATAATATTTTGGGAGCAGCTTTTAACCATCAAAAAAATTTTGTGGTAGCTTTTTGGTAAGATCAAATCTAGTGGCTGTTGTTAGGAAAACCTACAAAATAAATTACAATAGGGAAAAGTGCAAGTGTTTCGAAGATGCCACGAATACGTTTTTATGAAACTTTTAATCGTATAACACCCTAAAAATGAATATTGATTTTACGCCTAAGTCGTTCTTTTGGTTCTATTTTTAGTTTATTATCTCAGGATGCAGAATTCATTTTAGAAAATACTTATATTTAAATACAGTAATTTTTTTAAAACTATTTTATATAAATTATGAGTCTTGTCGATAAAATGTGCGTAGTGGTAAATTAAATCGTTATGTAAATTTCTACGTACGTTCAAAACATTAGGAATATACTAAGCGTTCATATTGTTCTTTCCGTTTATCATTTTCATATAATAGTTAAACAAGATTTAAGCATAACATTCACATCATAAAGTAATTATTCATAACATATCATACAGACAATAAGTCATAGGCCTGTGAGCCTTATCATAGAGTTATTATAAACTACAAATTTACATTTCTCATGGTACAACTTTTATACATTAACAAATTTACATAACATACTATCATAATACTAATACATATAATTAGGATGCTTAGATCCTTCTATTCACAATATTAGCATGACGTGAATTTTCTTTAGACGAGAGTGTCTTGCATCCGCTTCACTAACGTGAATTTCCAACATAACATACAACGTCCGTAATGTTTGGGAAGAAAATGGAAGTAGGGATGAGAAACTAAGTTTCTTAGTAGGCTTTCTACTTAGTTCTAATGTAATCCTTTTTATCCCAACCACTTCAGTTTATTTCACAAATCATTTCTTACATAAAAGTTACTTTTAATTCTTTTGAAAAAACTTCTTTCAAGGGGATAAATTTTATTCAGAAACATACATTTGAGTTCTTAAGCATACATTTCTCTTAACATTCATAAACTTTAGGATCACAAATAAGATATCATTTAACATACAATTATTCTATGTTCTAAAGTTTATTCATTACTACTTTTCTTGGTCTTTATCATTTTTTTGTCCAACCTTTGGGACATTTTATAAATCTAGTTTCACCACCTTTGGGAGAAAAGAATTAGACATAGACATGTATTAAATGTGTCAAACAATATCTTCTCACCTCCTACTAAAATTAAGGATATGAACTCATTCCTAGGTCATTGTCACCACCACATAAGGTGTGAAGGACTCAATGCCTTCGTAGTAGAATGATTTTTGGAACGACCTTTGGCTCCAAAAAGCAACCTTCAGCTTCTCTTCAGTGTAGCTTTTGAGGGTCCTTTAGAATCACAAAAAGAGTAGTATTATGTTTTCATATAACATTTGCTTTAATGATCCCTTAATCTTTTTATGTTCATTTCAATGGCTTCCGAATAATTATGCATGCTTAAAAAAATTTCCAGCCAATATGGAATGTACATATAGGTTTTGAACCTTGATAAACCAATCTCATACATAATCATCATTTCTTTCTCCTTCATGAGCATTCACTATTTATATTATAAGTTGACTGGTAAATCACATAACATTGTATCCCAAATACAAGTCCAAACAATTTTCTCAATTGGATTTCTAATGTTGAATCACTCAAGGAACTTATTCCACTCAACCTTCTAAGTTACCTCTTATCCTTTCCTTTTCTCAAGTTTATATTTTTTATTAAGATTTTTACATCTTAGAATATTAATTTAGGTAGCTTTTAATTATTTACAACATTTTTCATTAAACACAACCGAATGGTAACTTGTACCTTTTTCTATTTTCTTTTATACATTTGATTCTTCTTATAACATTCTCAGACTTCTTAAGCTATATAAATTAGGACTTTTAAACTTCTTTTCTCTTTATTAACCTAGAATGGCCAAATATAAACTCTAGGATCCTACTTTCTTTTAATTCACTCCCTTCCTTCTAATAAGTCAATTTAGGTTATTTTAAGTCTAACTCATTCATTGGAATCCAACTTATATACTTTTATAATTTCCTTCTCATTAAGGTATGCCATGATTGAATTACTTAGTGGACTTCTAACTTCATGTTTAAGTCCTAACCATCCTTCTTAATCATGCCTCAGGTAAACCTTTGAAATATGTGACCTTGTGTTCTCCTTTTTAGTACCTTAATAATTAGGTATAATTGACTCTTACACCTTTAAAATCTCTTTTATTCTAGACCAAATAATATCTAATTAAGGCAAGTAGAAATTAATTAATCTTCAAGGTCAATTTATTCCTAAATGGCCAAATGACCTACTTCCTAAAATCCTACCTTTCATACACTTCAATTATATTTTTCTTACATGTTTAGGATCATTATTTGGTGCTAGTTAAGGTTTCAAACTCATTCTTAGTTAATTTAAAACATGGTAGCCTAATTCCAACCTCCTACACTTAGGTTTCCACGACTTCCTTCTTAACCCTAAGATCATTTACCTAAAAAATCAATAGGTCTCTTTATCCATCTTAAAACTTTTTCATACTTTAAATTCATTTTATTCATATGAAAAAGGTCCTTAATTAAAATTAATGGGAAATTAAAACCTCCTTTTAGTTAATTAACCACTAAGTGGCCGAATGCCATTCTTCTAGGTTTAGGGTTTCCTTCTCCTAACCCTAGTTGACTTAAGTTGACCATTTCTTAACCTTACTTGACCTAAGTTGACCATTACTTGGGGACCAAGTTTAGAGTTCAGAATTGACTTAGTCTAAGGTAATTTTAAGTATTTTTACCTAAAACATAATGAAATGGCCGAATTTTACATTTACCCTTGCTTAAGTTATGGTAAATTTTCTAGTTACCCATTTTAAGCTTTCTTGGGAATTTTACTACTTAGTAATTTTTGGATTTTACCCTAAGCTTACTTAGGCCATATATTCTGAAACTTACCCTTTAAAATGTTGATTAAACCACTAATAAAATTATTACTTGTTGAAAATGGTTGATTTATTCTTAAATAACATTCTAAAGCATATTTTTTTTTGCCAATATCTCTCTAGGGTGGCCGAATGCACTCCTAGAGGTTTTTAACCCTTTTTTTCTTTGATGAAATATGATCAATGGTTGATTTAGTTTATTTAAAACTTGATTTTAGAGCTTAAGTTATTTAGAAAATTTTAACCAAGTTAAACTATGCTTTTGGAGTGGTGGCTGAAAGCCTTCCTTAGTTAGCCAAGGTAATTTCTTCCCACCTTTCATCTCACACCACCTTAGTTCAATGGTATTAAGCTTTTTCAGCCCCTCTTGCCTATGGTCCATGCTTGTTTTGTCAAGGTTGTGATGCTTGGTGCTGGTCCCAATTAGGCTTGGGTGCCATACAAGGATTTTGCCATTTTTGGGCTAAAAGTTACAACTTTTGCTTGGTCGCTTTCTAACTATTGTCCAAAGGGAACCTTTGGAACTTATTACATAAATTTATTTCACCTATTAGCATACATACTAAGAGGTGTACATCCAACACAAATATCATACCAAACTCATCACAAGAAAAAAATCATAAGGTCAAAACTAAATCATAAAGCAAGCATGAAAACAACAATATAGCATATTTTTCCAAGCCACAAAGAGTATATTCCCATGATCTACTCCAAGATCCAGCTATCCTCTTTAAAATAAGCTTCAAAAAACTTTCTCATGAGAGTATAAAACTTATCAAAGCTTCAAAAATAATTTTAAAACAAAACCCACATATTAAATTTTTTCTATGTGCCTTAGAAGCACTTTTAACCGAACAAACTTTGTTTTTCTTTTCAAAAATCACTAAACATTGGTGGGGCTGTTTTTGAATGGTTAAAATAAAATTTTAAATTCTGAAAAGTGAAAACAAAATAAGGTACAAAGATCTTAAAGAAAAGATGCATGAAAGAAAACACACATACCATAAAAAGACAAGTTAGAAGCATAAAAAGACAAGTGGAAGGATCCTACTTGTTGAAGACCTCCTAAGTGTTTTGTGGGGCTTTGATGGCTGCCTTGGGTCCCCTCTTTTCTGATCTGAATGTGGACAACTGATGGTGGTGGGCCTTTGATGTTTATGTCTTTAATCCAGGTTAAGTCTTAAAGATGAAGACTTAGGCTTAAAGGTGTAGGTTTTGGGTGATTTGAGGTAAGATGAGTTTAGAGATAATGGATAGGATTTTTATAAGTGTTTAGGCTGAAAAATTTGAAGAAAATGAGGTCCCAAGGGTCCCAACATAATTTGACCACTTATGGGCTAAGTGGGATTAATTTTGTACTTAGGGGTATTATTGTAATTTTGCCTAGATTTTTCCTATTTTCCAAAATAAATCAAAATTAAAGGAATTATCCTTTTAGATTTAAATTAGTGTTAATTAGGCTGATTTTACCTCTAATTATGATTAACTTAGTTTAAGCATGCTTTACTTTTAATTAACTAAGGTTAATCAGTCTTGATTATGATTAAAGGAACCTTCTTACTATTCACTTTTGTGTTTTTGTTGAAGCCTTCGTTGACTTGAGTTTGGTGACTCATCACGACCTTTCCAGCTGCCGTTGTTCGTGCATATTAGTGTGGGGCCCACTCTTGGTGTGCGTATCACATTTTCTTGCTCTTCTGGCCTTTTAGAGTGTTTCGTAATTTTTTTCTCAACATTACCGAAAAATTTTCCAAATTATTCCTCTGACATTTCTAAGAATTATGGTTTCATTCTCATGTTAATCTAAGGTCATATGCTATTTTTATGGGAATTGACTAGCTTTGTGCAAAAGTATAGCTCCTAAGGGAATTTTTGTCATTTTTAAGGTTCCCAAAGGACGTTTTCATCCCTTCTTAGGTTTCTAAATTTTTCTCACTACTTTTAACCATCCATGATGTTTTGTAATCCCTTCAGCATGTCTTTTACTTGTGTTTCTATTTCTCTATCTCTTTATTTGAGTTTCCTTGGTGCAGGGGCATTTTTGTTATGTGCACCAAACTTTCTAAGTTCCATGCTTTTGGCTTCTAAATTCTCCTAGTTTCATTCTAGAAACTACTTGTAGCCTCAAACATTTATCATAGAAAATTTTGGAGGTTACAAACCGCCTCCAAAAGTTTTTATTACCCTCACTAAATGTTATTCAATTTTGTAATAAATATAATAATGTTTTCAAAAAATATCACAAGGGTCTTGGAATGGTATTCGTAGTCCAAATCTTTCTCATGAGATTATTTAACCAAATTATTATTTTTTTTAAAGGCCCAAAGTGAATTATTACCATGGAATATATCCTCAAATAAGCAATAAGATTTTTCTTTACACTTCTTTAGTACATTACATTTCTACCTATCATGAAAATGAATTCTAAAGAGAACTTCAAACTATCTAAAGAAGAACCGAAGTTAGCATTTGTAGAGCCTACTCTCTCAAGTCTCGTTACTTTCTATACACAAGCTTATAAGATGATTTGGCAGTGGCTTTTAACCATCACCTAAGTTTTGTGGTAGTTTTTTTGGTAGGATCAAATCTAGTGGCAGTTTTTAGGAACAGCTGCAAAATACCTTACCACGAAGAAAACAACAAAAGTTTCGAGGATGTCTCAAAATGGCCATGATACTTTAAATCACCTTCAAAAGTTTTTATTATCCTTCCTCAATGTTATTCTATTTCGAAATAACTACAAAAATGTTGTCTGAAACTATCAGAAGGGTCCTGGAGTGGAATCCGTAGTCTGATTCTTTAACATGAGATTTTAAAACCAAATTAGTTTACATGGAGGCGCAAAGAATGCTATTACGACTGAATATATCGTCAAAGAAGCTTAAATATTTTTATTTACCCTTTTTTAGGAGATTACATTTCTATGTATCATGAAAACGAATTTTTGATGAGTATTTCAAATATCTAAACAATAACCAAAGTTAGCATTTGTAAGGCCTACTCTCTCAAGATTGAGTACTTTTCATACACAAGCTTATAACATGATTTGGAAATGGCTTTTAACTATCACAAAATTTTTATGGTTGGTTTTTTTGAAGGATCAAATCTAGTGGCAATTTTTAGTAAAAGCAGCAAAACACCTAACCACGGGAAAAATGCAAGTGTTTCGAAGATGTCGCAAATAGGTTTTTATAACAATTTTAACCGCCTTTAACAATTTTTATTACCCTCGCTAAATGTTCTTCATTTTTGTAATAACTACAACAATGTTTTTAGAAAAATATCACCAGGGTCTATGAATGGTATCCGTAGTCTAATTCTTACACATGGGATTGTTTAACCAAATTGTTTTTTTGGAAGTCCCAAAGCATGCTATTACCACTGAATATATCGCCAAAAAAGCAACAAATTTTTTCATTACACTTTTTTAGGAGATTACATTTCTACTTATCATGAAAATGAATTCTTACGAAAATTTCAAATTATCTAAAGAATATCCAAAGTTATCATTTGGAGAGCCTACTGTCTCAAGACTCGTTACTTTTTATACACAAGTCTATAAAATGATTTGATAGCGACTTTTAACCATTACAAAAATTTTGTTACAGTTTTTTGGTAGGATCAAATCTAGTGGAAGTTTTTAGTAACAACCACAAAATACCATACAATAGAGGAAATTGCAAATATTTCAAAGATGTCGTGAATAGGTTTTTATGATACTTTTAACCCCCTCAAAATGTTTTGGTTAACCTAGCTATGTTATTCTATTTTGTAATAACTACAACAATGTTGTGAAAAAATATAATAAAGGTCTTAGAATGGAATTTGTATGCTTAATCTTACATATGAGATTTTTAACCAAACTTTTTGTCTTCACAGCCCACAACAAGCTATGACCACTAAATATATCATCCAGCAAGAAATAAGATTTCACTTTACACTTTTTCATGAGATTACTTTTCATCTATTACAAAAATGAATCTAATGAGAATTTCAAATTATTGAAAGAATAACCAAAGTTAGCATTTGTAGGGCCTACTCTCTCAAGACTGAGTACTTTAAATTCACCAGCTTATAACATGATTTGGCAGAGGTTTTTAACTGTCAAAATTTTTATGGTTGTTTTTTTTTTGTTGGATCAAATCTAGTGGCAGCTTTTGGTAAAAGCTGCAAAATACCTTAAGACGGGAATAACTGCAAGTGTTTCGAAGATGTCGCGAATAGGTTTTTATGACAGTTTTAACCACCTCAAACAGTTTTTATTACCCTTGCTAAAAGTTATTCAATTTTGTAATAAATATAACAATGTTTTCAGAAAATATCACAAGGGTTTGTGAATGGTATCTATATTCTAATTCTTTCACTTGAATATAACAATGTTTAACCAATTTTTTTTAAGGCCCAAAGTATGTTATTCCCACGGAATATATCGTCAAAGAAGCAATAAATTTTTTCATTACACTTTTTAGGAAATTACAATTCTATCTATCATGAAAATGAATTTTGATAAAAATTTCAAATTATCTAAAGAATATCAAAAGTTAGAATTTTGTAGAGCCTACCCTCTCAAACCTCGTTACTTTTGATACACAAACTTATTATATGATTTGGCAGCGACTTTTAACCATTATAAAATTTTTGTGCCAATTTTTATTATAAAATCAAATCTACTGGAAGTTTTTAGTAACAGCCGACAATTGTGTTACAACAGGCAAAATTGCAAGTGTTTTGAAGATGTTGCAAATAGGTTTTTATGAGACTTTTAACCCCCTCCAAAAATTTTGGTCACCCTTACTAAATGTTATTTTATTTTGTAATAACTACAACAATGTTGTGAAAAAATATAACAAGGGTCTCAGAATGGAATTCGTATGCTTAATCTTGTATACGACATTTTTTACCCAAACTTTTTGTCTTCACAACCCACAACATGCTATGACCATTGAATATATCAGCCAGGAAGAAATAAGATTTTTCTTTACACCTTTTCATGAGACTGCATTTCAACCTATTATGAAAATGAATCTGATGAGAATTTCAAATTATTTAAAGAATAACCAAAGTTAGCATTTGTAGGGCTTACTCTCTCAAAACTAAGTACTTTAAATTCACAAGCTTATAACATGATTTGGCAGTGGTTTTTAACCATCAAAAGTTTTATGGTTGTTTTTTTTTGTTGGATCAAATTTAGTAGAAACTTTTAGTAAAAGCCACAAAATACCTTAGAATGGGAAAAACTGCAAGCGTTTCGAAAATGTCGCGAATAGGTTTTTATGATAATTTAAGAATTTTTATTACCCTTGCTAAAAGTTATTCAATTTTATAATAACTATAACAATGTTTTCAGAAAATATCACAAGGGTTTGTGAATGGTATCCGTATTCTAATTCTTTCACTTGAGATTATTTAACCAATTTTTTTTAAGGCCCAAAGTATGCTATTACCACTGAATATATAGTCAAAGAAGCAATAAATTTTTTCATTACACTTTTTAGGAAATTACAATTCTATCTATCATGAAAATGAATTTTGATAAAAATTTCAAATTATCTAAAGAATATCCAAAGTTAGAATTTGTAGATCCTACTCTCTCAAGAGTCGTTGCCTTTTGTACACAAGCTTATAACATGATTTGGTAGCGACATTTAACCACTACAAAATATTTGTGGCAGTTTTAATTATAGAATCAAATCTAGTGGAAGTTTTTAGTAACAACCGAGAATTGTGTTACAATAGATAAATTTGCAAGAGTGTTGAAGATGTTGCAAATAGGTTTTTATGACACTTTTAACCTCCTTCAAAATATTTGGTTACCCTCACTAAATGTTATTCAACTTTGTAATAACTACAACAATGTTGTGAAAAAATATAAAAATGGTCTTGGAATCGAAATTGTATGCTTAATCTAGCATATGAGATTTTTGAACCAAATTGTTTTGATTGATGGCCCACAACAGCCTATGACCATTGAATATATTAACAAAGAAGAAATATTATTTTCTCTTAACTTCTTTAGGAGACTATATTTCCATGTAACAGGAAAATGTATTCCGATGATAATTTGAAATTATCTGAAGAATAACCAAAGACTGCATTTATAGGGCCTACACTCTCAAGACTCGTTTCTTTTATTACACAGGCTTATAACATGATTTGACCGTGGCTTTTAACCATCAGCAAATTTTTGTGATAGTTTTATTGGTAGAATAAAATCTAGCGGCAGTTTTTAGTGAAACCAGGACAATATCATAGAATAGACAAAGCTGCAAGAGTTTCGAAGATGTTGCGAATAGATTTTTATGACACTTTTAACCCCCACAAAGTTTTCGTTACCCTCGCTAAATGTTATTCTACTTTTTAATAACTACAACAACATTGTCAGAAAATATAACAAGTAATCCATAGGCTTAGTCTTGCATATGAGATTTTTTAACCAAATTGTTTGTGTTGATGGTCCACAGCAACCTTTGACCATCGAATATATCTTAAAATAAGAAATATGATTTTTTATAACACTTTTCAAGAGATTACATTTCCACATATCATGAAAATGTATTCCGATGATAATTTTAAATTATCTAAAGAATAACCAAAGTCAACATTTGTAGAGCCTACTCTCTCAAGACTCTTTACTTTTTATACAGAAGCTTATAACATGATTTGTAGCAGCTTTTAATCGTCACAAAATTTTTGTGATATTTTTTTTTTGTAGGATCAAATCTAGTGGCAGTTTTTAGTAAAAGTCGCAAAATACCTTACAACAGAGAAAACTGCAAGTGTTTCGAAAATGTTGTGAATAGGTTTTTATGACACTTTTAACCCCCTTGAAAAGTTTTTATTACCCTCGCTAAATGTTATTCTATTTTGTAATAACTACAACAACGTTGTCGGAAAATATCACAAGGGTCTTGGAATGCAATCCATATGCTTAGTGTTGCATACGAGATTTTTTAACCAAATTGGTTGTGTTGATAGTTAGCAAGCTCTAACCATCGAATATATCATAAAAGAAGAAATATGATTTTTTATAACACTTTTCAGGAGATTACATTTCCACGTATCATGAAAATGTATTCTGATGATAATTTTAAATTATCTAAAGAATAACCAAAGTCTGCATTTATGGAGCCTGCTCTCTCAAGACTCATTACCTTTTATACATAAGCTTATAACATCATTTGGTAGCAGCTTTTAATAATCACAAAATTATTGTGATATTTTTTTGGTAGGATCAAATCTAGTGGCAGTTTTTAGTAAAAGTCACAAAACACCTTACAACAGAGAAAACTGCAAGTGTTTTGAAAATGTTGTGAATAGGTTTTTATGACACTTTTAACCCCCTCGAAAAGTTTTTATTACCCTCGCTAAGTGTTATTCTAATTTGTAATAACTACAACAACGTTGTCAGAAAATAATCACAAGGGTCTTGAATGCAATCCATATGCTTAGTGTTGCATATAAGATTTTTTAACCAAATTGGTTGTGTTGATAGTCAGCACGCTCTGACCATCGAATATATCATAAAAGAAGAAATATTATTTTTTATAACACTTTTCAGGAGATTACATTTATACGTATCATGAAAATGTATTTTGATGATAATTTTAAATTATCTAAAGAATAACCAAAGTCTGCATTTGTAGAGCTTACTCTCTCAAGACTCATTACTTTTTATACATAAGCTTATAACATGATTTGGTAGCAGCTTTTAATCGTCACAAAATTTTTGTGATATTTTTTTGGTAGGATAAAATCTAGTGGCAGTTTTTACTAAAAGTCGCAAAACACCTTACAATAGAGAAAACTGCAAGTTTTTAAGCAAATCGTTTCTTTGAAGGCCCAGAGAAAGCTATGACCCATGAATATATCATCAAGGAAGCAGTAAGATTTTCCTTTACATTTTTTTAGGAGATTACATTTCTGTCTATCATGGAAATGAATTAGGTGAAGAATTTCATGTTTTTTAAAGAATAACCAAACTTAGCATTTGGATAGGCTACTCTCTCAAGACTCATTACTTTTTATATGCAAGCTTATAACATGATTTTGCAACAACTTTTAACCGTCAGAAAATTTTTTGGTTGTGATTTTTGTAGGATCAAATCTAGTGGTAGTTTTTAGTAACAGTTGTAAAATACCTTACAAAAATCGCAAGTGTTTCGAAGATGTCATGAATAGGTTTTTATACCCTTTAAACTGCCTCCAAAAGTTTATATTATCGTCATTAAATGTTATTCTATTTTTTAATAATTATAACAATTTTTGTCAAAAAATATCACAAAGGTCTGCAATAGAATCTGTATGGTTAATCTTGCATATGATATTTTTTTTAACCAAATTGTTTGTGTTGACTGCCTGCCGCAAGCTCTGACTATTGAATATATCGTCCAAGAAGCAATAATATTTTGCTGTAAAATTTTTCTGGAGATTACATTTCTATGTATTATGAAAACATATTCTAATGATAATTTCAAATTATCTAAAGAATAACCAAAGTCGGTTTGTATGGCCTCCTCTCTCTAGACTCGTTACTTTTTCTACACAAGCTTATAAACTTTTTTGGCAGAGGCTTTTAACACTCACAAAATTTTTGTGGTACTTTTTTGGCAGGACCAAATCTAGTGGCAGTTATTAGTAAACGCTGCAAAAATACGTTACAACGAGAAAAATTCAAGTGTTTCAAAGATATCGCAAATAGGTTTTTATTACCCTTTAACTATGTCCATAAGTTTTTATTACCATTGCTAAACGTTACACTATTTTTTTAATAACTACAACAATGTTGTGAAAAAACATCACAAGTTGTTTGGACTCGGAACCATAGTTTAATTCTTTCACATGAGATTGTTTAAGCAAATTATTTTTTTAGAAGGCCAAGAGAAGATACGATCACTGAATATATCATCAAGGAAGCAGTAAGATTTTGCTTTACACTTTTTTAGGAGATTACATTTCTACCTATCATGGAAATGAATTAGGAGAAGAATTTCAAGTTTTCTCAAGAATAACCATACTTAGCATTTGTATAGCTTACTCTCTCAAGATTCATTACTTTTTATATGAGAGCTTATAACATGATTTGAATGGCTTTTAACCATCACAAAATTGTTTTGGTTGCTTTTTTGGTAGGATCAAATATAATGGTAGTTTTTAGTAACAACCGAAAATACCTACCTTACCACGGTAAAAATCGTAAAAGTGTTTCGAAGATGTCATGAATAGTTTTTTATGACCCTTTTAATCGCCTCCAAAAGTTTTTATTTCCCTTGTTGGATGTTATTCTATTTTTTTAATATCTACAACAATGATGTCAAAAATTATCACAAAGGTCTTAGAATAGAATCCGTATGGTTAATCTTGCATATGATATTTTTTTAACCAAATTGTTTGTTTGACGGACCACCGCAAGCTCTGACCATTCAATATATCATCCAGGAAGCAATAAGATTTGACTATAAAATTTTTTCAGAGATTACATTTCTACGTATCATGAAAATGTATTCTGATGATAATTTCAAATTATCTACAGAATAACGAAAGTTGGTTTGTATGGCCTACTCTTGCTAGACTTGTCACTTTTTAAACACAAGCTTATAACATTTGTTAGAAGCGGGTTTTAACCGTTACAACATTTTTGTGGTAGTTTTAGGGTAGGATCAATTCTAGTGGCAGCTTTTAGTAAAAGCCGCAAAATACATTACAATAGAGAAAACTACATGTCTTTCAAAGATGTCACGAGTATGTTTTTATAAAACTTTTCACCCCCTCCAAAAATTTTTATTACCCTCGCTAAATATTTTTCTATTTCGCAACTACAACAATGCTGTAAAAAATTATCACAACGGTCTTAGAGCGGAATTCTTAATCTAATTCCTTTCACATAAGATTGTTTATCCAAATTGTTTTTTTTAGAAGCGCAAATGACGTTGTTACCACTGAATATATTAGCAAAAAAGCAATAAGATTTTTCTTGACACTTTTTTTGGAGATTACATTTTTCTCCCTGTCATGAAAATGAATTATGATGAAATTTCAAATTATCTAAAGAATAACCAAGGTTAGCATTTGTAGAGCCTAGTCTCTCAAGATTCGTTACTTTTTATATGCAAGCTTATAATATGATTTAGTAGCAGCATTTAATCGTCCTAAAATTTTTGTAGCAGTTTCTTTGGTAGGATCAAGTCTAGTGGTAGTTTTTAGTAACAGCTGAAAAATACCTTACAAGGGAGAAAACTGCAAGTGTGTTGAAGATGTCGCGAATAGGTTTTCATGACACTTTCACCTCCAAATGTTTTAATTACCCTCACTAAATGTTATTCTATTTTGAAATAACTACAACTATGTTGTAAAAAAAATATAACAAAGGTCAAGGAATGGAATCAGTATGCTTAATCTTGCATATGATATTTTTTAACCAAATTTTTGTGTTAATGACCCAAACAAGCTACGACCACTGAAAATATCCTTAAGGAAGCAATCAAATTTTTCTTTACACTTTTTTAAGAGATTTTATTTTTACCTACCATGAAAATTAGTTCTAATGAGGATTTCAAATTATCTAAAGAACTACCAATGTTAGCATTTGTAGAGTGCAGTCTATCAAATCTCATTACTATTTATACACAAGTTTAGAACATGTTTTGAAAATGGCTTCTAACCGTAAAAAAATTTGTGGTTTTTTTTGTGGTGGGATCAAATCTAGTCGTAGTTATTAGTAAATGCCGCAAAATACCTTACAACAGAATAAAGTACAGGTGTTTCAAAGATGTTGCGAATAGGTTTTTATTACCCTTTTATCACTCCAAAAAGTTTTTACTCCCCTCGCTAAATATTATTCTATTTTGAAATAACTACAACAATTTTGTCAGAAAATATCATAAGGGTCTTGGAATCAAATTTGTATGCTTAATCTTGCATATGAGATTATTTAACCAAATTCTGTGTTAACGGTCCAAAGTAAGCTAAGACCATTGAATATATATCGTTAATAAAGCCATAATATTTTACTTTACACTTTTTCAAGGATTACATTTCCATGTATCAAGAAAATGTATTCAAATGATAATTTCAATTTATCTAAAGAATAATGAAAGTTAGCATGTGTAGAGCTTACTCTCTCTAGACTTGTTACTTTTTATACCAAAGCTTATTACATGATTTGGTAGCGGCTTTTAACCGTCACAAATTTTTTGTTGTTGTTTTTCGGTAAGGTCAAATCTAGCGGCAGTTTTTAGTAATAGCTACAAAATACCTCACAACAAAGAAAACTACAACTGTTTCGAAGATGTCGTGAATAGGTTTTCATGACACTTTAAACAGCCTCCAAAATTTTTTATTACCCTTGCTAAATATTTATCTATTTTGAAATAACTACAACAATGTTCTAAAAAAATATCAAAAGGTTCTTGTGATGGAATCTGTATGCTTAATCTTGCATATGAGATTTTTGAACCAAATTTCTTTTGTTGATGGCCCATAGCAACCTTTCACCACTCAATATATATTGTCAAGGAAAAGCCAAGATTTTGCTTTACACTTTTTCAAGAGATTACATTTCTACATATCATGAAATAGAATTTTGATGAGAAATTCAAACAATCTAATGAATAACTAAAGTTAGAATATGTAGAGGCTACTCTCTGCAGACTCATTACTTTTTATACACAAGCTTAAAGCATAATTTAGCGGCATCCTGGTAGGATCAAATCTAGTGGTAGTTTTTAGTCATAGCTGCAAAATACCTTACAACCGAGAATGTTGCAAGTGTTTCTAAGATGTCGCAAATAGGTTTTTATGACACTTCAAACCGCCACCAAAATTTTTTATCACCCTCGCTAAATGTTATTCTGTTTTGTAATAACTAAACCAATTTTTCCAAAAAGTATAACAAGGTTCTTGGAATGGAATTCGTATGCTTAATCTTGCATATGACATTTTTTAACAAAATTTTTTGTGTTGACAGCCCACAACAAGCTATGACTACTGAATATATCGTGAAGGAGGCAATAAAATTTTTGTTTACACTTTTTCACAAGAGTACATTTCTACATATCATGAAATTGAATTCGTATGAGAATTTAAAATTATCTAAAGAATAACCAAAGTTACAATTTGTTTAGCCAACTCTCCGTAGACTCATCACTTTTTATACACAAGCTTATAACATGTTTTGGCAGCAACTCTTAATTGTCACAAAAGTTTGTGGTATTTCTTTTGGAGGGATCAATTCTAGTGGTACTTTTTAGTAACAGCCAGAAGATACCTTCCAACGAGGAAAACTGCAAGTGTTTCGAATATGTCACGAATAGGTTTTTGTGACACGTTAAACCGCCTCCAAAACTTTTTATCACCCATGCTAAATGTTAAATAACAGAAAATATGGTGTTAAAAAATATCACAAGCGACTTGGAATGGAATTCATATGCTTAATCTTGCACATAAGATTTTTTCACCAAATATTTTGTGTTGACGACTCACAGCGAGCTATGACCACTGAATATATCGTTAAGGAATTTATAAGATTTTGATTTACACTTTTTTAAGATGATACATTTCTTTGTATCATGAACTATAATTCTGATAAGAGTTCCAAATTATCTAAAGAATAACAGAAGTTACTATTTGTACAGCCTACTCTCTGTAGACTCATTACTTTTTATACACAACCTTATAAGATGATTTGGTAGCGGCTTTTAATAGTCACAAAATTGTTATGGTATTTTTTTTTTGGAAGGATCAATTCTTGTGGTACATTTTACTAATAGCTGGAAGACACCTTACACAACAAGGAAAACTGCAAGTGTTCCGAAGATGTTATGAATAGGTTTTTATGACATTTTAAATTGCATCCAAAACATTTTATCACCCTTGCTAAACATTATAATATTTTGAAATAGCTACAAATATGGTGTCTAAAGACATCACAAGCATTTTGGAATGGAATTCATAAGCTAAATCTTGCATATGAGATTTTTTAACCAAATTGTTTGTGTTGATAGACGACAGCAAGCTATATCCATTGAATATATCGTCAAAGAAGTAATATGATCTTGCCTTAAACTTTTTCAGATATTACATTTCCTATGTATCCTAAAAATATATTTCGATGATATTTCAAATTTTCTATAGAATAACGAAAGTCAAAATTTTTAGATCCTACTCTCTCAAGACTCACTGCTTTTTACACACAAGCTCATCAAATGCTTTGGCAGCGGATTTTAACCATCACATAAATCTTGTGGTAGTTTTTTTGGTAGGATCAAATATAGTGAAAATATTTAGTAACAGCCACAAAATACCTTACAAAAAAGAAAATTGCAAGTGTTTCGTAGATGTCGTAAATAGGTTTTCATGACACCTTAAATTGCCACCAAAAGTTTTTGTTACCCTCGGTAAATATTTTTCTATTTTGATATACTAAAATAATGGTGTCAAAAATATCACAATGGACTTGAAATGGGATCCGTATGCTTAATGTTCCATATGAGAGTTTTTAACCAAATATTTTGTGTTAACGACCCATAGCGAGCTATAACCACTGAATATATTGTCAACGAAGCAATCAAATTTTGGTTTACGCTTTTTAACAAGGGTACATTTCTACATATCATGAAATAGAATTCTCATGAGAACATTAAATTATGCAAAGAATAACTGAAGTTACAAGTTGTTTAGCCAACTCTTTATAGACTCATTATTACTTTTTATACAAAACCTTATAACATGATTTGCCAGCGACTCTTAACCGTCGAAAAGGTTATGTTGTATTTTTTTTTTTTGGAAGGATCAATTCTAGTGGTACTTTTTAGTAACAGGCAGAAGATAGATTAAAACGAGAAAAAATGCAAGTGTTTCGAAGATGTCATGAATAGGTTTTTATTACACTTTAGACCGTCTCCAAACCTTTTTATCACCCTCACTAAATGTTATTCTATTTTGAAATTACTACAAAAATGGTGTCAAAAAATATCTCAAGGGTCTTGAAATGGAATCCATATGCTAAATCTTGCATATGAGATTTTTAACCAAATTGTTTGTGTTGACAGCCAACAACAAGCTATGACAATTGAATATATTGTCAAAGAAGCAATATGATTTTGCCTTAAACTTTTTCCAGAGATTACATTTCTACGTATCCTAAAAATGTATTCCAATGATCTTTCAAAATTTCTAGACAACAACTAAAGTCAAAAAAATTTTAGGCTACAATATGAAGACTTATTTCTTTTTATACACAAGCTCATCACATGATATGCCAGCAGCTTTTAACAATCCGATCAATTTTGTGGTAGTCCTTTTGGTAGGATTAAATCTAGTGATAGTATTTAGTAACAATCGCAAAATACCTTACAATGGATAAAATTGAAAGTGTTTGGTAGATATCGCAAATAGGTTTTCATGACACCTTAAACAGCCACCAAAAGTTTTTATTACCCTTAATAAATATTTTTCTATTTGGATATAACTACTACAGTGGTGTTAAAAAATATCACAAGGACATGGAATGGGATTCGTATACTTAATCTTGCATGAAATTTTTTAACCAAATATTTTATGTTGACGGCCCACAACGATTCGTCAAGGAAGCAATAAGATTTTGGTTTACACTTTTTCACGAGAGTACATTTGTACGTTTCATGACATTGAATTCTGATGAGAATTTCAAATTATGTAAAGAATAACCGTAGTTACAATTTGTTTGGCCAACTCTCTGTAGACTCATTACTTTTTATATACAAGCTTATAATGATTTGGCAGCGGTTTTTAACTGTCACAAAAGTTTTGTGGTATTTTTTTTTGGAAGGATCAATTCTAGTGGTACTTTTTAGTTGCAGCAGGAAGATACCTTAGAAAGGAGAAAATCACAACTATTTCGAAGATGTCACAAACAAATTTTTATTACCCTTTTAATCGCCTCCAAAAGATTTTATACCCTCACTAAAGGTTATTCTAATTTTTAATAACTATAACAATGTTCTAAAAAAATATCAGAAGGGTCTTTGAATGGAATCTGTATGCTTAATCTTGCATATGATACATTTTAACTAAATTTTTTGTGCTAACAATCCACAACAAGCTATGACCATTAAATACATCATCAATGAAGGAATAAGATGTTTCTTTACACTATTTTCTGGAGATTACATTTTCACGTATCATTAATATGTATTCGGATGATAATTTCAAATTATCTAAAGAATCACCAAAGTTAACATTGGAAGGAGCCTACTCTCTCAAGACTTGTTACTTTTTAAACACAAGATCATAACATAATTCTGCAGTGGCTTTTAACCATCATAAAACTTTTGGTATATTTTTTTTGGAAGGATCAATTCTAGTGGTACTTTTTAGTTGAAGCCAAAAGATACCTTACAAAGGAGAAAATTGCAAGTGTTTCAAAGATGTAGTGAATTGGTTTTTATGACCCTTAAAATTGCCTCAAAATGTTTTTATTACCCTCGCTAAATGGTTTTTCTATGTTTTTAATAACTACAACAATGTTGTCAAAAAATATCACAAGGGTCTTTCAATGGAATCCGTATGATTAATCTTGCATATCATATTTTTAACTAAATTTTTTGTGTTGACGGCCCATAACAAGCTATGACCATTGAATACATTGTCAAAGAAGTAATAAGATTTTTCTTTACACTTTTGTAGGAGATTACATTTCCATGTATCATTAAAATGTATTAGGATGATAATTTCAAATTATCTAAAGATTAACCAAAGTCATTATTTATAGAACGTACTCTCTCTAGACTCATTACTATTCATACACAAGCTTATAACATGATTTGGCAGCTACTTTGAACCATCAAAAAGTTTGTGGTAGTTTTTTAGGTATGATAAAATCTAGTGGATGTTTTTTAGTAAAATCTACAAAATACCTTACATCGGAGAAAATCACAAGTGTTTCGAAGATGTCATAGAAAGGTTTTTTTGCCACTTCTAATCGCCTCCAAAAAAATTTATTAGCTATGCTAAATATTATTCTATTTTTTAATAATAATAACAATGTTGTCAAAAATTGCAATTGTTTCAAAGATGTCACGAATAGATTTTTATGACCTTTTTAACCACTCCAAAATTTTTTAGTACCCTCGCTAAATGTTATTCTTATTTTTTAATAACAATAACAATGTTGTCAAAAATTGTCACAAGGGTTTTTGAATGGAATCTGTATGCTTAATCTTTTATATGATACATTTTAACCAATTTGTTTGTGTTGACAGCCCACAACAAGCTATGACCATTAAATACATCGTCAAAGAAGGAATAAGATCTTTCTTTAGACTTTTTTTTGGAGATTACATTTCCACGTATCATTAATATGTATTCGGATGATAATTTAAAATTATCTAAAGAATCACCAAGTTTAGCATTTGTAGAGCCTAGTCTCTCAACACTCGCTACTTTTTATACATAAGCTTATAACATGATTTGACAACGACTTTTAACGTCACAAAAGTTTAGTGGTATTTTTTTGGAAGGATTAATTCTAGTGGAACTTTTTAGTTGCAGCCGGAAGATACCTTACAAAGGAGAAAATTGCAAGTGTTTTGAAGATGTCCCAAATAGGTTTTTATGACCCTTATAACCGCCTCAAAAAGTTTTTATTACCCTCACTAAATGTTTTTCAATTTTTTTAACAACTACAACAATGTTGTGAAACAATATCACCAGGGTCTTTCAATGGAATCTGTATGCTCAATCCTACATATGATATTTTTAACTAAATTGTGTGTTGACGATCCATAGCAAGCTATGACCATTGAATACATAGTCAAAGAAGCAATAAGGTTTTTCTATACACTTTTCTAGGATATTACATTTCCATGTATAATTAAAATGTATTCAGATGATAATTTCAAATTATCCAAAGATTAACCAAAGTCATTAGTTATAGAGCATACTCTCTCTAGACTTGTTACTATTCATACACAAGCTTATAACATGATTTGGCAGCTGCTTTGAATCGTCACAAAATTTTTGTGGTAGTGTTTTTGGAAGGATCAAATCTAGTGGGTGATTTTAGTAGAATTTGCAAAATACCTTATAACGGAGACAACCACAAGTGTTTTAAAGATGTTGCGAATCGGTTTTCATGACCCTTTTAACCGCTACCAAATGTTTTTATTACCCTTGCTAAATTATTTTCTACTTTTTTAATAACTTTAACAATGTTAAGAAAAAATATCATGAGTCTTGGAATGGAATTTGTATGCTTAATCTTTCATATGAGATTTTTATCCAAAATATTTGTGTTAACGGCCCACAACAAGTTATGATCGTTGAATATATTGTCAAAGAAGCAATAAGATTTTGCTTTACACTTTTTTAGCAGATTACAATTCCACATATCAGGAATATTTATTCCAATGATAATTTCAAATTATCTTAAATAATAATCCAAGTCATTCTGTTTAGAGCGTACTCTCTTTAGATTGGTTACTTTTTATACACAAGCTTATAATATGATTTGGTAGCAACTTTTAATCGTAAAAAAAATTTAGTTGTAGTCTTTTTCGTACTAACAAATCTAGTGGTTGTTTTTAGGAAATTCTACAAAACACCTTACAATAGAGAAACTCACTGTGTTTCTAAGATGTCACGAATAGGTTTTTATGACCTATTTAACTGCCTCCAAAATTTTTATTACCCTCGCTAAATAATATTCTATTTTTCTAAAACCTATAACAATGTTGTCAAAAAAATATCACAATGGTCTTGGAATGGAATCTGTATGCTTCATGTTTCATATTAGATTTTTTAACCAAATTGTTTGTGGTGACAGCCTAGAGTAAGCTATGATCGTCAATATATCATCAAAGAAGTAATAGGATTTTGCTTTACACTTTTATGTGTAGGATCCAATCAAGTGGTTGTTTTTAGTAAAAGCTGCAAAATAGCTTACAATGGAGAAAATTGTAAGTGCTTCGAAGATGTCATGAAAAGGTTTTTAAGGCCCTTTTAATCGCCTCCAAACTTTTTTATTACCGTTATTAATGTTATTCTATTTTTTTAATAACTTAAACAACGTTGTCAAAACATGTCACAAGGGTCTTTGAACCGAATCCGTATGCTTAATCTTTCATATGAGACTTTTTAACCAAATTGTTTCTCTTGACGGTCCACAACAAGGTATGACCATTTAATATATCGTCAGGGTAGCAATACGATTTTGCTTTACACTTTTATAGCATATCACAATTCCACGTATCAGGAAAATTTATTTCAATGATAATTTTAAATTATCTAAAGGATAAAAAAAAGTCATTATTTTAGAGAGTACTCCCTCAAGACGCATTAATTTTTATACACAAGGTTATAACATGATTTGGTAGAGGCTTTTAACCGTCACAAAATTTTTGTGGTAAATTTTTGGTATGATCAAATCTAGTGGCAAGTTTTACTAAATTCCGCAAAATACCTTACAACGGAGAAAACTACAACTGTTTCGAAGATATCGCGAATAGGTTTTTATCACCATTTTAACCACCTCCAAAAGCTTGTATTACCCTCACTAAATGTTTTTATATTTTTTTAATAACGACAACAATGTTGTCAAAAAATATCACAAGGGTCTTGGAATGCAATCTGTATGCTTAATCTTTCATATGATATTTTTTAACCAAAGGGTTTGTGTTGACAGCCCACACCAAGCTGTGACCGTTGAATATATCATCAAACAAGCAATAAGATTTTACGTTACACTTTTTCAGCAAATTACATTTGCACAGGGCATGAAAATTTAGTCTCATCATAATTTCAAATTATCTAAAGAATAACCAAAGTTAACCTTTGTAGAGCCTACTCTTTCTAGACTCGTTACATTTTATACACAAGCTTATAACATGATTTGGAAATGGCTTTTAACTATCACTAATTCTCTAAGTAGTTTTTTTGGTAGGATCAAATCTAGTGGCATTATTTAGTAAATTCCGAAAGTACCTTAAAACAAGAGAAAATTACAAGTGTTTTGAAGATGCCAGGAATAGGTTATTATGACCCTTTTAACCGCCTCCAAAAGTTTTTATTACCCTCACTAAATGTTTTTCTATTTGTTTAATAACTACAACAATGTTATCAAAAAATACCACAAGGGTCTTAGAATGCAATTCATATGCTTCATCTTACATATTAGACTTTTTCACCAAATTGGTTTTGTTGACGGCCCACAACAAGCTATGACAATTCCACGTCAAAGAAGCAATAAGATTTTGATTTACACATTTTCAGGACATTAAATTTGCATGGATCATGAAAATGTATTCCAATAATAAATTTAAATTACCTAACAAATAACCAAAGTCAACATTTGTAGAGCTTTCTCTCTCTACACTCATTACTTTTTATAGACACACTTATAACATGATTTGCGAGCGGTTAGTAACCGTGAAAAATTTTTTGTGGTAATTTTTTTGGTAGAACAAAATCTAGTGGCTTTTTTTAGTAAATTTTGCAAAATACCGTATAATTGAGAAAACTGCAAACTGTTTCGAAGATTTCGTGAATAGGTTTTTATGACCCTTGTAACTGCCTTCCAAAGTTTTTATTACCCTTGCTAAATCAGATTCTAATTTTTTAATACCTACAACAATGTTGTCAAAAAATATCACAAGGGTCTTGCAATTGAATCCTTAAGCTTAATCTTTCATATGACATTTTTTAACCACATTGTTTGTGGTGATGGTCTATAGCAAGCTTTGAAAATTCAATATATTGTCAAAGTAGCACTAAGACTTTGCTTTACACTTTCTTAGGAGATTACATTTTCATAGATTATGAAAATATATTCGGGTGATAATTTCAAATTATTTAAAGAACAACCAAAGTGAGCATTGTAGAGCCTACTCTCTCTGGACTTGTTACTTTTTATACCCAAGCTCATAACACGATTTTCCAGCGGCTTTTAACGGTGAAAAAGTTTTTGTGGCTGTTGTTTTTTGGTATGACCAAATCTAGTGGCCGTTTTTAGAAAATTTTGCAAAATACCTTACAAAAAAATGCAGCTGTTTCGAAGATTTCACGAAAATTGTTTTTATGATCCTTTTAATTGCCTCCCAAAGTATTTATTACCCTCGTTAATTGTTATTCTATTTTTTTAATAACTTTAAAAAAGATGTTAAAAAATATCACAAGGGTCTTGGAATTGATTTGTATGCTTAATCTTTCATATGAGAATTTTTAACCAAATTGTTTGTGTTGACGGCCCACAGTAAGCTATGACCGTTGAGTTTACTGCCAAATAAGCTATAAGATTTTTCTTTACACTTTTTCCGAAGATTACATTTGCACAGATCATGAAAACAAATTCCGTTGATAATTTTAAATTATCAAACAAAAAAAACAAAGTCAACATTTGTAGAGTCTACTCTCTCTAGATTCGTTACTTTTTATTCCTAAGCTCATAACCGGAATTTCAAGCGGCTTTTAACCATGAAAAAGTTTTTTGTGGCAATTTTTTGGTAGGATGAAATCTAGTGGCCAGTTTTAGTAAATTTCGCAAAATACCTTTCAACATAAAAAATTACAACTGTTTCAAACATTTTGGAAATAGGTTTTTATGACCCTTTTAACTATCTTCCAAAGCTTTTATTACGCTCATGAATGTTTTCCTATCTTTTTTAATAACTATAGCAAAGTTGTCAAAAAATATCACAAGGGTCTTGGAATTGAATCAGTATGCTTAATCTCTCATATGAGATTTTTTAACCAAATTGCTTGTGTTAATGACCCACAACAAGTTATGACCGTTGAATTTATCGTCAAAGAAGCAATTAGATTTGTCTTTACACTTTTTCAAGAGATTGCATTTGCATGGATCATGAAAATGTATTCCAATGATAATGTCAAATTATCTACAGAATAAACAAAGTCAACATTTGTAGAGCCTACTTTTTCAAGACTTGCTACTTTTTATATACAAGCTTACAACATGATTTGCCAGTGGCTTTTCATTGTCAAAAATTTTTTTAGTAGTTTTTTTGGTAGAATAAAATCTGGTGGTGGTTTTTAGTAAATATCGCAAAATACCTTACAACAAAGAAAACAACAACTGTTTCAAATATTTCACAATAACTGTTTTTATGACCCTTTTAACTTCCCAACGTTTTTATTACCCTCATTAAATGTTATTAATTTTTTTAATAACCGCAAATATGATGTCAAAAAATATCATAAGGGTCTTGGAATTGAATTTGTATGCTTAATATTTCATATGAGATTTTTTAACCAAATTGTTTGTGTTGATGGCCCACAGTAATCTATAACCGTTGAATTTATTGTCAAAGAAGCAATAAGATTTTGCTTTACACTTTTTTAGGAGCTAACATTTCCACATATCATGAAAATGTTTCCGGTGATAATCTTTAAATTATCTAACAAATAGAAAAATTCAACATTTGTAGAGCTTACTCTCTCTACACTCGTTACCTTTTATAGACAAGCTTATAACATGATTTGCCATGGCTTTTAACCGCCAAAAAGTTTTTGTAATAGGTTTTTTGGTAGGATCAAATATAGTGGTTGTTTTTAGTAAATTTTGCAAAATACCTTACAATAGAGAAAACTACAACTTTTTCAAAGATTTTGCGAATAGGTTTTTATGACCCTTTTAATTGCCTTCCAAAGTTTTTATTACCCTAGCTAAATGTTATTCTATTTTTTTAATAACTAAAACAATATTGTCATAAAATATCACAAGGGTCATGAAATTGTATCTGTATGCTCAACCTCTCATATAAGATTTTTTAACCAAATTGTTTGTGTTGATAGCCAACAGCAAGCTATGACCATTGAATTTAACGTCAAAGAAGCAATTGCATTTTTCTTTATACTTTTTCAGGAGATTACATGATCAGTAAAATTTATTCCGGTGATAATGTCAAATTATCTAAAGAATAACCAAAGTCAGCATTTGTAGAGCCTATTCTCTCAAGACTCGTGACTTTCTATACACAAGCTTATAAATGATTTGCCTATGGCTTTTAATTGTCAAAAAAAAATTTGGTAGTATTTTTGGTAGGATCAAATTTACTGGCTGTTTTTAGTAAATATCGCAAAATACCTTTCAATAGAGAAAACCGCAACTATTTCAAAGATTTCAGGAAAATGGTTTTTATGAACCTTTTAACTGCCTCCCAAAGTTTTTATTACCCTCGTTAAATGTTATTATATTTTTTAATAACGGCAACAATAATGTCAAAAAATATTACAAGGGTACTGGAATTGAATTCGTATGCTTAATCTTTGATATGAGATTTTTTAACCAAATTGTTTGTGTTGACAGCCCTACAAAAATTGAACGGTTTGAATTTTTGTCAAAAAAGCAACAAGATTTTGCTTTACACTTTCTCAAGAGATTACATTTCCACGAATCATGAAAATGTATTGCCGTGATAATTTTAAATTATCTAACAAATAAACTATCAACATTTGTAGAGCTTACTCTCTCTACACTCACCTTTTATAAACAAGCTTATAAAATGATTTGCCAACGACTTTTAACTGTAAAAAAATTTTTTTGGTAGTTTTTTTGGTAGGATCAAATCTAGTGGCTATTTTTATTAAGTTATGCAAAATACCTTACAATAGAGAAAACTACAATGTTTCAAAGATTTCAACAATAGGTTTTTATGTCCCTTTTAACTTCCTTCCAATGTTTTCATTACCCTCGCTAAATGTTATTCTATTTTTTTAATAACTACAATAATATTGTCAGAAAATATCACAAGGGTCATGGAATTGAATCCGTATGCTTAATCTCCCATATAAGATTTTTTAACCAAATTGTTTGAGTTTACAGCCCATAGCAAGCTATGACTGTTGAATTTGTCGTCAAAGAAGCAATTTGATTTTGCTTTACATTTTTTCTGGAGATTACATTTTCGTGGATCAATAAAATTTATTCCCCTGATAATGTCAAATGATCTAAAGAATAAATAAAGTCAGCATTTGTAGAGCCTATTTGTAAACATCCAATTATGTCCGAGGCCTCCAATTAGCAAAATTAATCAAAAAAAATTGAACATAAAAAAATAAAAACAGAATAAACAGAATAAACAGACAAACAGGGAAACATACAATAATAAAATATAAATCAAAAAAGAAAAATAAAAAAAATAAAGGAAAAATATGAAGAAGAAAATTAGGAAAATAAAATAATAGAAAATGGAAAAATAAAATCTGAATTTTAAACAAGTAAAAAAATAGAAACAATAAACAAAAAAAAAGAAAAGAAAAGAATAAAATCTTTTAAAACAAAATAGTAATAACGGAAAATTTTAAAAAATAGAAAAAATTAAAAGTCAAAAAAATTTTTATATAAACAAAAATTAATAATCAAATAGATAAAACAAATAAAATCAGAAAAATTAAAATCCAAATTCCATAAATAAAAGAAAAACTGATTAAACAGAGGGAAAAAATCAAGTTAAATAAAAAAGGAATTGGGAAACGAAAAATCAAAAAGTCTACACCAAAAAGAAAAAAAGGAAAAAGGAAATGCATATATAAAGGGGTGAGGGATTCAAAAACGGGGAGAGAGAAAAAAAAATTTCTGGAAGCGACATTCTTGGGAGAACTTGGAAGAGAAGAAGAGAAAAACTCCCCAGAACGAGTCCACAAATCGCCGATCCTATCGATCCCGAGCGAGAAGCACCAGTGTTGGATATCCAGGTTAGTTATCTTCTGCTACACCACTTCTAAATCAAGAACTGCAATACGTCAAAAGAGTAATGGCGAGGGATGATATTCATCGTGTTGCATGCTAAGCAAAGAATTAAGAATTGGTGAAATTGCAATAGAAATAGGATATTCTTGCTACAGTGCCTTCCTGTGCTAGAAATCAAGAATTGATGCTATTACAATAACATGATATTAATGTTGCATGCCTCGTCGAAAATCAAGAATCGATAATGTGATGTTAATGTCGAATGTTAATCAAGAATTAGGCGAGACTCCAGTGAATAACATGATACCATTGCTACATGTGATGTATGGTTCAAAGAATGAGTGTGCATTCAAGAATCAATCTAACTGCATCAGTAAATGCTCGATGTAAGGCTGAGGAACATTTAGTCACAATACTACAAACTATTCTAGTAAAAGTAATAGGAACTCGTTTTGCAATGGCTGAAGGCATCTGTCTCGAGCTATACAAATCGCTCACCCCACTCATAGGATATAAGATCGATAACAGTGACCAAGGTAGTGGTAAATTCTATCCCTTCCTCGAGCCTAGATTAATAATTCTGTGCTATAAGACCATAGCCAAATCCAAGTCATACACTAAAGTCATCAATCCCCAAACCATGTAATCTATCACCTTCAGCGCTTTTGGAGTTCACCATCGAACAAGACTAGGGTCACACCACTCCTATAAACTCTGCTTTGGCTGTATGTATAGGCTCCTAACATCGAATGACCTGGGGTCCGGGTTGCTCCGATTCGATGATTACCTTTAATGATACGTTATAATCCTTTGCGTTGCATGGCTTTTCTTGGGCATATCAGCGAACGTCACAAAACCTCGATTAACCATGCGTTCATCCATATGGTTGAGGACACCATACACTCGCAACTCCTCCATACCCTCACGAGTTCGTCCCCACTAGGTCCAGCTCAAACGCTTCTAATTCATGTATGATTTTGTGGGCCGTGAAATCGGGAAAAGTTACCACATCAGCCCTTGGCATGCAGGCATGTATTAGCAGGAGTAGGATTTGTTTAGGAAAAAGCATAGGGATGCGTATGTTGACACGAGCCATGCACAAGGGACGTCGGGAGGTCAACGTTCCCATACAACAACCATTAAATAGAGCGGGACCCACTGGGAAGGTTGCCTGGGATATATGTAACCAAATTAAGAAAGTCTAAAATCATAAAAATTAATAAAAAATAAAAAATCCAGAAAATTAATAAAAATTCTAAAAATTCAAAATTAATAAAAAATTTCTAAAAATCAGAAGGTTAATAAAAATTCTAAAAATCCAGAAAATTAATAAAATTCTAAAATCCAGAAAATTAATAAATAATTCTAAAAATTCAGAAAATTAATAAAAAATTCTAAAAATCCAGAAAATTAATAAAAAATTCTAAAAATCCAGAAAATTAATAAAAAATTTTAAAAATCCAAAAATTAATAAAAAAATTCTAAAATCTAGAAAATTAATAAAAAAATTCTAAAATCCAAAATCTAATAAAAATTCTACAAATCCAGAAAATTAATAAAAAATTGTACAAATCCAGAAAATTAATAAAAATTTCTAAAAATCCATAAATTTAACAAAATTTAAAATTCTACAAAAATTAATAAAAAATTCAATAAATTAAGAAAATTAATAAAAAAATTCCAGAAATTAATAAAAAATTCTATAATTCCTAAATAATTCATAAAAATTCTATAATTCCTAAATAATTTATAAAAAATCCAAAATCCCTAAATAATCCATGAAACATAACATTCCTTAGTTGATAGATTCCTCAAAAGGTTCAAAATAAAAACCTTGCTCGTTTTATTCATCGATTTTCAAAATAAAAATCTTGTTTTGCAATTCTTAATCTCACACGACGAGATCTAAGCATGAACTGGTAGCATTTTCTGTTGTTCGTTGTTTAGAGATTCGTATGGGTCCAAGTGCAGCCGTAGTTGTCTTGGGCCTTGTGCATATGTGGATTAGAATTGCTTTTCCTTTTTACAGAATAAAAACCTTGCTCATTTTTATTCCACTATTTTCAAAATAAAAATCTTGTTTTGCGATTCTTAATCTCACTCGACGAGCTCTAAGCACGAACTGGTAGCTTTTTCTGCTATTCGTTGTTTAGAGATTCGTATGGGTCCAAGTGCAGTCGTAGTTGTCTTGGGCCTTGTGCATATGTGGATGATGATCGCCCTCCTAAAAATAGTTTTCAAAAATAGTCAAGCTATTTTTACTTTCCAAGTAGCTTCGAAGGTCAAGCCTTCAAGCATATTTCAAACACTCTTTCAAACACTTTTGAAAGTCAAGCTTTCAAAACATAACCAGAACTACGTAAGCCTTGAGTTTCCTATTGCACCGGGGAATACGTAGGAGCAGGATCAAGTCCTGTCAGGCTAACCTCCATCGAGTATTTATTTTCACTCTAATTAAAGGGATCAAACAATTTTCAAATAATTACAGACTCAGTTTAAGGGTACTGTTCTTCGGAACAGGCGAGTGGGGTGTCTAACACCTTCCCCACTTGTAACCGACTCCCGAACCTAAATCTCATCCTCGAGTCAGGGTTCTTTCCAAATCTTTTTCCCTCAAATAAAAATTTGGTGGCGACTCCACACTTCTACACATAACCAATAAAATCCATTTTCAAAATTTTAGCGAGTCTGTCGTCTCGTCGGAATTACAGTTGCGACAGATGGCGACTCCACTAGGGACTTTAGAGAGTCAAGCTCGTTTCAATTGAGTGTGTTTTGTTTCGATCCCTTTCCTGTTTATTGCACGATTGATTTGTTTGCTTATCTGTATGTTTGTTTATCCGCTGTATAAACCTTAAGGTAGGCGAACTATAAACTGCTATATATATATCTGTACAATTTCCCCAATTGCAGGTATCCCAAAGTTGTGTGCCCGCCATGCATTACATACGCATTTTATTACGAGTGGGGCCCTACACCCGGGTCTGAGTGTTGCTTAGGACTAGAGGGATCTAGTGGTGTCACTTTGGGGCTTACGTCCTGTTTAACTATCACGAAGATCCCAGCTAGAGTGTGTCCTATTCGTAATGCCCTACAACTGGTAGCTTTTTCTGCTGTTGTAGCAAGCATTGCGGACTGGAACTTGGCTCTAGTGACCTTTTATACCTTAGGACTACTAACCACCTTTGAGAGGTTCATATAAAAAGCCTTAGACCCTTAGGATAGGTAACCCGCATAAGAAGCAAAAAAGGCACCCACATCCCTTTCAAGATACAAGAGATTTGAAGGCTGCAATTGGGGAGATACAAAAATCAAATCAATATACAAATCAAAGAAACCAAAATAGAAGGAGAAAATTCTTAAGAAAAATTAGAAAAATATTTTGAAAATATAAAAAATTTGAAAGAAAAAGAATGTTTTAGAAATAGGAAATTTTTTTTGAAAATAATCTTTTGAAAATACTGAAAAAATAAAAAGATTCAATATATAAAAAGATGAAATATTGAAAACCTAAAGAACGCTTTCTAGAAAAATTCTAGCAAAACTAAAAAGTTTTTCTAAACAAAACTAAAAGTTTTTCTAGAAAAATAAAAAATACCAAAACTCCTAAAAAAATTTTGTTACAAATCAAGAATGAATAAATAAAGCAACTTTCAGTTATTTTCAAAATAGTCCAATTTGAAAAATTTCCAAGATCTATTTGTGCATAACATTCATTCATACATTCATGCATAAATCTATCGTTCAAAAAAGATTTCAAGAAAATCATTCCATTTTTTTCATCCACATTTTCATTACATTAACATCTTTATCATTCATGATTTCTGCATTCAAATTATTTCTCAAAAAAATTAATTTTTAACTTTAACAGAAAAATTGGAGAAACACAGCTTCCTCAACATCCTTATAGAACTCGAGCACAATCAAGAATCATGGATGAGCTGGAGAGACAAAATGAGGAGCTAAGAAATGAGGTCAAATCACTAAAGGAACAGATGGCCAAGCTAATAGAGGCCATCCAGCAGTCTAAACAGAAAGAGGCGACAGAACCCTTGCCACGAGAACCAACCGACCCAACACACCCTCCTGGCTTCACTCCACCATTAAACATACCTTCGCAAACAGAAGGAGTTCACAATGGGTTTCCTCATGGGTATGCACCCTCATACAACCAAACACAAACCCAAACACAAGCCTAAACACATAACCTACCTCCAAACACCACTTCACAAGCTTACCAAACAGCCGTTGGAGGAACGCATTCTATGTTCACCCAAGGACCGCACCCTATATACATACCGTCTTATCACCACACCACATGCCAAGGGAAAACCCAAACCATCCTTCAAGTGAAGATACAGAAAAATGGAAGGGTCTAGAGGACAGGATCCGAGCAATTGAGGGAAACACTTATGAAGCCAAAGATGCATCTGATCTATGCCTGGTCCTAGACGTGGTCATCCCTCCAAAATTTAAGGTTCCTGAATTCGAGAAATATCAAGGAACTAGCTGTCCAAAGAAACACCTGACCATGTACTGCAGGAAGATGTCTGCATGTACTTACGATGAGAAGCTTCTCATCCACTTCTTCCAAGACAGCTTAACCGGGACAGCTGCAAACTGGTACACTCAATTGGAGCGGACACACATCCGTTCATGGAGGGACCTTGCTGAGGCTTTCACAAAGCAGTATCAGTACAATACGGAGATGGCCCCTGATCGGACTCAGCTCCAGAATATGGCCAAGAAGAGAGATGAGTCCTTCAAGCAGTATGCCCAACGTTGGCGAGAGTTGGCCACTCAAGTACAACCTCCCTTATTCGAAAAAGAGCTAGTCAGCATGTTTCTTGACACACTCCAAGATCCTTTCTATGACAAGATGGTCGGCAGTATAACTTCAAGCTTCTCCGATATCGTCATCATTGGAGAAAGGATCGAAGGGGGCATGCGCCGTGGAAAGGTCGCACATAAGCCCGCAGGTGTAGTTAATGTTTCCACCGGATCTGGGAAAAAGAAGGCAGGTGAAACCTACAACGTGGCTTCTGGTCAAGGCCAATACACACCACAAATGATGCCTTATGGTCCAGTTGGTTAGCAACCACCACTATACACACCCTACATACCATATCCCTACATCGGTACCACTTACCAAACACCATACCCTCCCTACCCCAATTACCGACACAAGTCCGGCCACCAACACCATACACGGCCCAAACACAAGCCATAAGCCAGAATCCTAATCAAAGCCAAAAAAAGGAGAAGAAACTCGTCCAATTCGATCCTATCCCAATCTCCTACACTGAGCTCCTACCTCGGCTGATCCAAAACTCGCTAGTTGCGCCTTATCCTCTGAAACCTCAAGAGCCGCCATATCCTAAATGGTACGATGCTAACGCCAGATGCGATTACCATGCAGGATTTATTGGTCATTCTACTGAGGATTGTCTAGCGTTGAAGCAAAAGGTACAAAGCCTGATTGACGCAAAATGGCTGGATTTTAGGAGGCTCGCTCCCAACACAGAAAACAATCCGTTGCTTAAATCCGAGCCCGTCAACCAACCGAAAAGACAGGGAGCAAGACCTGACGGGGTGCCTTGTACAAATTGAGGATATTTCATCCAGAAATTGTCGTACTTTTCAAAATCAATCTTTTGTAAATAAATTTCAATGAATAATACAAAATTTACATTTTCATGTTTTTCGAGCCCATGCCTTACATTTTGGCTTTACTTCTAAAATTTTCCATTCTTTTATCCATTCCGCCCACTTCTTATTCTTATACCCAAAAAATAAATACCAATTGGTGATAATGCTAGTGCTGTAATAAGTAATCTTGAACGTCGAATTAACCAAGCTAAAAGAGAAAAACCCAATGAGGAAGCAGAATAAACAACCAGGGATTCTATATCACCATTCGAAGTGTCTTGTCAAATAAAATATCCCGCTGGAATCAAGTTTAAATCCAGGCAAAATTTAGGGATGCAAAATAAGATCCGCTGAATTAGAAACCAAAATGACCCCGGCAAGCTCGATGTTTAACAAAGGAGAAGACCCGCTGGATTAAAATAAAAGATAATCTAGACTCAAAATTCTAGAAAAAGAGAAACTCGCTGGATTAAAAGCCAGAAATAATCCAGGCAAAAGTAGGGTTAAAGTTCAAAATAATGATCAACAAAGTCATGATCAGAAAAGGTCTTGTCGGTTTTCAGCAACAATTCAGGCAAAAATCAGGATCATATACAAGCCCGCTAGGTCGAGAACCTTAAAAAAAACGACCTAGGAAAAATTAGGGCGCACAATCAAAAGCCCACTGGGTCAACAATCTTCTAAAGAAGACCTAGGCAAAAGTTAGGGCACAGTCAAGGAAAAGGCCCGCTAGGTCGAAAAACCCGTAACGGTGACCTAGGCAAAAGTTAAGGCGCAATCAGGCAGAAGGCGCCCTAGGTCGACAGTCTCCAAACAGACCAAGGAAAAAGTCAGGGCACAATCAAACAGAAGCCCGCTAGGTCGACAACCCTCCAAAGAGACCTAGTCTCTCAAGTCTCATTACCTTTTATGCATAAGATTACAACATAATTTGACAGCAACTTTTAAATCTCATAAAATTGTTGTTGTAGTCTTCTTGGTGGTATCAAATCAAGTGCTAGTTTCTAGAAAGTGGTGCAAAATACCTTAGAATGGAGAAAACGAAAAGTGTTTCGAATATGTCCCGAAAGGGTTTTTATGATCCTTTTCACAGCCTCCAAAAATTTTTATTTACCTCCCTATATCTTCTTCTAATTTTATAATAAGGACAACACGGCTATTAAAAAAAAAATCACAAGTGTCTTGTAATGAAATCCGTATGCTTTATCTTTCACATGAGATTTGATGACTGAATTATTTGTGGATATGGCCCGCAACAAACTATGACCGTTGAATATATTGTTAAAAAAGCAATAAGATTTTTCTTTACACTTTTTTTGGTGAGAGTACAATTGGGTATCATAAGGATATATTTTCTGATCATAATTTCTAATTACCTAAAAAACAATCAAAATTATTATTTTTAGAGACTAGTCTCTCAAGTCTCAATACCTTTTTTGCGTAAGATTACAACATAATTTGGCAGCGACTTTTAACCGTCGCAAAATATTTGTTCTAGTCTTCTTGGTAGGATCAAATCAAGTGCTAGTTTCTAGATAGTGGTGCAAAATACCTTGGAATGGAGAAAATGACAAGTGTTTCGAATATGTCCCCAAAGGGTTTTTATGATCCTTTTCACGACTTCCAAAAGTTTTTATTTCCCTCCCTACATCTTATTCTACTTTTATAATAACGACAACACGGCTGTTAAAAAAAATCACAAAAGCCTTGTAATGAAATTTGTATTCTTTATCTTTCACATGAGATTTGTTGACTGAATTATTTGTGTATACGGCCCACAACAAACTATGAGCATTGAATATATTGTTAAAAAAGCAATAAGAATTTTCTTTACACTTTTTTTGGTGATTACAATTCTGGGTATCATAAAGATGTATATTCCTAGTAGAATTTATCATTACCTAAAAAGCAATCAAAATTATTATTTTTTGAGCCTAGTCTCTCAAGTCTCATTACCTTTTATGCATAAGATTACAACATAATTTGGCAGCAACTTTTAACCGTCGCAAAATTTTTGTTGTAGTCTTCTTGGTAGGATCAAATGAAATGCTTTTTTCTAGAAAGTGGTGCAAAATACCTTAGAATGGGGAAAACGACAAGTGTTTACAATAGTTGCTGAAAGGGTTTTTATGTTACTTTTCACAGCCTCCAGAAGTTTTTATTACCTTCCCTACAACTTATTCTATTTTTATAATAACCACAACAATGTTGTTAAAAAAAATCACAAATGTCTCGTAATGAAATCCGTATGCTTTATCTTTCACATGAGATTTGTTGACTGAATTTTTTGTGGATATTACCCAAAACAAACTATGACCGTGGAATATATTGATAAAAAAGCAATAAGATTACTCTGTAGACCTTTTTTGGTGATAATAATTCCGGGTATCAACAAGATGTAAATTTTGATCATAATTTCTAATTACTTAAAAAAGAATCAAAATTATTATTTTTGAAGCCTAGTCTCTGAAATCTCATTATCTTTTATGCAAAAGATTACAACAGAATAAGGAAGCGACCTTTAACCGTCGCAAAATTTTTGGTGTAGTCTTCTTGGTATGATCAAATCAAGTGCTACTTTCTAGAAAGTGGTGCAAAATACCTTAGAATGGGGAAAACGAAAAGTGTTTCGAATGGTTCCCCAAAGGGTTTTTTTGTTCCTTTTCGCAGCCTCCTAAAGTTTTTATTACCTTTGCTACATCTTAGTTTATTTTTATAATAACGACAACAATGTTGTTAAAAAAAATCACAAGTCTCTTGTAATGAAATCCGTATGCTTTATCTTTCACATGAGATTTGTTGACTGAATTATTTGCGGATATGGCCCACAACTAACTATGACCGTTGAATATTTTGTTAAAAAGGCAATAAGATTTTTCTTTACACTTTTTTGGTGATTACAATTTCGGGTATCATAAAGATGTATAACCTCAACATTTTTTCTAATTACCCAAAAAGTAATTAAAATTATTATATTTGGAGCCTAGTCTCTCAAGTCTCAATACCTTTTATGCATATAATTACAACATAATTTGGGAAGGCTTTTAACAGTAGGAAAATTTTTGTTGTAGTCTTTTTGGTAGGATCAAATCAAGTGCTAGTTTTTAGACAGTGGTGCAAAATACTTTAGAATTGAGCAAACGACAAGTGCTTCGAATAGTTCGCGATAGGGTTTTTATGTTCCTTTTCACAGCCTCGAACTGTTTTTATTATCCTCCCTACATATTATTCTATTTTTATAATAACGACAACACGGCTGTTAAAAAAAATCACAAAAGCCTTGTAATGAAATCCATATTCTTTATCTTTCACATGAGATTTGCTGATCGAATTATTTATGGTGACGGCCCACAACAAAGTATGACTGCTGATTATATGGTTAAAGATGCAATAAGATTTTTCTTTACACTTTTTTTGGTGATTACAATTCCGGGTATCATAAAGATGTATACTCTGATTAGAATTTCTAATTACCTTAAAAGCAATCAAAATTATTATTTTTAGAGCCTAGTCTCTCAAGTCTCATTACCTTTCATGCATAAGATTACAACATAATTTGGCACCGACTTTTAACCGTCGCAAAATTTTTGTTGTAGTCTTCTTGGTAGGATCAAATCAAATGTTAGTTTCTAGAAAGTGGTGCAAAATACCTTAGAATGGGGAAAACGACAAGTGTTTCGAGTAGTTCCCGAAAGGGTTTTTATGTTACCTTTCACAGCCTCCAGAAGTTTTTATTACCCTCCCTCCATCTTATTCTATTTTTATAATAACGACAACAATGTTGTTAAAAAAAATCACAAGTGTGTTGTAATGAAATATGTATGCTTTAGCTTTCACATGAGATTTGATGACTGAATTATTTGTGGATATGGCACACAAAAAACCATGATCGTTGAACATATTGTTAAAAAAGCAATAAGATTTTTCTGTAAACTTTTTTTGGTGATTAAAATTTTGGGTATCATAAAGATGTATATTTTGATCATAATTTCTAATTTCCTAAAAAACAAACAACATTATTAATTTTAGAGCGTAGTCTCTCAAGTCTCATTTCCTTTTATGCATAAGATTACAACATAATTTGGCAGCGACTTTTAACCGTCGCAAAATTTGTTTTGTAGTCTTCTTAGTAGGATCAAATCAAGTGCTAGTTTCTACAAAGTGGTGGAAAATACCTTAGAATGGAGAAAACGACCAGTGTTTCGAATATGTCCCGAAAGGGTTTTTATGATCCTTTTCAGAGCCTCCGGAAGATTTTGTTACCCTCCCTAAATCTTATGCTACTTTTATAATAACGACAACACGACTGTTAAAAAAAATCACAAAAGCCTTGTAATGAAATCCGTATTCTTTATCTTTCACATGAGATTTGTTGATTGAATTATTTTTGGATACAGCCCACAACAAACTATGACCATTGAATATATTGTTAAAAAAGCATTAAGATTTTTCTTTACACTTTTTTTGGTGATTACAATTCCGGGTATCATAAAGATGTATATTCTGATTCTAATTTCTAATTACCTAAAAAGCAATGAAAATTATTATTTTTAGAGCCTAGTCTCTCAAGTCTCATCACCTTTTATGCATAAGATTAAAACATAATTTGGCACCTACTTTTAACCGTCGCAAAATTTTTGTTGTAGTCTTCTTGGTAGGATCAAATCAAATGTTAGTTTCTAGAAAGTGGTGCAAAATACCTTAGAATGGGGAAAATGACAAGTGTTTCGAATAGTTCCCGAAAGGGTTTTTATGTTACCTTTCACATCCTCCAGAAGATTTTATAACCCTCCCTACATCTTATTCTATTTTTATAATAACGACAAAAATGTCTTTAAAAAAAATCACAAGTGTCTTGTAATGAAATCCGTATGCTTTATCTTTCACATGAGATTTGATGACTGAATTATTTGTGGATATGGCCCACAAAAAACTATGATCGTTGAACATATTGTTAAAAATGCAATAAGATTTTTCTTTAAACTTTTTTTGGTGATTACAATTTCGGGTATCATAAAGATGTATATTCTGATCATAATTTCTAATTACCTAAAAAACAATCAAAATTATTAATTTTAGAGCGTAGTCTCTCAAGTCTCTCAAGTCTCATTTCCTTTTATGCATAAGATTACAACATAATTTGGCACCGACTTTTAACCGTCGCAAAAATTTTTTTGTTGTCTTCTTGGTAGGATCAAATTAAGTGCTAGTTTTTAGAAAGTGGTGCGAAATACCTGAGAATGGAGAAAATGACAAGTGTTTCGAATATGTCTCGAAAGGGTTTTTAAGTTCCTTTCCACAACCTCCAAAACTTTTTATTACCCTCGCTACATCTTGTTCTATTTTTATAACAACGACAAGCATGTTGTTAAAAAAAATCACAAAATCCTTGTAATGAAATCCATATTCTTTATCTTTAACATGAGATTTGTTGACTTAATTATTTGTGGACATGGCCCACAACAAACTATGACCGTTGAATATATTGTTAAAAAAGCAATTAGATTTTTCTTTACACATTTTTTGGTGATTACAATTCCGGGTATCATAAAGATGTATATTCTGATCATAATTTCGAATTACCTCAAAAATAATCAAAATTATTATTTTTGAAGCCTAGTCTCTCAAGTCTAAATACCTTTTACGCATAAAATTACAACATAATTTGGCAGGGCTTTTAACCGTCGCAAAATTTTTGTTGTAGTCTTTTTGGTAGGTTCAAATCAAGTGCTAGTATGTAGAATGTGGTGCAAAATACTTTAGAATGGAGAAAATGAGAAGTGCTTCGAATATGTCCCGAAAGGGTTTTTATGTTCCTTTTCACATCCTCCACATGTTTTTATTACCCTCCCTACGCCTTGTTCTATTTTTATAATAACGACAACAATGTTGTTAAAAAAAATCACAAGTGTCTTACAATGAAATCCGAATTCTTTATCTTTCACTTGAGATTTGTTGACAAAATTATTGGTGGATATGGCCCACAACAAACTATTACCGTTGAATATATTGTTAAAAAAGCAATAAGATTTTGTTTTACACTTTTTTTGGTGATTACAATTCCGGGTATCATTAAGATGTATATTCTGATCATAATTTCGAATTACCTAAAAAATAATCAAAATTATTATTTTTGGAGCCTAGTCTCTCAAGTCTAAATACCTTTTACGCATAAAATTACAGCATAATTTTGCCGGGACTTTTAACTGTCTCAAAATTTTTGTTCTACTCTTTTTGATAGGATCAAATCAAGTGCTAGTTTTTAGAAAGTGGTGCGAAATACCTTAGAATAGAGAAAACTACAAGTGTTTCGACTATTTCTTGAAAGGGTTTTTAACTTCCTTTTCACAGCCTCCAAAGTTTTTTATTACCCTCCTTACATCTTGTTCTATTTTTATAATAACGACAACAATGTTGTTAAAAAAAATCACAATTGTCTTCTAATGAAATCCGTATTCTTTATCTTTCCCATGACAATAGTTGACTGAATCATTCGTGGATATGGCCAACAACAACTATGACCGTTTAATATAGTGTTAAAGAAGCAATAATATTTTGCTTTACACTTTTTTTGGTGACTACAATTTTAGGTATTATACAGATGTATATTCTCATCATAATCTCTAATTACCTAAAAAACAATCAAAATTATTATTTTTGGAGCCTAGTCTCTCAAGTCTTAATACCTTTTACGCATAAAATTACAACATAATTTGGCAGGTCTTTTAACCATCGCAAAATTTTTGTAGTAGTCTTTTTGGTAGGATCAAATCAAGTGCCAGTATTTAGAAAGTGGTGCAAAATACCTTAGAATGGAGAAAATAACAAGTGTTCCGAACATGTCCCAAAAAGGTTTTTATGTTCCTTTTCACAGCCTCCAAAAGTTTTTATTACCCTCCCTACATCTTGTTCTATTTTTATAATAACGACAACAATGTTGTTAAAAAAAATCACAAGTGTCTTGCAATGAAATCCGAATTCTTTATCTTCCACATGATATTTGTTGACTGAATTATTGGTGGATATGGCCCACAACAATCTATTACCATTGAATATATTGTTAAAGAAGCAATAAGATTTTGCTATACACATTTTTTGGTGATTACAATTCCTGGTATTATACAGATGTATATTCTCATCATAATTCCTAATTACCTAAAAAATAATCAAAATTAGTATGTTTGGAGCCTAGTCTGTCAAGTCTCATTACCTTTTATGCATAAAATTACAACATAATTTGGCATGGAATTTTAACCGTCGCAAAATTTTTGTTCTAGTCTTTTTCGTAGGATCGAATTAAGTGCTAGTTTTTAGAAAGTGGTGCGAAATACCTTAGAATAGAGAAAACAACAACTGTTTCGACTATTTCTCAAAAGGGTTTTTAGGTTCCTTTTCACAGCCTCCAAAGTTTTTTATTACCCTCCCTACCTCTTGTTCTATTTTTATAATAACGACAATAATGTTGTGAAAAAAATCACAAGTGTCTTATAATGAAATCCGTATTCTTTATCTTTCCATTAGAATTGTTGACTGAATTATTTGTTGTTATGGCCCACAACAAACTATGACCGTTTAATATTTTATTAATGAACATTAAGATTTTGCTATACACTTTTTTGGTGATTACAATTCCTGGTATTATATAGATGTATATTCTCATCATAATTTCTAATTACCTAAAAAATAATCAAAATTATTATTTTTGGAGCCTAGTCTCTCAAGTCTAAATACCTTTTACGCATAAAATTACAGCATAATTTGGCAGGGACTTTTAACCGTAGCAAAATTTTTGTTGTAGTCTTTTTTGTAAGATCAAATTAAGTGCTAGTATTTAGAAAATGGCGCAAAATACCTTAGAATTGAGAAAACGACAAGTTTTTCAAATATTTCCGGATAGGGTTTTTATGTTCCCTTTCACAGCCTCCAAAAGTTTTTATTACCCTTCCTACATCTTGTTCTATTTTTATAATAACGACAACAATGTTGTTAAAAAAAATCACAAGTGTCTTGTAATGAAATCCGTATGACTTATCTTTCACATGAGATTTTTTGACCGCAGCATTTGTGGATATGGCCCACAACAAACTTTGACCATTGAATATATTCTTAAAAAACCAATAAGATTTTTCTTTACACTTTCTTTGGTGATTACAATTCTAGGTATCGTAAAGATGTATATTCTGATCATAATTTCTAGTTACCTAAAAAATAATGAAAATTATTAGTTTTGGAGCATAGTCTCTCAAGTCTCATTACCTTTTATGCATAAATTACAACATAATTTGGCACCATCGGGTTGTAGTCTTTTAACCTAATATTTAAAAATTTTTGTTGTAGTCTTTTTGGTAGGATCAAATCAAGTGCTAGTTTTTAGAAAGTGGTGCAAAATACCTTAGAATGGAGAAAACGACAAGTGTTTCGAATATGTCCCAAAATGGTTTTTATGTTCCTTTTCACAGCCTCCAAATGTTTTTATTACCCTCCCTACATCTTATTCTATTTTTATAATAACGACAACAATGTTGTTAAAAAAAATCACAAGTGTCTTGTAATGAAATCCGTATGATTTATCTTTCACATGAGATTTTTTGACTGAATTATTTGTGGATATGGCCCACAACAAACTATGACCGTTGAATATATTGTTAAAAAAGCAATAAGATTTTTTTTACACTTTTTTTGGTGATTACAATTCCGGGTATCATAAAGATGTATATTCTGATCATAATTTCTAATTACCTAAAAAATAATCAAAATTATTATTTTTGGAGCCTAGTCTCTCAAGTCTCATTACCTTTTATGCATAAAATTACAACATAATTTGGCAGGGACTTTTAACCGTCGCAATATTTTTCTTGTAGTCTTTTTGGTAGGATCAAATCAAGTGCTAGTTTTAGAAAGTGGTGCAAAATACCTTAGAATGGAGAAAACGACAAGTGTTTCGAATATGTCCCAAAATGGTTTTTATGTTCCTTTTCACAGCCTCCAAATGTTTTTATTACCCTCCCTACATCTTATTCTATTTTTATAATAACGACAACAATGTTGTTAAAAAAAAATCACAAGTGTCTTGTAATGAAATCCGTATGATTTATCTTTCACATGAGATTTGTTGACTGAATTATTTGTGGATATGGCCCACAACAAACTATGACCGTTGAATATATTGTTAAAAAAGCAATAAGATTTTTCTTTACACTTTTTTTGGTGATTACAATTCCGGGTATCATAAAGATGTATATTCTGATCATAATTTCTAATTACCTAAAAAATAATGAAAATTATTAGTTTTGGAGCCTAGTCTCTCGAGTCTCATTACCTTTTATGCATAAGATTACAACATAATTTGGCAGGGACTTTTAACCGAGCTAAATATTTGTTGTAGTCTTTTTGGTAGGATCAAATCAAGTGCTAGTTTTTAGAAAGTGGTGCAAAATACCTTAGAATGGAGAAAACGACAAGTGTTTTGAATATGTCCCAAAATGGTTTTTATGTTCCTTTTCACAGCCTCCAAATGTTTTTATTACCCTGCCTACATCTTATTCTATTTTTATAATAACGACAACAATGTTGTTAAAAAAAATCACAAGTGTCTTGTAATGAAATCCGTATGACTTATCTTTCACATGAGATTTTTTGACTGCAGTATTTGTGGATATGGCCCACAACAAACTATGACCGTTGAATATACTCTTAAAAAACCAATAAGATTTTTCTTTACACTTTTTTTGGTGATTACAATTTTGGGTATCATAAAGATGTATATTCTGATCATAATTTCTAATTACCGAAAAAATAATGAAAATTATTAGTTTTGGTGCCTAGTCTCTCGAGTCTCATTACCTTCTATGCATAAGATTACAACGAAATTTGGCAGGGACTTTTAACCGAGCTAAATATTTGTTGTAGTCTTTTTGGTAGGATCAAATCAAGTGCTAGTTTTTAGAAAGTGGTGCAAAATACCTTAGAATGGAGAAAACGACAAGTGTTTTGAATATGTCCCAAAATGGTTTTTATGTTCCTTTTCACAGCCTCCAAATGTTTTTATTACCCTCCCTACATCTTATTCTATTTTTATAATAACGACAACAATGTTGTTAAAAAAAATCACAAGTGTCTTGTAATGAAATCCGTATGATTTATCTTTCACATGAGATTTTTTGACTGCAGTATTTGTGGATATGGCCCACAACAAACTATGACCGTTGAATATATTGTTAAAAAGCAATAAGATTTTTCTTTACACTTTTTTTGGTGATTACAATTCCGGGTATCATAAAGATGTATATTCTGATCATAATTTCTAATTACCTAAAAAATAATGAAAATTATTAGTTTTGGAGCCTAGTCTCTCAAGTCTCATTACCTTTTATGCATAAGATTACAACATAATTTGGCAGGGACTTTTAACCGAGCTAAATTTTTGTTGTAGTCTTTTTGGTAGGATCAAATCAAGTGCTAGTTTTTAGAAAGTGGTGCAAAATACCTTAGAATGGAGAAAACGACAAGTGTTTTGAATATGTCCCAAAATGGTTTTTATGTTCCTTTTCACAGCCTCCAAATGTTTTTATTACCCTCCCTACATCTTATTCTATTTTTATAATAACGACAACAATGTTGTTAAAAAAAATCACAAGTGTCTTGTAATGAAATCCGTATGATTTATCTTTCACATGAGATTTTTTGACTGCAGTATTTGTGGATATGGCCCACAACAAACTATGACCGTTGAATATATTGTTAAAAAAGCAATAAGATTTTTCTTTACACTTTTTTTGGTGATTACAATTCCAGGTATCATAAAGATGTATATTCTGATCATAATTTCTAATTACCTAAAAAATAATGAAAATTATTAGTTTTGGAGCCTAGTCTCTCAAGTCTCATTACCTTTTATGCATAAGATTACAACATAATTTGGCAGGGACTTTTAACCGAGCTAAATTTTTGTTGTAGTCTTTTTGGTAGGATCAAATCAAGTGCTAGTTTTTAGAAAGTGGTGCAAAATACCTTAGAATGGAGAAAACGACAAGTGTTTTGAATATGTCCCAAAATGGTTTTTATGTTCCTTTTCACAGCCTCCAAATGTTTTTATTACCGTCCCTACATCTTATTCTATTTTTATAATAACGACAACAATGTTGTTAAAAAAATCACAAGTGTCTTGTAATGAAACCGTATGATTTATCTTTCACATGAGATTTTTTGACTGCAGTATTTGTGGATATGGCCCACAACAAACTATGACCGTTGAATATATTGTTAAAAAAGCAATAAGATTTTTCTTTACACTTTTTTTGGTGATTACAATTCCAGGTATCATAAAGATGTATATTCTGATCATAATTTCTAATTACCTAAAAAATAATCAAAATTATTATTTTTGGAGCCTAGTCTCTCAAGTCTCATTACCTTTTATGCATAAAATTACAACATAATTTTGCAGGGACTTTTAACCGTCGCTAAATTTTTGTTGTAGTCTTTTTGGTAGGATCAAATCAAGTGCTAGTTTTTAGAAAGTGGTGCAAAATACCTTAGAATGGAGAAAACGACAAGTGTTTTGAATATGTCCCAAAATGGTTTTTATGTTCCTTTTCACAGCCTCCAAATGTTTTTATTACCCTCCCTACATCTTATTCTATTTTTATAATAACGACAACAATGTTGTTAAAAAAAATCACAAGTGTCTTGTAATGAAATCCGTATGATTTATCTTTCACATGAGATTTTTGACTGAATTATTTATGGATATGGCCCACAACAAACTATGACCGTTGAATATATTGTTAAAAAAGCAATAAGATTTTTCTTTACACTTTTTTTGGTGATTACAATTCCAGGTATCATAAAGATGTATATTCTGATCATAATTTCTAATTACCTAAAAAATAATGAAAATTATTAGTTTTGGAGCCTAGTCTCTCAAGTCTCATTACCTTTTATGCATAAAATTACAACATAATTTGGCAGGGACTTTTAACCGAGCTAAATTTTTGTTGTAGTCTTTTTGGTAGGATCAAATCAAGTGCTAGTTTTTAGAAAGTGGTGCAAAATACCTTAGAATGGAGAAAACGACAAGTGTTTTGAATATGTCCCAAAATGGTTTTTATGTTCCTTTTCACAGCCTCCAAATGTTTTTATTACCCTCCCTACATCTTATTCTATTTTTATAATAACGACAACAATGTTGTTAAAAAAAATCACAAGTGTCTTGTAATGAAATCCGTATGATTTATCTTTCACATGAGATTTTTTGACTGCAGTATTTGTGGATATGGCCCACAACAAACTATGACCGTTGAATATATTGTTAAAAAAGCAATAAGATTTTTTTACACTGTTTTTGGTGATTACTATTCCGGGTATCATAAAGATGTATATTCTGATCATAATTTCTAATTACCTAAAAAATAATCAAAATTATTATTTTTGGAGCCTAGTCTCTCAAGTCTCATTACCTTTTATGCATAAAATTACAACATAATTTGGCAGAGACTTTTAACCGTCAAATTTTTGTTGTAGTCTTTTGGTAGATCAAATCAAGTGCTTGTTTTTAGAAAGTGGTGCAAAATACATTAGAATGGAGAAAACGACAAGTGTTTCGAATATGTTCCAAAATTGTTTTTATGTTCCTTTTCACAACCTCCAAATGTTTTTATTACCCTGCTTACATCTTATTCTATTTTTAAAATAACGACAACAATGTTGTTAAAAAAAATCACAAGTGTCTTGTAATGAAATCCATACGCTTTATCTTTCACATGAGATTTGTTGACTGAATTATTTATGGATATGGCCCACAACAAACTATGACCCTTGAATATATTGTTGAAAAAGCAACAAGATTTTTCTTTACACTTTTTTTGGTGATTACAATTCCAGGTATCGTAAAGATGTATATTCTGATCATAACTTCTAATTACCTAAAAAATAATCAAAATTATTATTTTTGGAGCCTAGTCTCTCAAATATCGATAACTTTTATGCAAAAAATTAACATAATTTGGCAGGGCTTTTAACCGTCACAAAATTTTTGTTGTAGTCTATTTGGTAAGATCAAATCAAGTGCTTGTTTTTAGAAAGTGGTGCAAAATACATTAGAATGGAGAAAACGACAAGTGTTTCGAATATGTTCCAAAATTGTTTTTATGTTCCTTTTCACAACCTCCAAATGTTTTTATTACCCTGCTTACATCTTATTCTATTTTTAAAATAACGACAACAATGTTGTTAAAAAAAATCACAAGTGTCTTGTAATGAAATCCGTATGATTTATCTTTCACATGAGATTTGTTGACTGAATTATTTATGGATATGGCCCACAACAAACTACGACTGATGAATATATTGTTAAAAAAGCAACAAGATTTTTCTTTACACTTTTTTTGGTGATTACAATTCCAGGTATCGTAAAGATGTATATTCTGATCATAACTTCTAATTACCTAAAAAATAATCAAAATTATTATTTTTGGAGCCTAGTCTCTCAAATATCAATAACTTTAATGCAAAAAATTAACATAATTTGGCAGGGCTTTTAACCGTCACAAAATTTTTGTTGTAGTCTATTTGGTAAGATCAAATCAAGTGCTTGTTTTTAGAAAGTGGTGCAAAATACATTAGAATGGAGAAAACGACAAGTGTTTCGAATATGTTCCAAAATTGTTTTTATGTTCCTTTTCACAACCTCCAAATGTTTTTATTACCCTGCTTACATCTTATTCTATTTTTAAAATAACGACAACAATGTTGTTAAAAAAAATCACAAGTGTCTTGTAATGAAATCCGTATGATTTATCTTTCACATGAGATTTGTTGACTGAATTATTTATGGATATGGCCCACAACAAACTACGACTGATGAATATATTGTTAAAAAAGCAACAAGATTTTTCTTTACACTTTTTTTGGTGATTACAATTCCAGGTATCGTAAAGATGTATATTCTGATCATAACTTCTAATTACCTAAAAAATAATCAAAATTATTATTTTTGGAGCCTAGTCTCTCAAATATCGATAACTTTTATGCAAAAAATTAACATAATTTGGCAGGGCTTTTAACCGTCACAAAATTTTTGTTGTAGTCTATTTGGTAGGATCAAATCAAGTGCTTGTTTTTAGAAAGTGGTGCAAAATACATTAGAATGGAGAAAACGACAAGTGTTTCAAATATGTTCCAAAATTGTTTTTATGTTCCTTTTCACAACCTCCAAATGTTTTTATTACCCTGCTTACATCTTATTCTATTTTTAAAATAACGACAACAATGTTGTTAAAAAAAATCACAAGTGTCTTGTAATGAAATCCGTATGATTTATCTTTCACATGAGATTTGTTGACTGAATTATTTATGGATATGGCCCACAACAAACTACGACTGATGAATATATTGTTAAAAAAGCAACAAGATTTTTCTTTACACTTTTTTTGGTGATTACAATTCCAGGTATCGTAAAGATGTATATTCTGATCATAACTTCTAATTACCTAAAAAATAATCAAAATTATTATTTTTGGAGCCTAGTCTCTCAAATATCGATAACTTTTATGCAAAAAATTAACATAATTTGGCAGGGCTTTTAACCGTCACAAAATTTTTGTTGTAGTCTATTTGGTAAGATCAAATCAAGTGCTTGTTTTTAGAAAGTGGTGCAAAATACATTAGAATGGAGAAAACGACAAGTGTTTCGAATATGTTCCAAAATTGTTTTTATGTTCCTTTTCACAACCTCCAAATGTTTTTATTACCCTGCTTACATCTTATTCTATTTTTAAAATAACGACAACAATGTTGTTAAAAAAAATCACAAGTGTCTTGTAATGAAATCCGTATGATTTATCTTTCACATGAGATTTGTTGACTGAATTATTTATGGATATGGCCCACAACAAACTATGACCGTTGAATATATTGTTAAAAAAGCAATAATATTTTTCTTTACACTTTTTTTGGTGATTACAATTCCGGGTATCATAAAGATGTATATTCTGATCATAATTTCTAATTACCTAAAAAATAATGAAAATTATTATTTTTGGAGCCTAGTCTCTCAAGTCTCATTACTTTTATGCAAAAATTAACATAATTTGGCAGGGACTTTTAACCATCTAAAATTTTTGTTGTAGTCTTTTGGTAGGATCAAATCAAGTGCTTGTTTTTAGAAAGTGGTGCAAAATACATTAGAATGGAGAAAACGACAAGTGTTTCAATATGTCCAAAATGGTTTTTAGGTTCCTTTTCCCAGCCTCCAAATGTTTTTATTACCGTCCCTACATCTTATTCTATTTTTATAATAACGACAACAATGTTGTTAAAAAAATCACAAGTGTCTTGTAATGAAACCGTATGATTTATCTTTCACATGAGATTTGTTGACTGAATTATTGGTGGATATGGCCCACAACAAACTATGACCGTTGAATATATTGTTAAATAAGCAATAAGATTTTGCTTTACACTTTTTTTGGTGATTACAATTCCGGGTATTATACATATGTATATTCTCATCATAATTTGTAATTACCTAAAAAGTAATCAAAATTATTATTTTGGGAGCCTTGTCTCTCAAATCTCATTACCTTTTATGCATAAAATTACAACATAATTTGGCAAGGACTTTTAACCGAGCAAAATTTTTGTTGTAGTCTTTTTGGTAGGATCAAATCAAGTGCTAGTTTTTAGAAAGTGGTGCAAAATACCTTAGAATGGAGAAAACGACAAGTGTTTCGAATATGTCCCAAAATGGTTTTTATGTTCCTTTTCACACCCTCAAAATGCTTTTATTACCCTCCTACATCTTATTCTATTTTTATAATAACGACAACAATGTTGTTAAAAAAATCACAAGTGTCTTGTAATGAAATCCGTATGATTTATCTTTCACATGAGATTTGTTGACTGAATTATTTGTGGATATGGCCCACAACAAACTATGACCGTTGAATATATTGTTAAAAAAGCAATAAGATTTTTCTTTACACTTTTTTTGGTGATTACAATTCCAGGTATCATAAAGATGTATATTTTGATCATAATTTCTAATTACCTAAAAAATAATCAAAATTATTATTTTTGGAGCCTAGTCTCTCAAGTCTCATTACCTTTTATGCATAAGATTACAACATAATTTGGCAGGGACTTTTAACCGAGCTAAATATTTTTATTGTAGTCTTTTTGGTAGGATCAAATCAAGTGCTAGTTTTCAGAAAGTGGTGCAAAATACCTTAGAATGGAGAAAACGACAAGTGTTTCGATTTGTTCCCGAAACGGTTTTTATGTTCCTTTTCACAACCTCCAAATGTTTTTATTACCCTCCCTACATCTTATTCTATTTTTATAATAACGACAACAATGTTGTTAAAAAAAATCACAAGTGTCTTGTAATGAAATCCGTATGCTTTATCTTTCACATGAGATTTGTTGACTGAATTATTTGTGGATATGGCCCACAACAAACTATGACCGTTGAATATATTGTTAAAAAGCAATAAGATTTTTCTTTACACTTTTTTTGGTGATTACAATTCCAGGTATCATAAAGATGTATATTCTGATCATAATTTCTAATTACCTAAAAAATAATCAAAATTATTATTTTGGAGCCTAGTCTCTCAAGTCTCATTACCTTTTATGCATAAAATTACAACATAATTTGGCAGGACTTTTAACCGAGCTAAAAATTTTTGTTGTAGTCTTTTTGGTAGATCAAATCAAGTGCTAGCTTTTAGAAAGTGGTACAAAATATATTAGAATGGAGAAAACGACAAGTGTTTCGAATATGTTCCAAAATTGTTTTTATGTTCCTTTTCACAACCTCCAAATGTTTTTATTACCCTCCCTACATCTTATTCTATTTTTATAATAACGACAACAATGTTGTTAAAAAAAATCACAAGTGTCTTGTAATGAAATCCGTATGATTTATCTTTCACATGAGATTTGTTGACTGAATTATTTGTGGATATGGCCCACAACAAACTATGACCGTTGAATATATTGTTAAAAAAGCAATAAGATTTTTCTTTTACACTTTTTTGGTGATTACAATTCCGTGTATCATAAAGATGTATATTCTGATCATAATTTCTAATTACCTAAAAAATAATCAAAATTATTATTTTTGGAGCCTAGTCTCTCAAGTCTCATTACCTTTTATGCATAAAATTACAACATAATTTGGCAGGGACTTTTAACCGTCACAAAATTTTTGTTGTAGTCTTTTTGGTAGGATCAAATCAAGTGCTAGTTTTTAGAAAGTGGTGCAAAATACCTTAGAATGGAGAAAACGACAAGTGTTTCAATATGTTCCAAAATCGGTTTTTATGTTCCTTTTCACAGCCTCCAAATGTTTTTATTACCCTCCCTACATCTTATTCTATTTTTATAATAACGACAACAATGTTGTTAAAAAAATCACAAGTGTCTTGTAATGAAATCCGTATGATTTATCTTTCACATGAGATTTGTTGACTGAATTATTTGTGGATATGGCCCACAACAAACTATGACCGTTGAATATATTGTTAAAAAAGCAATAAGATTTTTCTTTACACTTTTTTTGGTGATTACAATTCCGGGTATCATAAAGATGTATATTCTGATCATAATTTCTAATTACCTAAAAAATAATGAAAATTATTAGTTTTGGATCCTATTCTCTCAAGTCTCATTACCTTTTATGCATAAAATTACAACATAATTTGGCAGGGACTTTTAACCGAGCTAAATTTTTGTTGTAGTCTTTTTGGTAGGATCAAATCAAGTGCTAGTTTTTAGAAAGTGGTGCAACATACCTTAGAATGGAGAAAACGACAAGTGTTTCAAATATGTCCCAAAATGGTTTTTCTGTTCCTTTTCACAGCCTCCAAATGTTTTTATTACCCTGCCTACATCTTATTCTATTTTTATAATAACGACAACAATGTTGTTAAAAAAATCACAAGTGTCTTGTAATGAAATCCGTATGATTTATCTTTCACATGAGATTTTTTGACTGCACTATTTGTGGATATGGCCCACAACAAACTATGACCGTTGAATATATTGTTAAAAAAGCAATAAGATTTTTCTTTACACTTTTTTTGGTGATTACAATTCCGAGTATCATAAAGATGTATATTCTGATCATCATTTCTAATTACCTAAAAAAGAATGAAAATTATTAGTTTTGGATCCTATTCTCTCAAGTCTCATTACCTTTTATGCATAAAATTACAACATAATTTGGCAGGGACTTTTAACCGTCCAAATTTTTTGTTGTAGTCTTTTTGGTAGGATCAAATCAAGTGCTAGTTTTTAGAAAGTGGTGCAAAATACCTTAGAATGGAGAAAACGACAAGTGTTTCGAATATGTCCCAAAATGGTTTTTATGTTCCTTTTCACAGATCCAAATGTTTTTATTGCCCTCCCTACATCTTTTTCTATTTTTTATAATAACACAACAATGTTGTTAAAAAAATCACAAGTGTCTTGTAATGAAATCCGTATGCTTTATCTTTCACATGAGATTTGTTGACTGAATTATTTGTGGATATGGCCCACAACAAACTATGACCGTTGAATATATTGTTAAAAAGCAATAAGATTTTTCTTTACACTTTTTTTGGTGATTACAATTCCGGGTATCATAAAGATGTATATTCTGATCATAATTTCTAATTACCTAAAAAATAATCAAAATTATTATTTTTGGAGACTAGTCTCTCAAGTCTCATTACCTTTTATGCATAAAATTACAACATAATTTTGCAGCGACTTTTAACCGTCGCAATATTTTTCTTGTAGTCTTTTTCATAGGATCAAATCAAGTGCTAGTTTTTAGAAAGTGGTGCAAAATACCTTAGAATGGAGAAAACGACAAGTGTTTCGAATATGACCCAAAATGGTTTTTATGTTCCTTTTCACAGCCTCCAAATGTTTTTATTGCCCTCCCTACATCTTATTCTATTTTTATAATAACGACAACAATGTTGTTAAAAAAATCACAAGTGTCTTGTAATGAAATCCATATGCTTTATCTTTCACATGAGATTTGTTGACTGAATTCTTTGTGGATATGGCCCACAACAAACTATGACCGTTGAATATATTGTTAAAAAAGCAATAAGATTTTTCTTTACACTTTTTTTGTGATTACAATTCCGGTATCATAAAGATGTATATTCTGATCATAATTTCTAATTACCTAAAAAAATAATCAAAATTATTATTTTTGGAGCCTAGTCTCTCAAGTCTCATTACCTTTTATGCATAAAATTACAACATAATTTGGCAGGGACTTTTAACCGTCGCAAAATTTTTGTTGTAGTCTTTTTGGTAGGATCAAATCAAGTGCTAGTTTTTAGAAAGTGGTGCAAAATACGTTAGAATGGAGAAAACGACAAGTGTTTCGAATATGTCCCAAAATGGTTTTTATGTTCCTTTTCACAGCCTCCAAATGTTTTTATTACCCTCCCTACATCTTATTCTATTTTTATAATAACGACAACAATGTTGTTAAAAAAATCACAAGTGTCTTGTAATGAAATCCGTATGCTTTATCTTTCACATGAGATTTGTTTACTGAATTATTTGTGGATATGGCCCACAACAAACTATGACCGTTGAATATATTGTTAAAAAAGCAATAAGATTTTTCTTTACACTTTTTTGGTGATTACAATTCCGGGTATCATAAAGATGTATATTCTGATCATAATTTCTAATTACCTAAAAAATAATCAAAATTATTATTTTTGGAGCCTAGTCTCTCAAGTCTCATTACCTTTTATGCATAAAATTACAACATAATTTGGCAGGGACTTTTAACCGTCGCAAATTTTTGTTGTAGTCTTTTTGGTAGGATCAAATCAAGTGCTAGTTTTTAGAAAGTGGTGCAAAATACGTTAGACTGGAGAAACCGACAAGTGTTTCGAATATGTTCCAAAATGGTTTTTACGTTCCTTTTCACAGCCTCCAAATGTTTTTATTACCCTCCCTACATCTTATTCTATTTTTATAATAACGACAACAATGTTGTTAAAAAAAAATCACAAGTGTCTTGTAATGAAATCCGTATGCTTTATCTTTCACATGAGATTTGTTGACTGAATTCTTTGTGGATATGGCCTACAACAAACTATGACCCTTGAATATATTGTTAAAAAAGCAATAAGATTTTTTGTTTACACTTTTTTTTGGGTGATTACAATTCCGGTATCATAAAGATGTATATTCTGATCATAATTTCTAATTACCTAAAAAATAATCAAAATTATTATTTTTGGAGCCTAGTCTCTCAAGTCTCATTACCTTTTATGCATAAAATTACAACATAATTTTGCAGGACTTTTAAACGTCTAAATTTTTGTTGTAGTCTTTTTGGTAGGATCAAATCAAGTGCTAGTTTTAGAAAGTGGTGCAAAATACCTTAGAATGGAGAAAACGACAAGTGTTTCAATATGTTCCAAAATGGTTTTTATGTTCCTTTGCACAGCCTCCAAATGTTTTTTTTACCCTCCCTACATCTTATTCTATTTTAATAATAACGACAACAATGTTGTTAAAAAAAATCACAAGTGTCTTGTAATGAAATCCGTATGATTTATCTTTCACATGAGATTTGTTGACTGAATTATTTGTGGATATGGCCCACAACAAACTATGACCGTTGAATATATTGTTAAAAAGCAATAAGATTTTTTTTCTTTTACACTTTTTTTGGTGATTACAATTCCGGGTATCATAATGATGTATCTTCTCATCATAATTTCTAATTAACTAAAAATAAGGAAAATTGTTAGTTTTGGAGCCTAGTCTCTCAAGTCTCATTACCTTTTATGCATAAAATTACAACATAATTTTGCAGCGACTTTTAACCGTCGCAATATTTTTCTTGTAGTCTTTTTTATAGGATGAAATCAAGTGCTAGTTTTTAGAAAGTGGTGCAAAATACCTTAGAATGGAGAAAACAAGTGTTTCAATATGTTCCAAAATGGTTTTTATGTTCCTTTTCACAGCCTCCAAATGTTTTTCTTGCCCTCCCTACATCTTATTCTTTTTTTATAGTAGCGACAACAATGTTGTTAAAAAAAATCACAAGTTTCTTGTAATGAAATCCATACGCTTTATCTTTCACATGAGATTTGTTGTTGAATTCTTTGTGGATATGGCCTACAACAAACTATGACCGTTGAATATATTGTTGAAAAAGCAATAATATTTTTCTTTACACTTTTTTTGGTGATTACAATTCCGGGTATCGTAAAGATATATATTCTGACAATAATTTCTAATACCTAAAAAATAATCAAAATTATTATTTTTGGAGACTAGTCTCTCAAGTCTCATTACCTTTTATGCATAAAATTACAACATAATTTTGTTGCGACTTTTAACCGTCGCAATATTTTTGTTGTGGTCTTTTTCATAGGATCAAATCAAGTGCTAGTTTCTAGAAAGTGGTACAAAATACCTTAGAATGGAGAAAACGACAAGTGTTTCGAATATGACCCAAAATGGTTTTTATGTTCCTTTTCACAGCCTCCAAATGTTTTTCTTGCCCTCCCTACATCTTATTCTATTTTTATAATAACGACAACAATGTTGTTAAAAAAATGACAAGTGTCTTGTAATGAAATCCGTATGATTTGTCTTTCACTTCAGATTTGTTGACTGAATTATTTGTGGATATGGCCCACAACAAACTATGACCGTTGAATATATGGTTAAAAAGGCAATAAGATTTTTTTTACACTTTTTTTGGTGATTACAATTCCGGGGATCATAATGATGTATCTTCTCATCATAATTTCTAATTAACTAAAAATAAGGAAAATTGTTAGTTTTGGAGCCTAGTCTCTCAAGTCTCATTACCTTTTATGCATTAAATTACAACATAATTTTGCAGCGACTATTAACCGTCGCAATATTTTTCTTGTAGTCTTTTTCATAGGATCAAATCAAGTGCTAGATTTTAGAAAGTGGTGCAAAATACCTTAGAATGGAGAAAACGACAAGTGTTTCGAACATGACCCAAAATGGTTTTTATGTTCCTTTTCACAGCCTCCAAATGTTTTTCTTGCCCTCCCTACATCTTATTCTTTTTTTATAGTAGCGACAACAATGTTGTTAAAAAAAATCACAAGTTTCTTGTAATGAAATCCATACGCTTTATCTTTCACATGAGATTTGTTGTTGAATTCTTTGTGGATATGGCCTACAACAAACTATGACCGTTGAATATATTGTTAAAAAAGCAATAATATTTTTGTTTACACTTTTTTTGGTGATTACAATTCCGGGTATCGTAAAGATATATATTCTGACCATAATTTCTAATACCTAAAAAATAATCAAAATTATTATTTTTGGAGACTAGTCTCTCAAGTCTCATTACCTTTTATGCATAAAATTACAACATAATTTTGCAGCGACTTTTAACCGTCGCAATATTTTTCTTGTAGTCTTTTTCATAGGATCAAATCAAGTGCTAGTTTTTAGAAAGTGGTGCAAAATACCTTAGAATGAAGAAAACGACAAGTGTTTCGAATATGACACAAAATGGTTTTTATGTTCCTTTTCACATCCTGCTAATGTTTTTATTGCCCTCCCTACATCTTTTTCTTTTTTTATAGTAGCAACAACAATGTTGTTAAAAAAAATCAAAAGTGTCTTGTAATGAAATCCATACGCTTTATCTTTCACATTAGATTTGTTGACTGAATTCTTTGTGGATATGGCCTACAACAAACTATGACCGTTGAATATATTGTTAAAAAAGCAATAAGATTTTTCTTTACACTTTTTTGGTGATTACAATTCCGGGTATCATAAAGATGTATATTCTGATCATAATTTCTAATTACCTAAAAAATAATCAAAATTATTATTTTTGGAGACTAGTCTCTCAAGTCTCATTACCTTTTATGCATAAAATTACAACATAATTTTGCAGCGACTTTTAACCGTCGCAATATTTTTCTTGTGGTCTTTTTCATAGGATCAAATCAAGTGCTAGTTTTTAGAAAGTGGTACAAAATACCTTAGAATGGAGAAAACGACAAGTGTTTCGAATATGACCCAAAATGGTTTTTATGTTCCTTTTCACAGCCTCCAAATGTTTTTATTGCCCTCCCTACATCTTATTCTTTTTTTATAGTAGCGACAACAATGTTGTTAAAAAAAATCACAAGTGTCTTGTAATGAAATCCATACGCTTTATCTTTCACATGAGATTTGTTTACTGAATTCTTTGTGGATATGGCCTACAACAAACTATGACCGTTGAATATATTGTTGAAAAAGCAATAATAGTTTTGTTTACACTTTTTTTAGTGATTACAATTCCGGGTATCGTAATGATATATATTCTGACAATAATTTCTAATTACCTAAAAATAATCAAAATTATTATTTTTGGAGACTAGTCTCTCAAGTCTCATTACCTTTTATGCATAAAATTACAACATAATTTTGCAGCGACTTTTAACCGTCGCAATATTTTTCTTGTAGTCTTTTTCATAGGATCAAATCAAGTGCTAGTTTTTAGAAAGTGGTGCAAAATACCTTAGAATGGAGAAAACGACAAGTGTTTCGAATATGACCCAAAATGGTTTTTATGTTCCTTTTCACAGCCTCCAAATGTTTTTATTACCCTCCCTACATCTTATTCTATTTTTATAATAACGACAACAATGTTGTTAAAAAAAATCACAAGTGTCTTGTAATGAAATCCATATGCTTTATCTTTCACATGAGATTTGTTGATTGAATTATTTGTGGATATGGCCCACAACAAACTATGACCGTTGAATATATTGTTAAAAAGCAATAAGATTTTTCTTTACACTTTTTTTGGTGATTACAATTCCGGGTATCATAAAGATGTATATTCTGATCATAATTTCTAATTACCTAAAAAAATAATCAAAATTATTATTTTTGGAGCCTAGTCTCTCAAGTCTCATTACGTTTTATGCATAAAATTACAACATAATTTGGCAGGGACTTTTAACCGTCGCAAAATTTTTGTTGTAGTCTTTTTGGTAGGATAAAATCAAGTGCTAGTTTTTAGAAAGTGGTGCAAAATACCTTAGAATGGAGAAAACGACAAGTGTTTCGAATATGTCCCAAAATGGTTTTTATGTTCCTTTTCACAGCCTCCAAATGTTTTTATTACCCTCCCTACATCTTATTCTATTTTTATAATAACGACAACAATGTTGTTAAAAAAAATCACAAGTGTCTTGTAATGAAATCCATATGCTTTATCTTTCACATGAGATTTGTTTACTGAATTATTTGTGGATATGGCCCACAACAAACTATGACCGTTGAATATATTGTTAAAAAAGCAATAAGATTTTTGTTTACACTTTTTTTGGTGATTACAATTCCGGGTATCATAAAGATGTATCTTCTCATCATAATTTCTAATTACCTAAAAAATAATGAAAATTATTAGTTTTGGAGCCTAGTCTCTCAAGTCTCATTACCTTTTATGCATCAAATTACAACATAATTTGGCAAGGACTTTTAACCGTCGTAAAATTTTTGTTGTAGTCTATTTGGTAGGATGAAATGAAGTGCTAGTATTTAGAAAGTGGTGCAAAATACCATAGAATGGAGAAAACGACAAGTGTTTCGAATATGTCCCAAAATGGGTTTTATGTTCCTTTTCACAGCCTCCAAATGTTTTTATTGCCCTCCCTACATCTTATTCTATTTTTATAATAACGACAACAATGTTGTTAAAAAAAATCACAAGTGTCTTGTAATGAAATCCATATGCTTTATCTTTCACATGAGATTTGTTGACTGAATTATTTGTGGATATGGCCCACAACAAACTATGACCGTTGAATATATTGTTGAAAAAGCAATAAGATTTTTTTTTACATTTTTTTGGTGATTACAATTTCGGGTATCACAAAGATATATATTCTCGATCATAATTTCTAATTACCTAAAAAATTAATGAAAATTATTAGTTTTGGAGCCTAGTCTCTCAAGTCTCATTACCTTTTATGCATAAAATTACAACATAATTTGGTAGGGACTTTTAACTGTCGCAAAATTTTTGTTGTAGTCTTTTTGGTAGGATCAAACCAAGTGCTAGTTTTTAGAAGGTGGTGCAAAATACCATAGAAAGGAGAAAACGACAAGTGTTTCGAATATGTCCCAAAATGGTTTTTATGTTCCTTTTCACAGCCTCCAAATGTTTTTATTGCCCTCCCTACATCTTATTCTTTTTTTATAGTAGCGACAACAATGTTGTTAAAAAAAATCACAAGTGTCTTGTAATGAAATCCATACGCTTTATCTTTCACATGAGATTTGTTGACTGAATTCTTTGTGGATATGGCCTACAACAAACTATGACCGTTGAATATATTGTTGAAAAAGCAATAATATTTTTGTTTACACTTTTTTTGGTGATTACAATTCCGGGTATCGTAAAGATATATATTCTGACAATAATTTCTAACCCCTAAAAAATAATCAAAATTATTATTTTTGGAGACTAGTCTCTCAAGTCTCATTACCTTTTATGCATAAAATTACAACATAATTTTGCAGCGACTTTTAACCGTCGCAATATTTTTCTTGTAGTCTTTTTCATAGGATCAAATCAAGTGCTAGTTTTTAGAAAGTGGTGCAAAATACCTTAGAATGGAGAAAACGACAAGTGTTTCGAATATGACCCAAAATGGTTTTTATGTTCCTTTTCACAGCCTCCAAATGTTTTTATTGCCCTCCCTACATCTTATTCTTTTTTTATAGTAGCGACAACAATGTTGTTAAAAAAAATCACAAGTGTCTTGTAATGAAATCCATACGCTTTATCTTTCACATGAGATTTGTTGACTGAATTCTTTGTGGATATGGCCCACAACAAACTATGACCATTGAATATATTGTTAAAAAAGCAATAAGATTTTTCTTTACACTTTTTTTGGTGATTACAATTCCGGGTATCATAAAGATATATATTTTGATAATAATTTCTAACACCTAAAAAATAATCAAAATTATTATTTTTGGAGACTAGTCTCTCAAGTCTCATTACCTTTTATGCATAAAATTACAACATAATTTGGCAAGGACTTTTAACCGTCGCAAAATTTTTGTTGTAGTCTTTTTGGTAGGATCAAATCAAGTGCTAGTTTTTAGAAAGTGGTGCAAAATACCTTAGAATGGAGAAACCGGCAAGTGTTTCAATAGTCCCAAAATGGTTTTTATGTTCCTTTTCACAAATTTTTAATGTTTTTATTACCCCTCCCTACATCTTATTCTATTTTTATAATAACGACAACAATGTTGTTAAAAAAATCACAAGTGTCTTGTAATGAAATCCATACGCTTTATCTTTCACATGAGATTTGTTGACTGAATTCTTTGTGGATATGGCCTACAACAAACTATGACCGTTGAATATATTGTTGAAAAAGCAATAATATTTTTGTTTACACTTTTTTTGGTGATTACAATTCGGGTATCGTAAAGATATATATTCTGATCATAATTTCTAATTACCTAAAAAATAATCAAAATTATTATTTTTGGAGCCTAGTCTCTCAAGTCTCATTACATTTTATGCATAAAATTACAACATAATTTGGCACGGACTTTCAACCGTCTCAAAATTTTTGTTGTAGTCTTTTTGGTAGGATCAAATCAAGTGCTAGTTTTTAGAAAGTGGTGCAAAATACCTTAGAATGGAGAAAACGACAAGTGTTTCGAATATGTCCCAAAATGGTTTTTATGTTCCTTTTCACAACCTCCAAATGTTTTTATTACCCTCCCTACATCTTATTCTATTTTTATAATAACGACAACAATGTTGTTAAAAAAAATCACAAGTGTCTTGTAATGAAATCCGTATGCTTTATCTTTCACATTAGATTTGTTTACTGAATTATTTGTGGATATGGCCCACAACAAACTATGACCGTTGAATATATTGTTAAAAAGCAATAAGATTTTTCTTTACATTTTTTTGGTGACTACAATTCCGGGTATCACAAAGATATATATTCTGATCATAATTTCTAATTACCGAAAAATAATCAAAATTATTATTTTTGGAGCCTAGTCTCTCAAGTCTCATTACGTTTTATGCATAAAATTACAACATAATTTGGCACGGACTTTCAACCGTCTCAAAATTTTTGTTGTAGTCTTTTTGGTAGGATCAAATCAAGTGCTAGTTTTAAGAAAGTGGTGCAAAATACCTTAGAATGGAGAAAACGACAAGTGTTTCAAATAGTTCCCGAAACGGTTTTTATGTTCCTTTTCACAGCCTCCAAATGTTTTTATTACCCTCCCTACATCTTATTCTATTTTTATAATAACGACAACAATGTTGTTAAAAAAAATCACAAGTGTCTTGTAATGAAATCCGTATGCTTTATCTTTCACATGAGATTTGTTTACTGAATTATTTGTGGATATGGCCCACAACAAACTATGACCGTTGAATATATTGTTAAAGAAGCAATAAGATTTTTCTTTACATTTTTTTTTTGACTACAATTCCGGGTATCACAAAGATATATATTCTGATCATAATTTCTAATTACCGAAAAAATAATCAAAATTATTATTTTTGGAGCCTAGTCTCTCAAGTCTCATTACGTTTTATGCATAAAATTACAACATAATTTGGCACGACTTTCAACCATCGCAAAATTTTTGTTGTAGTCTTTTTGGTAGGATCAAATCAAGTGCTAGTTTTTAGAAAGTGGTGCAAAATACCTTAGAATGGAGAAAACAACAAGTGTTTCGAATAGTTCCCGAAAGGGTTTTTATGTTCCTTTTCACAGCCTCCAAATGTTTTTATTACCCTCCCTACATCTTATTCTATTTTTATAATAACGACAACAATGTTGTTAAAAAAAATCACAAGTGTCTTGTAATGAAATCCGTATGCTTTATCTTTCACATGAGATTTGTTTACTAATTATTTGTGGATATGGCCCACAACAAACTATGACCGTTGAATATATTGTTAAAAAAGCAATAAGATTTTTCTTTACATTTTTTTGTGATACAATTCCGGGTATCACAAAGATATATATATTCTGATCATAATTTCTAACTACCGAAAAAATAATCAAAATTATTATTTTTGGAGCCTAGTCTCTCAAGTCTCATTACATTTATGCATAAAATTACAACATAATTCGGCACAAACTTTCAACCATCGCAAAATTTTTATTGTAGTCTTTTTGGTAGGATCAAATCAAGTGCTAGTTTTTTAGAAAGTGGTGCAAAATACCTTAGAATGGAGAAAACGACAAGTGTTTCAATAGTCCTCGAAAATGGTTTTTTATGTTCATTTTCACATCCTCCAAATGTTTTTATTACTTTCCCTACATCTTATTCTATTTTTTGTAAATAACGACAACAATGTTGTTAAAAAAATCACAAGTGTCTTGTAATGAAATCTATATGCTTTATCTTTCACATGAGATTTGTTTACTGAATTTATTTGTGGATATGGCCCACAACAAACTATGACCGTTGAATATATTGTTAAAGTAGCAATAAGATTTTTCTTTACATTTTTTTGGTGATTACAATTCCGGTATCACAAAGATATATATTCTGATCATAATTTCTTCTTTCCTAAAAATAATCAAAATTATTATTTTTGGAGCCTAGTCTCTCAAGTCTCATTACCTTTTATGCATAAAATTACAACATAATTTGGCACGAGACTTTCAACCAATCTCAAAATTTTTGTTGTAGTCTTTTTGGTAGGATCAAATCAAGTGCTAGTTTTTAGAAAGTGGTGCAAAATACCTTAGAATGGAGAAAACAACAAGTGTTTCAAATAGTCCTCAAAATGGTTTTTATGTTCCTTTTTTCACATCCTCCAAATGTTTTTATTACCCTCCTACATCTTATTCTATTTTTATAATAACGACAACAATGTTGTTAAAAAAAAATCACAAGTGTCTTGTAATGAAATCCATGCTTTATCTTTCACATTAGATTTGTTTACTGAATTATTTGTGGATATGGCCCACAACAAACTATGACCGTTGAATATATTGTTAAAAAAGCAATAAGATTTTTCTTTACATTTTTTTTGTGACTTACAATTTGGGTATCACAAAGATATATATTCTGATCATAATTTCTAATTACCTAAAAAATAATCAAAATTATTATTTTTGGAGCCTAGTCTCTCAAGTCTCATTACATTTTTATGCATAAAATTACAACATAATTTGGGCAAAGACTTTCAACCGTCTCAAAATTTTTGTTGTAGTCTTTTTGGTAGGATCAAATCAAGTGCTAGTTTTTAGAAAGTGGTGCAAAATACCTTAGAATGGAGAAAACGACAAGTGTTTCAATAGTCCCAAAATGGTTTTTATGTTCCTTTTCACAGCCTCCAAATGTTTTTATTACTCTCCCTACATCTTATTCTATTTTTATAATAACGACAACAATGTTGTTAAAAAAAATCACAAGTGTCTTGTAATGAAATCCATATGCTTTATCTTTCACATTAGATTTGTTTACTGAATTATTTGTGGATATGGCCTCACAACAAACTATGACCATTGAATATATTGTTAAAAAAGCAATATGATTTTTCTTTACATTTTTTTGGTGATTACAATTCCGGTATCACAAAGATATATATTCTGATCATAATTTCTAATTACCAAAAAATAATCAAAATTATTATTTTTGGAGCTAGTCTCTCAAGTCTCATTACGTTTTATGCATAAAATTACAACATAATTTGCACGGACTTTTTTAACCGCTCAAAATTTTTGTTGTAGTCTTTTTTTTGGATCAAATCAAGTGCTAGTTTTTAGAAAGTGGTGCAAAATACCTTTAGAATGGAGAAACCGACAAGTGTTTCGAATTGTTCCCGAAACGGTTTTTATGTTCCTTTTCACAGCCTCCAGATGTTTTTATTTCCCTCCCTACATCTTATTCTATTTTTATAATAACGACAAGAATGTTGTTAAAAAAAAATCACAAGTGTCTTGTAATGAAATCTGTATGCTTTATCTTTCACATGAGATTTGTTTACTGAATTATTTGTGGATATGGCCCACAACAAACTATGACCGTTGAATATATTGTTAAAAAAGCAATAAGATTTTTCTTTACATTTTTTTGTGATTACAATTCCAGGTATCACAAAGATATATATTCTGATCATAATTTCTAATTACTGAAAAAAAAATAATCAAAATTATTATTTTTGGAGCCTAGTCTCTCAAGTCTCATTACATTTATGCATAAAATTACAACATAATTCGGCACAGACTTTCAACCGTCTCAAAATTTTTGTTGTAGTCTTTTTGGTAGGGTCAAATCAAGTGCTAGTTTTTAGAAAGTGGTGTAAAATACCTTAGAATGGAGAAAAAACGACAAGTGTTTCAAATAGTCCTCGAAAATGGTTTTTATTTTCCTTTTCACATCCTCCAAATGTTTTTATTACCCTCCTACATCTTATTCTATTTTTATAATAACGACAACAAAGTTGTTAAAAAAAATCACAAGTGTCTTGTAATGAAATCCATATGCTTTATCTTTCACATGATTTGTTTACTGAATTATTTGTGGATATGGCCCACAACAAACTATGACCGTTGAATATATTGTTAAAGTAGCAATATATTTTTTCTTTACATTTTTTTGGTGATTACAATTCGGGTATCACAAAGATATATATTCTGATCATAATTTCTAATTACCTAAAAAATAATCAAAATTATTATTTTTGGAGCCTAGTCTCTCAAGTCTCATTACATTTTATGCATAAAATTACAACATAATTTGGCACTGACTTTCAACCTTCGCAAAATTTTTTTGTAGTCTTTTTTTAGGATCAAATCAAGTGCTAGTTTTTTAGAAAGTGGTGGAAAATACCTTAGAATGGAGAAAACGACAAGTGTTTCCCAATAGTTCCCAAAATGGTTTTTATGTTCCTTTTCACATCCTCCAAATGTTTTTATTACTTTCCCTACATCTTATTCTATTTTTATAATAACGACAACAATGTTGTTAAAAAAAATCACAAGTGTCTTGTAATGAAATCCATATGCTTTATCTTTCACATGAGATTTGTTTTTACTGAATTATTTTTGGATATGGCCCACAACAACTATGACCGTTGAATATATTGTTAAAAAGCAATAAGATTTTTTCTTTACATTTTTTTGTGATTACAATTCGGGTATCACAAAGATATATATTCTGATCATAATTTCTAATTACCGAAAAAATAATCAAAATTATTATTTTTGGAGCCTAGTCTCTCAAGTCTCATTACCTTTTATGCATAAAATTACAACATAATTTGGCAAGCGACTTTTAACCGTCGCAAAATTTTTGTTGTAGTCTTTTTTATAGGATCAAATCAAGTGCTAGTTTTCAGAATGTGGTGCAAAATACCTTAGAATGGCGAAAACGACAAGTGTTTCGAATAGTCCTCAAAATGGTTTTTATGTTCATTTTCACATCCACCAAAAGTTTTTATTACTCCTCCCTACATCTTATTCTCTTTTTATAATAACGACAACAATGTTGTTAAAAAAAATCACAAGTGTCTTGTAATGAAATCCGTATGCTTTATCTTTCACATGAGATTTGTTTACTGAATTATTTGTGGATATGGCCCACAACAACCTATGACCGTTGAATATATTGTTAAAGTAGCAATAATATTTTTCTTTACATTTTTTTTGTGACTACAGTTCCGGGTATCACAAAGATGTATATTCTGATCATAATTTCTAATTACCGAAAAAATAATCAAAATTATTATTTTTGGAGCCTAGTCTCTCAAGTCTCATTACGTTTTATGCATAAAATTACAACATAATTTGTTAAGGACTTTCAACCTGCTCAAAATTTTTCTTGTAGTGTTTTTTGGATCAAATCAAGTGCTACTTTTTAAAAAGTGGTGCAAAATACGTTAGAATGGAGAAATCGACAAGTGTTTCAAATAGTTCCCGAAACGGTTTTTATGTTCCTTTTCACAACCTCCAAATGTTTTTATTACCCTCCCTACATCTTATTCTATTTTTATAATAACGACAACAATGTTGTTAAAAAAATCACAAGTGTCTTGTAATGAAATCCGTATGCTTTATCTTTCACATGAGATTTGTTTACTGAATTATTTGTGGATATGGCCCACAACAAACTATGACCGTTGAATATATTGTTAAAGTAGCAATATGATTTTTCTTTACATTTTTTTGCTGACTACAATTCCAGGTATCACAAAGATATATATTCTGATCATAATTTCTAATTACCGAAAAAATAATCAAAATTATTATTTTTGGAGCCTAGTCTCTCAAGTCTCATTACCTTTTATGCATAAAATTACAACATAATTTGGCACAGACTTTCAACAATCTCAAATTTTTGTTGTAGTCTTTTTGGTAGGATCAAATCAAGTGCTAGTTTTTAGAAAGTGGTGCAAAATACCTTAGAATGGAGAAAACGACAAGTGTTTCGAATAGTTCCCGAAACGGTTTTTATGTTCCTTTTCACAGCCTCCAGATGTTTTTATTACCCTCCCTACATCTTATTCTATTTTTATAATAACGACAACAATGTTGTTAAAAAAAATCACAAGTGTCTTGTAATGAAATCCGTATGCTTTATCTTTCACATGAGATTTGTTTACTGAATTATTTGTGGATATGGCCCACAACAAACTATGACCGTTGAATATATTGTTAAAGTAGCAATAATATTTTTCTTTACATTTTTTTGGTGATTACAATTCCGGGTATCACAAAGATATATATTTTGATCATAATTTCTAATTACCTAAAAAAATAATCAAAATTATTATTTTTGGAGCCTAGTCTCTCAAGTCTCATTACCTTTTATGCATAAAATTACAACATAATTTGGCAGCGAACTTTCAACCGTCTCAAAATTTTTGTTGTAGTCTTTTTGGTAGGATCAAATCAAGTGCTAGTTTTTAGAAAGTGGTGCAAAATACCTTAGAATGGAGAAAACGACAAGTGTTTCGAATAGTTCCCGAAACGGTTTTTATGTTCCTTTTCACAGCCTCCAGATGTTTTTATTTCTTTCCCTACATCTTATTCTATTTTTATAATAACGACAACAATGTTGTTAAAAAAAAATCACAAGTGTCTTGTAATGAAATCCGTATGCTTTATCTTTCACATGAGATTTGTTTACTGAATTATTTGTGGATATGGCCCACAACAAACTATGACCGTTGAATATATTGTTAAAGTAGAAATAAGATTTTTTTTACATTTTTTTGGTGATTACAATTCTATCATAAAGATATATATTCTGATCATAATTTCTAATTACCGAAAAAATAATCAAAATTATTATTTTTGGAGCCTAGTCTCTCAAGTCTCATTACGTTTTATGCATAAAATTACAACATAATTTGGCACGGACTTTCAACCGTCGCAAAATTTTTATTGTAGTCTTTTTGGTAGGATCAAATCAAGTGCTAGTTTTCAGAAAGTGGTGCAAAATACCTTAGAATGGAGAAAACGACAAGTGTTTCGAATAGTCCTCGAAAGGGTTTTTTTGTTCATTTTCACATCCTCCAAAAGTTTTTATTACTCTCCCTACATCTTATTATATTTGTGTACTAACGACAACAAAGTTGTTAAAAAAATCACAAGTGTCTTGTAATGAAATCCGTATGCTTTATCTTTCACATGAGATTTGTTTACTGAATTATTTGTGGATATGGCCCACAACAAACTATGACCGTTGAATATATTGTTAAAGTAGCAATAATATTTTTCTTTACATTTTTTTTGTGACTACAATTCCGGGTATCACAAAGATATATATTCTGATCATAATTTCTAATTACCGAAAAAATAATCAAAATTATTATTTTCTGATCCTAGTCTCTCAAGTCTCATTACGTTTTATGCATAAAATTACAACATAATTTGTTAAGGACTTTCAACCTGCTCAAAATTTTTCTTGTAGTGTTTTGGGTTGGATTAAATCAAGTGCTACTTTTTAGAAAGTGGTGCAAAATACCTTAGAATGGAGAAAACGACAAGTGTTTCAAATTGTTTAGGGAAAGTTTTTTATGTTCGTTTTCACAGCCTTCAAATGATTTTATTACCCTCCCTACATCTTATTCTATTTTTATAATAACGACAACAATGTTGTTAAAAAAAATCACAAGTGTCTTGTAATGAAATCCGTATGCTTTATCTTTCACATGAAATTTGTTTACTGAATTATTTGTGGATATGGCCCACAACAAACTATGACCGTTGAATATATTGTTAAAGTAGCAATAACATTTTTCTTTACATGTTTTTTGTGACTACAATTCCGAGTATCACAAAGATATATATTCTGATCATAATTTCTAATTACCGAAAAAATAATCAAAATTATTATTTTTGGAGCCTAGTCTCTCAAGTCTCATTACATTTATGCACAAAATTACAACATAATTGGGCACCGACTTTCAACCGTCTCAAAATTTTTGTTGTAGTCTTTTTGGTAGGATCAAATTAAGTGCTAGTTTTCAGAAAGTGGTGCAAAATACCTTAGAATGGAGAAAACGACAAGTGTTTTGAATAGTCCTCGAAAGGGTTTTTATGTTCATTTTCACAGCCTCCAAAAGTTTTTATTACTCTCCCTACATCTTATTATATTTTTGTACTAACGACAACAAAGTTGTTAAAAAAAATCACAAGTGTCTTGTAAAGAAATCTGTATGCTTTATCTTTCACATTAGATTTGTTTACTAAATTATTTGTGGATATGGCCCACAACAAACTATGACCGTTGAATATATTGTTAAAGTAGCAATATGATTTTTCTTTACATTTTTTTGCTGACTACAATTCCAGGTATCACAAAGATATATATTCTGATCATAATTTCTAATTACCGAAAAAATAATCAAAATTATTATTTTTGGAGCCTAGTCTCTCAAGTCCCATTATGTTTTATGCATAAAATTACAACATAATTTGGCCCAGACTTTCAACCGTCTAAAAATTTTTGTTCTAGTCTTTTTGGTAGGATCAAATGAAGTGCTAGTTTTCAAAAAGTGGTGCAAAATACCTTACAATGGAGAAAACGACAAGTGTTTCGAATAGTCCTCGAAAGGGTTTTTATGTTCCTTTTCACATCCTCAAATGTTTTTATTACCCTCCCTACATCTTATTCTATTTTTTTTAATAACGACAACAATGTTGTTAAAAAAAAATCACAAGTGTCTTGTAATGAAATCTGTATGCTTTATCTTTCACATGAGATTTGTTTACTGAATTATTTGTGGATATGGCCCACAACAAACTATGACCGTTGAATATATTGTTAAAGTAGCAATAAGATTTTTCTTTACATTTTTTTTGTGACTACAATTTCGGGTATCACAAAGATATATATTCTGATCATAATTTCTAATTACTGAAAAAATAATCAAAATTATTATTTTTGGAGCCTAGTCTCTCAAGTCTCATTACGTTTTATGCATAAAATTACAACATAATTTGGCACGGACTTTCAACCGTCGCAAAATTTTTGTTGTAGTCTTTTTGGTAGGATCAAATCAAGTGCTAGTTTTCAGAAAGTGGTGCAAAATACCTTAGAATGGAGAAAACGACAAGTGTTTCGAATAGTCCTCGAAAGGGTTTTTATGTTCCTTTTCACAGCCTCCAAATGTTTTTATTACCCTCCCTACATCTTATTCTATTTTTATAATAACGACAACAATGTTGTTAAAAAAAAAATCACAAGTGTCTTGTAATGAAATCCGTATGCTTTATCTTTCACATGAGATTTGTTTACTGAATTATTTGTGGATATGGCCCACAACAAACTATGACCGTTGAATATATTGTTAAAGTAGCAATAAGATTTTTCTTTACATTTTTTTGTGACTACAATTCCGGGTATCACAAAGATATATATTCTGATCATAATTTCTAATTACCGAAAAAATAATCAAAATTATTATTTTTGGAGCCTAGTCTCTCAAGTCTCATTACATTTATGCATAAAATTACAACATAATTTGGCACGGACTTTCAACCGTCTCAAAATTTTTGTTGTAGTCTTTTTGGTAGGATCAAATCAAGTGCTAGTTTTTAGAAAGTGGTGCAAAATACCTTAGAATGGAGAAAACGACAAGTGTTTCGAATAGTCCTCGAAAGGGTTTTTATGTTCATTTTCACATCCTCCAAAAGTTTTTATTACTCTCCCTACATCTTATTATATTTTTGTACTAACGACAACAAAGTTGTTAAAAAAAATCACAAGTGTCTTGTAAAGAAATCTGTATGCTTTATCTTTCACATTAGATTTGTTTACTGAATTATTTGTGGATATGGCCCACAACAACCTATGACCGTTGAATATATTGTTAAAGTAGCAATAATATTTTTCTTTACATTTTTTTTGTGACTACAATTCCGGGTATCACAAAGATATATATTTTGATCATAATTTCTAATTACCGAAAAAATAATCAAAATTATTATTTTTGGAGCCTAGTCTCTCAAGTCTCATTACCTTTTATGCATAAAATTACAACATAATTTGGCACAGACTTTCAACAATCTCAAAATTTTTGTTGTAGTGTTTTTGGTTTGATCAAATCAAGTGCTAGTTTTTGAAAGTTGTGAAAAATACGTTAGAATGGAGAAAACGACAAGTGTTTCGAATAGTCCTCGAAAGGGTTTTTATGTTCCTTTTCACAGCCTCCAAATGTTTTTATTACCCTCCCTACATCTTATTCTATTTTTATAATAACGACAACAATGTTGTTAAAAAAAATCACAAGTGTCTTGTAATGAAATCCGTATGCTTTATCTTTCACATGAGATTTGTTTATTGAATTATTTTTGGATATGGCCCACAACAACCTATGACCGTTCAATATATTGTTAAAGTAGCAATAATATTTTTCTTTACATTTTTTTTGTGACTACAATTCCGGGTATCACAAAGATATATATTCTGATCATAATTTCTAATTACCGAAAAAATAATCAAAATTATTATTTTTGGAGCCTAGTCTCTCAAGTCTCATTACGTTTTATGCATAAAATTACAACATAATTTGGCACGAACTTTCAACCGTCGCAAAATTTTTGTTGTAGTCTTTTTGGTAGGATCAAATCAAGTGCTAGTTTTCAGAAAGTGGTGCAAAATACCTTAGAATGGAGAAAACGACAAGTGTTTCAAATAGTCCTCGAAAGGGTTTTTATGTTCATTTTCACATCCTCCAAAAGTTTTTATTACTCTCCCTACATCTTATTATATTTTTATAATAACGACAACAAAGTTGTTAAAAAAAATCACAAGTGTCTTGTAAAGAAATCTGTATGCTTTATCTTTCACATTAGATTTGTTTACTGAATTATTTGTGGATATGGCCCACAACAAACTATGACCGTTGAATATATTGTTAAAGTAGCAATAAGATTTTTCTTTACATTTTTTTGTGACTACAATTCCGGGTATCACAAAGATATATATTCTGATCATAATTTCTAATTACCGAAAAAATAATCAAAATTATTATTTTTGGAGCCTAGTCTCTTAAGTCTCATTACATTTATGCATAAAATTACAACATAATTGGGCACAGACTTTCAACCGTCTCAAAATTTTTATTGTAGTCTTTTTGGTAGGATCAAATCAAGTGCTAGTTTTCAGAAAGTGGTGCAAAATACCTTAGAATGGAGAAAACGACAAGTGTTTCGAATAGTCCTCGAAAGGGTTTTTATGTTCATTTTCACATCCTCCAAAAGTTTTTATTACTCTCCCTACATCTTATTATATTTTTGTAATAACGACAACAATGTTGTTAAAAAAAATCACAAGTGTCTTGTAAAGAAATCTGTATGCTTTATCTTTCACATTAGATTTGTTTACTGATTTATTTGTGGATATGGCCCACAACAACCTACGACCGTTGAATATATTGTTAAAGTAGCAATAAGATTTTTCTTTACATGTTTTTTGTGACTGCAATTCTGGGTATCATAAAGATATATATTCTGATCATAATTTCTAATTACTGAAAAAATAATCAAAATTATTATTTTTGGAGCCTAGTCTCTCAAGCCTCATTACGTTTTATGCATAAAATTACAACATAATTTGGCACGGACTTTCAACCGTCGCAAAATTTTTATTGTAGTCTTTTTGGTAGGATCAAATCAAGTGCTAGTTTTCAGAAAGTGGTGCAAAATACCTTAGAATGGAGAAAACAACAAGTGTTTCGAATAGTCCTCGAAAGGGTTTTTATGTTCATTTTCACATCCTCCAAAAGTTTTTATTACTCTCCCTACATCTTATTATATTTTTATAATAACGACAACAATGTTGTTAAAAAAATCACAAGTGTCTTGTAATGAAATCCGTATGCTTTATCTTTCACATGAGATTTGTTTACTGAATTATTTGTGGATATGGCCCACAACAAACTATGACCGTTGAATATATTGTTAAAGTAGCAATAAGATTTTTCTTTACATGTTTTTTGTGACTGCAATTCTGGGTATCATAAAGATATATATTCTGATCATAATTTCTAATTACTGAAAAAATAATCAAAATTATTATTTTTGGAGCCTAGTCTCTCAAGTCTCATTACGTTTATGCATAAAATTACAACATAATTTGGCACGGACTTTCAACCGTCTCAAAATTTTTGTTGTAGTCTTTTTGGTAGGATCAAATCAAGTGCTAGTTTTCAGAAAGTGGTGCAAAATACCTTAGAATGGAGAAAACAACAAGTGTTTCAAATAGTCCTCGAAAGGGTTTTTATGTTCATTTTCACATCCTCCAAAAGTTTTTATTACTCTCCCTACATCTTATTATATTTTTGTACTAACGACAACAAAGTTGTTAAAAAAAATCACAAGTGTCTTGTAAAGAAATCTGTATGCTTTATCTTTCACATTAGATTTGTTTACTGATTTATTTGTGGATATGGCCCACAACAACCTACGACCGTTGAATATATTGTTAAAGTAGCAATATGATTTTTCTTTACATGTTTTTTCTGACTACAATTCCGGGTATCACAAAGATATATATTTTGATCATAATTTCTAATTACCGAAAAAATAATCAAAATTATTATTTTTGGAGCCTAGTCTCTCAAGTCTCATTACGTTTTATGCATAAAATTACAACATAATTTGGCACGGACTTTCAACCGTCTCAAAATTTTTGTTGTAGTCTTTTTGGTAGGATCAAATCAAGTGCTAGTTTTCAGAAAGTGGTGCAAAATACCTTAGAATGGAGAAAACGACAAGTGTTTCGAATAGTCCTCGAAAGGGTTTTTATGTTCATTTTCACATCCTCCAAAAGTTTTTATTACTCTCCCTACATCTTATTATATTTTTGTACTAACGACAACAAAGTTGTTAAAAAAAATCACAAGTGTCTTGTAATGAAATCTATATGCTTTATCTTTCACGTTAGATTTGTTTACTGATTTATTTGTGGATATGGCCCACAACAACCTACGACCGTTGAATATATTGTTAAAGTAGCAATAAGATTTTTCTTTACATGTTTTTTGTGACTGCAATTCTGGGTATCATAAAGATATATATTCTGATCATAATTTCTAATTACTGAAAAAATAATCAAAATTATTATTTTTGGAGCCTAGTCTCTCAAGCCTCATTACGTTTTATGCATAAAATTACAACATAATTTGGCACGGACTTTCAACCGTCGCAAAATTTTTATTGTAGTCTTTTTGGTAGGATCAAATCAAGTGCTAGTTTTCAGAAAGTGGTGCAAAATACCTTAGAATGGAGAAAACAACAAGTGTTTCGAATAGTCCTCGAAAGGGTTTTTATGTTCATTTTCACATCCTCCAAAAGTTTTTATTACCCTCCCTACATCTTATTATATTTTTGTACTAACGACAACAAAGTTGTTAAAAAAAATCACAAGTGTCTTGTAAAGAAATCTGTATGCTTTATCTTTCACATTAGATTTGTTTACTGAATTATTTGTGGATATGGCCCACAACAAACTATGACCGTTGAATATATTGTTAAAGTAGCAATAAGATTTTTCTTTACATGTTTTTTGTGACTACAATTCCGGTATCATAAAGATATATATTCTGATCATAATTTCTAATTACTGAAAAAATAATCAAAATTATTATTTTTGGAGCCTAGTCTCTCAAGCCTCATTACGTTTTATGCATAAAATTACAACATAATTTGGCACGGACTTTCAACCGTCGCAAAATTTTTATTGTAGTCTTTTTGGTAGGATCAAATCAAGTGCTAGTTTTCAGAAAGTGGTGCAAAATACCTTAGAATGGAGAAAACGACAAGTGTTTCGAATAGTCCTCGAAAGGGTTTTTATGTTCATTTTCACATCCTCCAAAAGTTTTTATTACTCTCCCTACATCTTATTATATTTTTGTACTAACGACAACAAAGTTGTTAAAAAAAATCACAAGTGTCTTGTAAAGAAATCTGTATGCTTTATCTTTCACATTAGATTTGTTTACTGAATTATTTGTGGATATGGCCCACAACAACCTACGACCGTTGAATATATTGTTAAAGTAGCAATAAGATTTTTCTTTACATGTTTTTTGTGACTACAATTCCGGGTATCACAAAGATATATATTCTGATCATAATTTCTAATTACCGAAAAAATAATCAAAATTATTATTTTTGGAGCCTAGTCTCTCAAGTCTCATTACATTTATGCATAAAATTACAACATAATTGGGCACAGACTTTCAACCGTCTCAAAATTTTTGTTGTAGTCTTTTTGGTAGGATCAAATCAAGTGCTAGTTTTCAGAAAGTGGTGCAAAATACCTTAGAATGGAGAAAACAACAAGTGTTTCGAATAGTCCTCGAAAGGGTTTTTATGTTCATTTTCACATCCTCCAAAAGTTTTTATTACTCTCCCTACATCTTATTATATTTTTGTACTAACGACAACAAAGTTGTTAAAAAAATCACAAGTGTCTTGTAAAGAAATCTGTATGCTTTATCTTTCACATTAGATTTGTTTACTAATTTATTTGTGGATATGGCCCACAACAACCTACGACCGTTGAATATATTGTTAAAGTAGCAATAAGATTTTTCTTTACATTTTTTTTTGTGACTACAATTCCAGGTATCACAAAGATATATATTCTGATCATAATTTCTAATTACCGAAAAAATAATCAAAATTATTATTTTTGGAGCCTAGTCTCTCAAGTCTCATTACGTTTATGCATAAAATTACAACATAATTTGGCACGGACTTTCAACCGTCTCAAAATTTTTGTTGTAGTCTTTTTGGTAGGATCAAATCAAGTGCTAGTTTTCAGAAAGTGGTGCAAAATACCTTAGAATGGAGAAAACGACAAGTGTTTCGAATAGTCCTCGAAAGGGTTTTTATGTTCATTTTCACATCCTCCAAAAGTTTTTATTACTCTCCCTACATCTTATTATATTTTTGTACTAACGACAACAAAGTTGTTAAAAAAAATCACAAGTGTCTTGTAAAGAAATCTGTATGCTTTATCTTTCACATTAGATTTGTTTACTGATTTATTTGTGGATATGGCCCACAACAACCTACGACCGTTGAATATATTGTTAAAGTAGCAATAAGATTTTTCTTTACATGTTTTTTGTGACTGCAATTCTCGGTATCACAAAGATATATATTCTGATCATAAGTTCTAATTACTGAAAAAATAATCAAAATTATTATTTTTGGAGCCTAGTCTCTCAAGTCTCATTACGTTTTATGCATAAAATTACAACATAATTTGGCACGGACTTTCAACCGTCGCAAAATTTTTGTTATAGTCTTTTTGGTAGGATCAAATCAAGTGCAAGTTTTCACAAAAATGTGGTGCAAAATACCTTTGAATGGAGAAAACGACAAGTGTTTCAAATAGTTCCCGAAACGGTTTTTATGTTCGTTTTCACAGCCTCCAGATGTTTTTATTACCCTCCCTACATCTTATTCTATTTTTTTAATAACGACAACAATGTTGTTAAAAAAAATCACAAGTGTCTTGTAATGAAATCTGTATGCTTTATCTTTCACATGAGATTTGTTTACTGATTTATTTGTGGATATGGCCCACAACAACCTACGACCGTTGAATATATTGTTAAAGTAGCAATAAGATTTTTCTTTACATGTTTTTTTTTACTACAATTCCGGGTATCACAAAGATATATATTCTGATCATAATTTCTAATTACTGAAAAAATAATCAAAATTATTATTTTTGGAGCCTAGTCTCTCAAGCCTCATTACGTTTTATGCATAAAATTACAACATAATTTGGCACGGACTTTCAACCGTCGCAAAATTTTTATTGTAGTCTTTTTGGTAGGATCAAATCAAGTGCTAGTTTTCAGAAAGTGGTGCAAAATACCTTAGAATGGAGAAAACAACAAGTGTTTCGAATAGTCCTCGAAAGGGTTTTTATTTTCATTTTCACATCCTCCAAAAGTTTTTATTACCCTCCCTACATCTTATTCTATTTTTATAATAACGACAACAATGTTGTTAAAAAAAATCACAAGTGTCTTGTAAAGAAATCTGTATGCTTTATCTTTCACATTAGATTTGTTTACTGAATTATTTGTGGATATGGCCCACAACAAACTATGACCGTTGAATATATTGTTAAAGTAGCAATATGATTTTTCTTTACATTTTTTTGGTGACTACAATTCTGGGTATCACAAAGATATATATTCTGATCATAATTTCTAATTACCGAAAAAATAATCAAAATTATTATTTTTGGAGCCTAGTCTCTCAAGTCTCATTACGTTTTATGCATAAAATTACAACATAATTTGGCACGGACTTTCAACCGTCGCAAAATTTTTGTTGTAGTCTTTTTGGTAGGATCAAATCAAGTGCTAGTTTTCAGAAAGTGGTGCAAAATACCTTAGAATGGAGAAAACGACAAGTGTTTCAATAGTCCTCGAAAGGGTTTTTATGTTCATTTTCACATCCTCCAAAAGTTTTTATTACTCTCCCTACATCTTATTATATTTTTGTACTAACGACAACAAAGTTGTTAAAAAAAATCACAAGTGTCTTGTAAAGAAATTTGTATGCTTTATCTTTCACATTAGATTTGTTTACTGATTTATTTGTGGATATGGCCCACAACAACCTACGACCGTTGAATATATTGTTAAAGTAGCAATAAGATTTTTCTTTACATGTTTTTTGTGACTACAATTCCGGGTATCACAAAGATATATATTCTGATCATAATTTCTAATTACCGAAAAAATAATCAAAATTATTATTTTTGGAGCCTAGTCTCTCAAGTCTCATTACATTTTATGCATAAAATTACAACATAATTTGGCACGGACTTTCAACCGTCGCAAAATTTTTGTTGTAGTCTTTTTGGTAGGATCAAATCAAGTGCTAGTTTTCAGAAAGTGGTGCAAAATACCTTAGAATGGAGAAAACGACAAGTGTTTCGAATAGTCCTCGAAAGGGTTTTTATGTTCATTTTCACATCCTCCAAAAGTTTTTATTACTATCCCTACATCTTATTATATTTTTGTACTAACGACAACAAAGTTGTTAAAAAAAATCACAAGTGTCTTGTAAAGAAATCTGTATGCTTTATCTTTCACATTAGATTTGTTTACTGATTTATTTGTGGATATGGCCCACAACAACCTACGACCGTTGAATATATTGTTAAAGTAGCAATAATATTTTTCTTTACATTTTTTTTGTGACTACAGTTCCGGGTATCACAAAGATGTATATTCTGATCATAATTTCTAATTACCGAAAAAATAATCAAAATTATTATTTTCTGATCCTAGTCTCTCAAGTCTCATTACGTTTTATGCATAAAATTACAACATAATTTGCTAAGGACTTTCAACCTGCTCAAAATTTTTGTTGTAGTGTTTTGGGTTGGATTAAATGAAGTGCTACTTTTTAGAAAGTGGTGCAAAATACCTTAGAATGGAGAAAACGACAAGTGTTTCAAATTGTTCAGGGAAGAGTTTTTATGTTCGTTTTCACAGCCTTCAAATGTTTTTATTACCCTCCCTACATCTTATTCTATTTTTCATAATAACGACAACAATGTTGTTAAAAAAAATCACAAGTGTCTTGTAAAGAAATCCGTATGCTTTATCTTTCACATGAAATTTGTTTACTGAATTATTTGTGGATATGGCCCACAACAAACTATGACCGTTGAATATATTGTTAAAGTAGCAATAAGATTTTTCTTTACATGTTTTTTGTGACTACAATTCCGAGTATCACAAAGATATATATTCTGATCATAATTTCTAATTACCGAAAAAATAATCAAAATTATTATTTTTGGAGCCTAGTCTCTCAAGTCCCATTACATTTATGCATAAAATTACAACATAATTGGGCACCGACTTTCAACCGTCTCAAAATTTTTGTTGTGGTCTTTTTGGTAGGATCAAATTAGGTGCTAGTTTTCAGAAAGTGGTGCAAAATACCTTAGAATGGAGAAAACGACAAGTGTTTCGAATAGTCCTCGAAAGGGTTTTTATGTTCATTTTCACAGCCTCCAAAAGTTTTTATTACCCTCCCTACATCTTATTATATTTTTTTAATAACGACAACAAAGTTGTTAAAAAAAATCACAAGTGTCTTGTAAAGAAATCTGTATGCTTTATCTTTCACATTAGATTTGTTTACTGAATTATTTGTGGATATGGCCCACAACAACCTACGACCGTTGAATATATTGTTAAAGTAGCAATAAGATTTTTCTTTACATGTTTTTTGTGACTACAATTCCGGGTATCACAAAGATATATATTCTGATCATAATTTCTAATTACTGAAAAAATAATCAAAATTATTATTTTTGGAGCCTAGTCTCTCAAGCCTCATTACGTTTTATGCATAAAATTACAACATAATTTGGCACGGACATTCAACCGTCGCAAAATTTTTATTGTAGTCTTTTTGGTAGGATCAAATCAAGTGCTAGTTTTCAGAAAGTGGTGCAAAATACCTTAGAATGGAGAAAACAACAAGTGTTTCGAATAGTCCTCGAAAGGGTTTTTATGTTCATTTTCACATCCTCCAAAAGTCTTTATTACCCTCCCTACATCTTTTTATATTTTTGTACTAACGACAACAAAGTTGTTAAAAAAAATCACAAGTGTCTTGTAAAGAAATCTGTATGCTTTATCTTTCACATTAGATTTGTTTACTGAATTATTTGTGGATATGGCCCACAACAACCTACGACTGTTGAATATATTGTTAAAGTAGCAATATGATTTTTCTTTACATGTTTTTTGTGACTACAAATTCGGGTATCACAAAGATATATATTCTGATCATAATTTCTAATTACCGAAAAAATAATCAAAATTATTATTTTTGGAGCCTAGTCTCTTAAGTCTCATTACATTTATGCATAAAATTACAACATAATTGGCAAGGACTTTTCAACCGTCTAAAATTTTTATTGTAGTCTTTTTGGTAGGATCAAATCAAGTGCTAGTTTTCAGAAAGTGGTGCAAAATACCTTAGAATGGAGAAAACGACAAGTGTTTCGAATAGTCCTCGAATGGGTTTTTATGTTCATTTTCACATCCTCCAAAAGTTTTTATTACTCTCCCTACATCTTATTATATTTTTGTACTAACGACAACAAAGTTGTTAAAAAAAATCACAAGTGTCTTGTAAAGAAATTCGTATGCTTTATCTTTCACATGAGATTTGTTTACTGAATTATTTGTGGATATGGCCCACAACAAACTATGACCGTTGAATATATTGTTAAAGTAGCAATAAGATTTTTCTTTACATGTTTTTTGTGACTACAATTCCGGGTATCACAAAGATATATATTCTGATCATAATTTCTAATTACCGAAAAAATAATCAAAATTATTATTTTTGGAGCCTAGTCTCTCAAGTCTCATTAAATTTATGCATAAAATTACAACATAATTGGGCACAGACTTTCAACCGTCTCAAAATTTTTGTTGTAGTCTTTTTGGTAGGATCAAATCAAGTGCTAGTTTTCAGAAAGTGGTGCAAAATACCTTAGAATGGAAAAAACGACAAGTGTTTCGAATAGTCCCAAAGGGTTTTTATGTTCCTTTTCACAGCCTCCAAATGTTTTTATTACTCTCCCTACATCTTATTCTATTTTTATAATAACGACAACAATGTTGTTAAAAAAATCACAAGTGTCTTGTAAAAAATCTGTATGCTTTATCTTTCACATTAGATTTGTTTACGAATTTATTTGTGGATATGGCCCACAACAACCTACGACCGTTGAATATATTGTTAAAGTAGCAATAAGATTTTTCTTTACATGTTTTTGTGACTACAATTCCGGTATCACAAAGATATATAATCTGATCATAATTTATAATTACTGAAAAAATAATCAAAATTATTATTTTTGGAGCCTAGTCTCTCAAGTCTCTTTACATTTATGCAAAAAATTACAACATAATTATGCACAGACTTTCAAGCGTGTCAAAATTTTTGTTGTAGTCTTTTTGGTAGGATCAAATCAAGTGCTAGTTTCCAGAAAGTGGTGCAAAATACCTTAGAATGGAGAAAACGACAAGTGTTTCGAATAGTTCTCAAAATTGTTTTTATGTTCATTTTCACAGCCTCCAAAAGTTTTTATTACTCTCCCTACATCTTATTATATTTTTGTACTAACGACAACAAAGTTGTTAAAAAAAATCACAAGTGTCTTGTAAAGAAATTCGTATGCTTTATCTTTCACATGAGATTTGTTTACTGAATTATTTGTGGATATGGCCCACAACAAACTATGACCGTTGAATATATTGTTAAAGTAGCAATAAGATTTTTCTTTACATGTTTTTTGTGACTACAATTCCGGGTATCACAAAGATATATATTCTGATCATAATTTCTAATTACCGAAAAAATAATCAAAATTATTATTTTTGGAGCCTAGTCTCTCAAGTCTCATTAAATTTATGCATAAAATTACAACATAATTGGGCACAGACTTTCAACGTGTCAAAATTTTTGTTGTAGTCTTTTTGGTAGATCAAATCAAGTGCTAGTTTCCAGAAAGTGGTGCAAAATACCTTAGAATGGAGAAAACGACAAGTGTTTCGAATAGTCCTCGAAAGGGTTTTTATGTTCATTTTCACATCCTCCAAAAGTTTTTATTACTCTCCCTACATCTTATTATATTTTTGTACTAACGACAACAAAGTTGTTAAAAAAAATCACAAGTGTCTTGTAATGAAATCTGTATGCTTTATCTTTCACATTAGATTTGTTTACTGATTTATTTGTGGATATGGCCCACAACAAACTATGACCGTTGAATATATTGTTAAAGTAGCAATAAGATTTTTCTTTGCATGTTTTTTGTGACTACAATTCCGGGTATCACAAAGATATATATTCTGATCATAATTTCTAATTACCGAAAAAATAATCAAAATTATTATTTTTGGAGCCTAGTCTCTCAAGTCTCATTAAATTTATGCATAAAATTACAACATAATTGGGCACAGACTTTCAACCGTGTCAAAATTTTTGTTGTAGTCTTTTTGGTAGGATCAAATCAAGTGCTAGTTTCCAGAAAGTGGTGCAAAATACCTTAGAATGGAGAAAACGACAAGTGTGTCGAATAGTCCTCGAAAGGGTTTTTATGTTCATTTTCACAGCCTTAAAAATCACAAGTGTCTTGTAAAGAAATCTGTATGCTTTATCTTTCACATTAGATTTGTTTACTGATTTATTTGAGGATATGGCCCACAACAACCTACGACCGTTGAATATATTGTTAAAGTAGCAATAAGATTTTTCTTTACATGCTTTTTGTGACTGCAATTCTGGGTATCACAAAGATATATAATCTGATCATAATTTCTAATTACTGAAAAAATAATCAAAATTATTATTTTTGGAGCCTAGTCTCTCAAGTCTCTTTACATTTATGCAAAAAATTACAACATAATTGGGCACCGACTTTCAACCGTCTCAAAATTTTTGTTGTAGTCTTTTTGGTAGGATCAAATCAAGTGCTAGTTTTCAGAAAGTGGTGCAAAATACCTTAGAATGGAGTAAACGACAAGTGTTTTGTATAGTCCTCGAAAGGGTTTTTATGTTCATTTTCATAGCCTCCAAATGTTTTTATTACTCTCCCTAAATCTTATTATATTTTTGTACTAACGACAACAAAGTTGTTAAAAAAAAACACAAGTGTCTTTTAAAGAAATTCGTATGCTTTATCTTTCACATGAGATTTGTTTACTGAATTATTTGTGGATATGGCCCACAACAAACTATGACCGTTGAATATATTGTTAAAGTAGCAATAAGATTTTTCTTTGCATGTTTTTTGTGACTACAATTCCGGGTATCACAAAGATATATATTCTGATCATAATTTCTAATTACCGAAAAAATAATCAAAATTATTATTTTTGGAGCCTAGTCTCTCAAGTCTCATTAAATTTATGCATAAAATTACAACATAATTGGGCACAGACTTTCAAGCGTGTCAAAATTTTTGTTGTAGTCTTTTTGGTAGGATCAAATCAAGTGCTAGTTTCCAGAAAGTGGTGCAAAATACCTTAGAATGGAGAAAACGACAAGTGTGTCGAATAGTCCTCGAAAGGGTTTTTATGTTCATTTTCACAGCCTCCAAAAGTTTTTATTACTCTCCCTACATCTTATTATATTTTTGTACTAACGACAACAAAGTTGTTAAAAAAAATCACAAGTGTCTTGTAAAGAAATCTGTATGCTTTATCTTTCACATTAGATTTGTTTACTGATTTATTTGAGGATATGGCCCACAACAACCTACGACCGTTGAATATATTGTTAAAGTAGCAATAAGATTTTTCTTTACATGCTTTTTGTGACTGCAATTCTGGGTATCACAAAGATATATAATCTGATCATAATTTCTAATTACTGAAAAAATAATCAAAATTATTATTTTTGGAGCCTAGTCTCTCAAGTCTCTTTACATTTATGCAAAAAATTACAACATAATTGGGCAAGACTTTCAACCGTCTCAAAATTTTTGTTGTAGTCTTTTGGTAAGATCAAATCAAGTGCTAGTTTTTAGAAAGTGGTGCAAAATACCTTAGAATGGAGTAAACGACAAGTGTTTTGTATAGTCCTCGAAAGGGTTTTTATGTTCATTTTCATAGCCTCCAAATGTTTTTATTACTCTCCCTAAATCTTATTATATTTTTGTACTAACGACAACAAAGTTGTTAAAAAAAATCACAAGTGTCTTTTAAAGAAATTCGTATGCTTTATCTTTCACATGAGATTTGTTTACTGAATTATTTGTGGATATGGCCCACAACAAACTATGACCGTTGAATATATTGTTAAAGTAGCAATAAGATTTTTCTTTGCATGTTTTTTGTGACTACAATTCCGGGTATCACAAAGATATATATTCTGATCATAATTTCTAATTACCGAAAAAATAATCAAAATTATTATTTTTGGAGCCTAGTCTCTCAAGTCTCATTAAATTTATGCATAAAATTACAACATAATTGGGCACAGACTTTCAAGCGTGTCAAAATTTTTGTTGTAGTCTTTTTGGTAGGATCAAATCAAGTGCTAGTTTCCAGAAAGTGGTGCAAAATACCTTAGAATGGAGAAAACGACAAGTGTGTCGAATAGTTCCAAAATTGTTTTTATGTTCATTTTCACACCTCCAAAAGTTTTTATTACTCTCCCTACATCTTATTATATTTTTGTAATAACGACAACAAAGTTGTTAAAAAAAATCATAAGTGTCTTGTAAAAAATCCGTATGCTTTATCTTTCACATGAGATTTGTTTACTGAATTATTTATGGATATGGCCCACAACAACCTACGATCCGATTGAATATATTGTTAAAGTAGCAATAATATTTTTCTTTACATGTTTTTTGTGATTACAATTCCAGGTATCACAAAGATATATATTCTGATCATAATTTCTAATTACCTAAAAAATAATCAAAATTATTATTTTTGGAGCCTAGTCTCTCAAGTCTCTTTACATTTATGCAAAAAATTACAACATAATTGAGCACCGACTTTCAACCGTCTCAAAATTTTTGTTGTAGTCTTTTTGGTAGGATCAAATCAAGTGCTAGTTTTCAGAAAGTGGTGCAAAATACCTTAGAATGGAGAAAACGACAAGTGTTTTGTATAGTCCTCGAAAGGGTTTTTATGTTCATTTTCACAGCCTCCAAATGTTTTTATTACTCTCCCTAAATCTTATTATATTTTTGTACTAACGACAACAAAGTTGTTAAAAAAAATAACAAGTGTCTTTTAAAGAAATTCGTATGCTTTATCTTTCACATGAGATTTGTTTACTGAATTATTTGTGGATATGGCCCACAACAAACTATGACCGTTGAATATATTGTTAAAGTAGCAATAAGATTTTTCTTTGCATGTTTTTTGTGACTACAATTTCGGGTATCACAAAGATATATATTCTGATCATAATTTCTAATTACCGAAAAAATAATCAAAATTATTATTTTTGGAGCCTAGTCTCTCAAGTCTCATTAAATTTATGCATAAAATTACAACATAATTTGGCACAGACTTTTTTAACCGTGTCAAAATTTTTGTTGTAGTCTTTTTGGTAGGATCAAATCAAGTGCTAGTTTTTAGAAAGTGGTGCAAAATACCTTAGAATGGAGAAAACGACAAGTGTTTCGAATAGTCCTCGAAAGGGTTTTTATGTTCATTTTCACAGCCTCCAAAAGTTTTTATTACTCTCCCTACATCTTATTATATTTTTGTACTAACGACAACAAAGTTGTTAAAAAAAATCACAAGTGTCTTGTAAAGAAATCTGTATGCTTTATCTTTCACATTAGATTTGTTTACTGATTTATTTGTGGATATGGCCCACAACAAACTATGACCGTTGAATATATTGTTAAAGTAGCAATAAGATTTTTCTTTGCATGTTTTTTGTGACTACCATTCCGGGTATCACAAAGATATATATTCTGATCATAATTTCTAATTACCGAAAAAATAATCAAAATTATTATTTTTGGAGCCTAGTCTCTCAAGTCTCATTAAATTTATGCATAAAATTACAACATAATTGGGCACAGACTTTCAAGCGTGTCAAAATTTTTGTTGTAGTCTTTTTGGTAGGATCAAATCAAGTGCTAGTTTCCAGAAAGTGGTGCAAAATACCTTAGAATGGAGAAAACGACAAGTGTGTCGAATAGTCCTCGAAAGGGTTTTTGTGTTCATTTTCACAGCCTCCAAAAGTTTTTATTACTCTCCCTACATCTTATTATATTTTTGTACTAACGACAACAAAGTTGTTAAAAAAAATCACAAGTGTCTTGTAAAGAAATCTGTATGCTTTATCTTTCACATTAGATTTGTTTACTGATTTATTTGAGGATATGGCCCACAACAACCTACGACCGTTGAATATATTGTTAAAGTAGCAATAAGATTTTTCTTTGCATGTTTTTTGTGACTACAATTCCGGGTATCATAAAGATATATATTCTGATCTTAATTTCTAATTACCGAAAAAATAATCAAAATTATTATTTTTGGAGCCTAGTCTCTCAAGTCTCATTAAATTTATGCATAAAATTACAACATAATTTGGCATGAGACTTTCAACCGTGTCAAAATTTTTGTTGTAGTCTTTTTGGTAGGATCAAATCAAGTGCTAGTTTCCAGAAAGTGGTGCAAAATACCTTAGAATGGAGAAAACGACAAGTGTGTCGAATAGTCCTCGAAAGGGTTTTTATGTTCATTTTCACAGCCTCCAAAAGTTTTTATTACTCTCCCTACATCTTATTATATTTTTGTACTAACGACAACAAAGTTGTTAAAAAAAATCACAAGTGTCTTGTAAAGAAATCTGTATGCTTTATCTTTCACATTAGATTTGTTTACTGAATTATTTGTGGATATGGCCCACAACAACCTACGATCGTTGAATATATTGTTAAAGTAGCAATAAGATTTTTCTTTACATGTTTTTTGTGACTACAATTCTAGGTATCACAAAGATATATATTCTGATCATAATTTGTATTTACCAACAAAATAATCAAAATTATTATTTTTGGAGCCTGGTCTCTCAAGTCCCATTACATTTATGCATAAAATTACAACATAATTGGGCACCGACTTTCAACCGTCTCAAAATTTTTGTTGTAGTCTTTTTGGTAGGATCAAATCAAGTGCTAGTTTTCAGAAAGTGGTGCAAAATACCTTAGAATAGAGAAAACGACAAGTGTTTTGAATAGTCCTCGAAAGGGTTTTTATGTTCATTTTCACAGCCTCCAAAAGTTTTTATTACTCTCCCTACATCTTATTATATTTTTGTACTAACGACAACAAAGTTGTTAAAAAAATCACAAGTGTCTTGTAAAGAAATTAAGTATGCTTTTATCTTTCACATGAGATTTGTTTACTGAATTATTTGTGGATATGGCCCACAACAAACTATGACCGTTGAATATATTGTTAAAGTAGCAATAAGATTTTTCTTTGCATGTTTTTTGTGACTACAATTCCGGGTATCACAAAGATATATATTCTGATCATAATTTCTAATTACCGAAAAAATAATCAAAATTATTATTTTTGGAGCCTAGTCTCTCAAGTCTCATTAAATTTATGCATAAAATTACAACATAATTGGGCACAGACTTTCAAGCGTGTCAAAATTTTTGTTGTAGTCTTTTTGGTAGGATCAAATCAAGTGCTAGTTTCCAGAAAGTGGTGCAAAATACCTTAGAATGGAGAAAACGACAAGTGTGTCGAATAGTCCTCGAAAGGGTTTTTATGTTCATTTTCACAGCCTCCAAAAGTTTTTATTACTCTCCCTACATCTTATTATATTTTTGTACTAACGACAACAAATTTGTTAAAAAAAATCATAAGTGTCTTGTAAAGAAATCTGTATGCTTTATCTTTCACATTAGATTTGTTCACTGATTTATTTGTGGATATGGCCCACAACAACCTACGACCGTTGAATATATTGTTAAAGTAGCAATAATATTTTTCTTTACATGTTTTTTGTGACTGCAATTCTGTGTATCACAAAGATATATAATCTGATCATAATTTCTAATTACTGAAAAAATAATCAAAATTATTATTTTTGGAGCCTAGTCTCTCAAGTCTCTTTACATTTATGCAAAAAATTACAACATAATTGAGCACCGACTTTCAACCGTCTCAAAATTTTTGTTGTAGTCTTTTTGGTAGGATCAAATCAAGTGCTAGTTTTCAGAAAGTGGTGCAAAATACCTTAGAATGGAGAAAACGACAAGTGTGTCGAATAGTCCTCGAAAGGGTTTTTATGTTCATTTTCACAGCCTCCAAAAGTTTTTATTACTCTCCCTACATCTTATTATATTTTTGTACTAACGACAACAAAGTTGTTAAAAAAAATCATAAGTGTCTTGTAAAGAAATCTGTATGCTTTATCTTTCACATTAGATTTGTTTACTGATTTATTTGTGGATATGGCCCACAACAACCTACGACCGTTGAATATATTGTTAAAGTAGCAATAATATTTTTCTTTACATGTTTTTTGTGACTGCAATTCTGGGTATCACAAAGATATATAATCTGATCATAATTTCTAATTACTGAAAAAATAATCAAAATTATTATTTTTGGAGCCTAGTCTCTCAAGTCTCTTTACATTTATGCAAAAAATTACAACATAATTGAGCACCGACTTTCAACCGTCTCAAAATTTTTGTTGTAGTCTTTTTGGTAGGATCAAATCAAGTGCTAGTTTTCAGAAAGTGGTGCAAAATACCTTAGAATGGAGTAAACGACAAGTGTTTTGTATAGTCCTCGAAAGGGTTTTTATGTTCATTTTCATAGCCTCCAAATGTTTTTATTACTCTCCCTAAATCTTATTATATTTTTGTACTAACGACAACAAAGTTGTTAAAAAAAATCACAAGTGTCTTTTAAAGAAATTCGTATGCTTTATCTTTCACATGAGATTTGTTTACTGAATTATTTGTGGATATGGCCCACAACAAACTATGACCGTTGAATATATTGTTAAAGTAGCAATAAGATTTTTCTTTGCATGTTTTTTGTGACTACAATTCCGGGTATCACAAAGATATATATTCTGATCATAATTTCTAATTACCGAAAAAATAATCAAAATTATTATTTTTGGAGCCTAGTCTCTCAAGTCTCATTAAATTTATGCATAAAATTAAACATAATTTGGCACGGACTTTCAAGCGTGTCAAAATTTTTGTTGTAGTCTTTTTGGTAGGATCAAATCAAGTGCTAGTTTCCAGAAAGTGGTGCAAAATACCTTAGAATGGAGAAAACGACAAGTGTGTCGAATAGTCCTCGAAAGGGTTTTTATGTTCATTTTCACAGCCTCCAAAAGTTTTTATTACTCTCCCTACATCTTATTATATTTTTGTACTAACGACAACAAAGTTGTTAAAAAAAATCATAAGTGTCTTGTAAAGAAATCTGTATGCTTTATCTTTCAGATTAGATTTGTTTACTGATTTATTTGTGGATATGGCCCACAACAACCTACGACCGTTGAATATATTGTTAAAGTAGCAATAATTTTTCTTTACATGTTTTTTGTGATTACAATTCCAGTATCACAAAGATATATAATCTGATCATAATTTCTAATTACTGAAAAAATAATCAAAATTATTATTTTTGGAGCCTAGTCTCTCAAATATCTCTTTACATTTATGCAAAAAATTACAACATAATTGAGCACTGGCTTTCAACCGTCTGAAAATTTTTGTTGTAGTCTTTTTGGTAGATCAAATCAAGTGCTTGTTTTTAGAAAGTGGTGCAAAATACATTAGAATGGAGAAAACGACAAGTGTTTTGTATAGTTCAAAAATTGGTTTTTATGTTCATTTTCACAACCTCCAAATGTTTTTATTACTCTCCCTAAATCTTATTATATTTTTAAAATAACGACAACAATGTTGTTAAAAAAAATCACAAGTGTCTTTTAAAGAAATTCGTATGATTTATCTTTCACATGAGATTTGTTTATGAATTATTTATGGATATGGCCCACAACAAACTATGACCGTTGAATATATTGTTAAAGTAGCAATAAGATTTTTCTTTGCATGTTTTTTGTGACTACAATTCCGGGTATCACAAAGATATATATTCTGATCATAATTTCTAATTACCGAAAAAATAATCAAAATTATTATTTTTGGAGCCTAGTCTCTCAAGTCTCATTAAATTTATGCATAAAATTACAACATAATTGGGCACAGAGACTTTCAACGTGTCAAAATTTTTGTTGTAGTCTTTTGGTAGGATCAAATCAAGTGCTAGTTTTCAGAAAGTGGTGCAAAATACCTTAGAATGGAGAAAACGACAAGTGTTTCGAATAGTCCTCGAAAGGGTTTTTATGTTCATTTTCACAGCCTCCAAAAGTTTTTATTACTCTCCCTACATCTTATTATATTTTTGTACTAACGACAACAAAGTTGTTAAAAAAAATCACAAGTGTCTTGTAAAGAAATCTGTATGCTTTATCTTTCACATTAGATTTGTTTACTGATTTATTTGTGGATATGGCCCACAACAAACTATGACCGTTGAATATATTGTTAAAGTAGCAATAAGATTTTTCTTTGCATGTTTTTTGTGACTACAATTCCGGGTATCACAAAGATATATATTCTGATCATAATTTCTAATTACCGAAAAAATAATCAAAATTATTATTTTTGGAGCCTAGTCTCTCAAGTCTCATTAAATTTATGCATAAAATTACAACATAATTGGGCACAGACTTTCAAGCGTGTCAAAATTTTTGTTGTAGTCTTTTTGGTAGGATCAAATCAAGTGCTAGTTTCCAGAAAGTGGTGCAAAATACCTTAGAATGGAGAAAACGACAAGTGTGTCGAATAGTCCTCGAAAATTGTTTTTATGTTCATTTTCACAACCTCCAAATGTTTTTATTAGTCTCCCTACATCTTATTATATTTTTTGTACTAACGACAACAAAGTTGTTAAAAAAATCACAAGTGTCTTGTAAAGAAATCCAGTATGCTTTATCTTTCACATTAGATTTGTTTACTGATTATTTAGGATATGGCCCACAACAACCTACGACCGTTGAATATATTGTTAAAGTAGCAATAAGATTTTTCTTTGCATGTTTTTTGTGACTACAATTCCAGGTATCACAAAGATATATATTCGATCATAATTTCTAATTACCTAAAAAATAATCAAAATTATTATTTTTGGAGCCTAGTCTCTCAAGTCTCATTAAATTTATGCATAAAATTACAACATAATTGGGCAGAGGCTTTCAACGTGTCAAAATTTTTGTTGTAGTCTTTTTGGTAGGATCAAATCAAGTGCTAGTTTCCAGAAAGTGGTGCAAAATACCTTAGAATGGAGAAAACGACAAGTGTGTCGAATAGTCCTCAAAATTGTTTTTATGTTCATTTTCACATCCTCCAAAAGTTTTTATTACTCTCCCTACATCTTATTATATTTTTGTACTAACGACAACAAAGTTGTTAAAAAAAATCACAAGTGTCTTGTAAAGAAATCTGTATGCTTTATCTTTCACATTAGATTTGTTTACTGATTTATTTGTGGATATGGCCCACAACAAACTATGACCGTTGAATATATTGTTAAAGTAGCAATAAGATTTTTCTTTGCATGTTTTTTATGACTACAATTCCGGGTATCACAAAGATATATATTCTGATCATAATTTCTAATTACCTAAAAAAATAATCAAAATTATTATTTTTGGAGCCTAGTCTCTCAAGTCTCATTAAATTTATGCATAAAATTACAACATAATTGGGCACAGACTTTCAAGCGTGTCAAAATTTTTGTTGTAGTCTTTTTGGTAGGATCAAATCAAGTGCTAGTTTCCAGAAAGTGGTGCAAAATACCTTAGAATGGAGAAAACGACAAGTGTGTCGAATAGTCCTCGAAAGGGTTTTTATGTTCATTTTCACAGCCTCCAAAAGTTTTTATTACTCTCCCTACATCTTATTATATTTTTGTACTAACGACAACAAAGTTGTTAAAAAAAATCACAAGTGTCTTGTAAAGAAATCTGTATGCTTTATCTTTCACATTAGATTTGTTTACTGATTTATTTGAGGATATGGCCCACAACAACCTACGACCGTTGAATATATTGTTAAAGTAGCAATAAGATTTTTCTTTGCATGTTTTTTGTGACTACAATTCCGGGTATCACAAAGATATATATTCTGATCATAATTTCTAATTACCGAAAAAATAATCAAAATTATTATTTTTGGAGCCTAGTCTCTCAAGTCTCATTAAATTTATGCATAAAATTACAACATAATTGGGCACAGACTTTCAAGCGTGTCAAAATTTTTGTTGTAGTCTTTTTGGTAGGATCAAATCAAGTGCTAGTTTCCAGAAAGTGGTGCAAAATACCTTAGAATGGAGAAAACGACAAGTGTGTCGAATAGTCCTCGAAAGGGTTTTTATGTTCATTTTCACAGCTTCCAAAAGTTTTTATTACTCTCCCTACATCTTATTATATTTTTGTACTAACGACAACAAAGTTGTTAAAAAAAATCACAAGTGTCTTGTAAAGAAATCTGTATGCTTTATCTTTCACATTAGATTTGTTTACTGATTTATTTGTGGATATGGCCCACAACAAACTATGACCGTTGAATATATTGTTAAAGTAGCAATAAGATTTTTCATTGCATGTTTTTTGTGACTACAATTTCGGGTTTCACAAAGATATATATTCTGATCATAATTTCTAATTACCGAAAAAATAATCAAAATTATTATTTTTGGAGCCTAGTCTCTAAAGTCTCATTAAATTTATGCATAAAATTACAACATAATTGGGCACAGACTTTCAACCGTGTCAAAATTTTTGTTGTAGTCTTTTTGGTAGGATCAAATCAAGTGCTAGTTTCCAGAAAGTGGTGCAAAATACCTTAGAATGGAGAAAACGACAAGTGTGTCGAATAGTCCTCGAAAGGGTTTTTATGTTCCTTTTCACAGCCTCCAAAAGTTTTTATTACTCTCCCTACATCTTATTATATTTTTGTAGTAACGACAACAAAGTTGTTAAAAAAAATCACAAGTGTCTTGTAAAGAAATCTGTATGCTTTATCTTTCACATTAGATTTGTTTACTGAATTATTTGTGGATATGGCCCATAACAACCTACGATCGTTGAATATATTGTAAAAGTAGCAATAAGATTTTTCTTTACATGTTTTTTGTGACTACAATTCCGGGTATCACAAAGATATATATTCTGATCATAATTTCTATTTACAACCAAAATAATCAAAATTATTATTTTTGGAGCCTAGTCTCTCAAGTCTCATTAAATTTATGCATAAAATTACAACATAATTGGGCACAGACTTTCAACCGTGTCAAAATTTTTGTTGTAGTCTTTTTGGTAGGATCAAATCAAGTGCTAGTTTTCAGAAAGTGGTGCAAAATACCTTAGAATGGAGAAAACGACAAGTGTTTCGAATTGTTCCCGAAACGGTTTTTATGTTCCTTTTCACATCGTCCAGATGTTTTTATTTCTCTCCCTATATCTTATTCTATTTTTATAACAACGACAACAATGTTGTTAAAAAAAATCACAAGTGTGTTGTAATGAAATCTGTATGCTTTATCTTTCATATGAGATTTGTTTACTGAATTATTTGTGGATATGGCCCACAACAAACTATGACCGTTGAATATATTGTTAAAGTAGCAATAAGATTTTTCTTTACATGCTTTTTGTGACTACAATTCCGAGTATCACAAAGATGTATATTCTGATCATAATTTCTATTTACCGAAAAAATAATCAAAATTATTATTTTTGGAGCCTAGTCTCTCAAGTCTCATTAAATTTATGCATAAAATTACAACATAATTGGGCACAGACTTTCAACCGTGTCAAAATTTTTGTTGTAGTCTTTTTGGTAGGATCAAATCAAGTGCTAGTTTCCAGAAAGTGGTGCAAAATACCTTAGAATGGAGAAAACGACAAGTGTGTCGAATAGTCCTCGAAAGGGTTTTTATGTTCCTTTTCACAGCCTCCAAAAGTTTTTATTACTCTCCCTACATCTTATTATATTTTTGTAGTAACGACAACAAAGTTGTTAAAAAAAATCACAAGTGTCTTGTAAAGAAATCTGTATGCTTTATCTTTCACATTAGATTTGTTTACTGAATTATTTGTGGATATGGCCCATAACAACCTACGATCGTTGAATATATTGTAAAAGTAGCAATAAGACTTTCTTTACATGTTTTTTGTGACTACAATTCCGGGTATCACAAAGATATATATTCTGATCATAATTTCTATTTACCAACAAAATAATCAAAATTATTATTTTTGGAGCCTAGTCTCTCAAGTCTCATTAAATTTATGCATAAAATTACAACATAATTGGGCACAGACTTTCAACCGTGTCAAAATTTTTGTTGTAGTCTTTTTGGTAGGATCAAGTCAAGTGCTAGTTTTCAGAAAGTGGTGCAAAATACCTTAGAATGGAGAAAACGACAAGTGTTTCGAATTGTGGCCGAAACGGTTTTTATGTTCCTTTTCACAGCGTCCAGATGTTTTTATTTCTCTCCCTACATCTTATTCTATTTTTATAATAACGACAACAATGTTGTTAAAAAAAATCACAAGTGTGTTGTAATGAAATCTTTATGCTATATCTTTCACATGAGATTTGTTTACTGAATTATTTGTGGATATGGGCCACAACAAACGATGACCGTTGAATATATTGTTAAAGTAGCAATAAGATTTTTCTTTACATGTTTTTTGTGACTACAATTCCGGGTATCACAAAGATATATATTCTGATCATAATTTCTAATTACCGAAAAAATAATCAAAATTATTATTTTTGGAGCCTAGTCTCTCAAGTCTCAATAAATTTATGCATAAAATTACAACATAAATTGGCACAGACTTTCAACCGTCTCAATATTTTTGTTGTAGTCTTTTTGGTAGGATCAAATCAAGTGCTAGTTTTCAGAAAGTGGTGCAAAATACCTTAGAATGGTGATAACGACAAGTGTTTTGAATAGTCCTCGAAAGGGTTTTTATGTTCATTTTCACAGCCGCCAAAAAGTTTTATTACTCTCCGTACATCTTATTATATTTTTGTACTAACGACAACAAAGTTGTTAAAAAAAATCACAAGTGTCTTGTAAAGAAATTTGTAAGCTTTATCTTTCACATTAGATTTGTTTACTGAATTATTTGTCGATATGGGCCACAACAACCTACGACCATTGAATATATTGTTAAAGTAGCAATAATATTTTTCTTTACATTTTTTTTGTGACTACAGTTCCGGGTATCACAAAGATGTATATTTTGATCATAATTTCTATTTACCAACAAAATAATCAAAATTATTATTTTTAGAGCCTGGTCTCTCAAGTCTCATTACGTTTTATGCATAAAATTACAACATAATTATGCAAGGACTTTCCACCTTCTCAAAATTTTTGTTGTAGTGTTTTTGGTTGGATCAAATCAAGTCCTACGTTTTAGAAAGTGGTGCAAAATACGTTAGACTGGAGAAACCGACAAGTGTTTCAAATAGTTCCCTAAAGTGTTTTTATGTTCCTTTTCACAGCCTTCAAATGTTTTTATTACCCTCCCTACATCTTATTCTATCTTTATAATAACGACAACAATGTTGTTAAAAAAAATCACAAGTGTCTTGTAAAGAAATCCGTATGCTTTATCTTTCACATGAGATTTGTTTACTGAATTATTTGTGGATATGGCCCACAACAAACTATGACCGTTGAATATATTGTTAAAGTAGCAATAAGAGTTTTCTTTACATGTTTTTTGTGACTACAATTCCGGGTATCACAAAGATATATATTCTGATCATAATTTCTAATTACCGAAAAAATAATCAAAATTATTATTTTTGGAGCCTAGTCTCTCAAGTCTCATTACATTTATGCATAAAATTACAACAAAATTGGGCACAGACTTTGAACTGTCGCAAATTTTTTTTTGTAGTCTTTTTGGTAGGATCAAATCAAGTGCTAGTTTTCAGAAGGTAGTGCAAAATACGTTAGACTGGAGAAAACGACAAGTGTTTCGAATTGTTCCCGAAACGGTTTTTATGTTCCTTTTCACAGCCTCCAAATGTTTTTATTCCCCTCCCTACATCTCATTCTATTTTTATAATAACGACAACAATGTTCTTAAAAAAAAACACAAGTGTCTTGTAATGAAATCCGTATGCTTTATCTTTCTCATCAGATTTGTTTACTAAATTATTTTTGGATATGGCCCACAACAACCTATGATCGTTGAATATATTGTTAAAGTAGCAATAAGATTTTTCTTTACATGTTTTTTGTGACTACAATTCCGGGTATCACAAAGATATATATTCTGATCATAATTTCTATTTAGCAACAAAATAATCAAAATTATTATTTTTGGAGCCTAGTCTCTCTAGTCTCATTACTTTTATGCATAAAATTACAACATAATTGGGCACCGACTTTCAACCGTCTCAATATTTTTGTTGTAGTCTTTTTGGTAGGATCAAATCAAGTGCTAGTTTTCAGAAAGTGGTGCAAAATACCTTAGAATGGTGAAAACGACAAGTGTTTTGAATAGTTCTCGAAAGGGTTTTTATGTTAATTTTCACAGCCGCCAAAAATTTTTATTACTCTCCCTACATCTTATTATATTTTTGTACTAACGACAACAAAGTTGTTAAAAAAAATCACAAGTGTCTTCTAAAGAAATCTGTATGCTTTATCTTTCACATTAGATTTGTTTACTGAATTATTTGTCGATATGGGCCGCAACAACCTACGACCATTGAATATATTGTTAAAGTAGCAATAATATTTTTCTTTACATTTTTTTTGTGACTAGAGTTCCGGGTATCACAAAGATGTATATTTTGATCATAATTTCTAATTACCGAAAAAATAATCAAAATTATTATTTTTAGAGCCTGGTCTCTCAAGTCTCATTAAGTTTTATGCATAAAATTACAACATAATTTGGCAAGGACTTTCAACCTTCTCAAAATTTTTGTTGTAGTGTTTTTGGTTGGATCAAATCAAGTGCTACTTTTTAGAAAGTGGTGCAAAATACGTTAGACTGGGGAAACCGACAAGTGTTTCAAATAGTTCCAGATAGGGTTTTTATGTTCCTTTTCACAGCCTCCAAATGTTTTTATTACCCTCCCTACATCTTATTCTATTTTTATAATAATGACAGCAATGTTGTTAAAAAAAATCACAAGTGTCTTGTAATGAAGTCCGTATGCTTTATCTTTCACATGAGATTTGTTTACTGAATTATTTGTGGATATGGCCCACAACAAACTATGACCGTTGAATATATTGTTAAAGTAGCAATATGATTTTTCTTTACATTTTTTTGGTGACTACAATTCCGGGTATCACAAACATATTTATTCTGATCATAATTTCTAATTACCGAAAAAATAATCAAAATTATTATTTTTGGAGCCTTGGTCTCAAGTCTCATTACGTTTTATGCATAAAATTACAACATAATTTGGCACGGACTTTCAACCGTCTCAAAATTTTTGTTGTATTGTTTTTGGTAGGATCAAATACAGTGCTAGTTTTCAGAAAACAACAAGTGTTTCGAATAGTGCTCGAAAGGGTTTTTATGTTCCTTTTCACAGCCTCCGAATGTTTTTATTACCCTCCTTACATCTCATTCTAATTTTATAATAACGACAACAATGTTGTTCAAAAAAATCACAAGTGTCTTGTAATGAAATCCGTATGCTTTATCTTTCACATCAGATTTGTTTACTAAATTATTTTTGGATATGGCCCACAACAACCTACGACCGTTGAATATAATGTTAAAGAAGCAATACGATTTTTCTTTACATTTTTTTTTGTGACTACAGTTCCAGGTATCACAAAGATGTGTAATGTGATCATAATTTCTAATTACCGAAAACATAATCAAAATTATTATTTTTGGAGCCTAGACTCTAAAGTCTCATTACGTTTTATGCATAAAATTACAACATAATTTGGCAAGGACTTTCAACCTTCTAAACATTTTTGTTGTAGTGTTTTTGGTTGGATCAAATCAAGTGCTACTTTTTAGAAAGTGGTGCAAAATACGTTAGACTGGAGAAACCGACAAGTGTTTCGAATAGTTCCCGAAACGGTTTTGATGTTCCTTTTCACAGCCTCCAAATGTTTTTATTACCCTCCCTACATCTTATTCTATTTTTACAATAACGACAACAATGTTGTTAAAAAAAAGCACAAGTGTCTTGTAATGAAATCCGTATGCTTTATCTTTCACATGAGGTTTATTTTACTGAATTATTTGTGGATATGGCCCACAACAAACTATGACCGTTGAATATATTGTTAAAGTAGCAATATGGTTTTTCTTTACATTTTTTTGGTGACTACAATTCCGGGTATCACAAAGATATTTATTCTGATCATAATTTCTAATTACCGAAAAAATAATCAAAATTATTATTTTTGGAGCCTAGTTCTCAAGTCTCATTACATTTTATGCCTAAAATTACAACATAATTTGGCACGGACTTTCAACCGTCTCAAAATTTTTGTTCTATTCTTTTCGGTAGGATCAAATACAGTGCTAGTTTTCAGAAAGTGGTGTAAAATACCTTAGAATGGGGAAAACAACAAGTGTTTCGAATAGTGCTCGAAAGGGTTTTTATGTTCCTTTTCACTGCCTCCAAATGGTTTTATTACCCTCCTTACATCTCATTCTAATTTTATAATAACGACAACAATGTTGTTCAAAAAAATCACAACTGTCTTGTAATGAAATCCGTATGCTTTATCTTTCACATCAGATTTGTTTACTAAATTATTTTTGGATATGGCCCACAACAACCTACGACCGTTGAATATAATGTTAAAGAAGCAATACGATTTTTCATTATATTTTTTTTGACTACGTTCAGTGTATCTCAAAGATGTGTAATGTGATCATAATTTCTAATTATCGAAAAATAATCAAAATATTATTTTTGGAGCCTAGTTCTCAAGTCTCATTACATTTTATGCCTAAAATTACAACATAATTTGGCACCCACTTTCAACCGCTCTCAAAATTTTTTGTTCTATTCTTTTCGTAGAATCAAATACAGTGCTAGTTTTCGAAAGTGTGTAAAAATACCTTAGAATGGAAAAACAACAAGTGTTTCAATAGTGCTCGAAAAGGGTTTTTTATGTTCCTTTTCACCTACAAATGGTTTTATTACCCTCCTTACATCTCATTCTAATTTTATAATAATCGACAACAATGTTGTTCATAAAAATCACAACGTCTTGTAATGAACCGTATGCTTTATCTTTCACATCAGATTTGTTTACTAAATTATTTTTGGATATGGCCCACAACAACCTACGACCGTTGAATATAATGTTAAAGAAGCAATACGATTTTTCTTTATATTTTTTTTTGTGACTACGCTTCCAGGTATCACAAAGATGTATAATGTGATCATAATTTCTAATTACCGAAAAAATAATCAAAATTATTATTTTTGCAGCCTAGACTCTCAAGTCTCGTTACGTTTTATGCATAAAATTACATCATAATTTGGCAAGGACTTTCGACCTTCTAAAAATTTTTGATGTAGTGTTTTTGGTTCGATCAAATCAAGTGCCACTTTTAGAAAGTGGTGCAAAATACATTAGACTGGAGAAACCGACAAGTGTTTCAAATAGTTCCCTAAAGGGTTTTTATTTTCCTTTTCACAAACCTCCAAAAGTTTTTATTACCCTCCTACATCTTATTCTATTTTTATAATAACGAAAGAATGTTGTTAAAAAAATCACAAGTGTCTTGTAATGAAATTCGTATCATTTATCTTTCACATGAGATTTGTTTATCAATTATTTGTGGATATGGCCCACAACAAACTATGACTGTTGAATATATTGTTAAAGTACCAATATGGTTTTTCTTTACATTTTTTTGGTGACTACAATTCCGGGTATCACAAAGATATTTATTCTGATAATAATTTCTAATTACCGAAAAAATAATCAAAATTATTATTTTTGGAGCCTAGTTCTCAAGTCTCATTACATTTTATGCCTAAAATTACAACATAATTTGGCACGGACTTTCAACCGTCTCAAAATTTTTGTTCTATTCTTTCCAGTAGGATCAAATACAGTGCTAGTTTTCAGAAAGTGGTGTAAAATACCTTAGAATGGGGAAAACAACAAGTGTTTCGAATAGTGCTCGAAAGGGTTTTTATGTTCCTTTTCACTGCCTCCAAATGGTTTTATTACCCTCCTTACATCTCATTCTAATTTTATAATAACGACAACAATGTTGTTCAAAAAAATCACAACTGTCTTGTAATGAAATCCGTATGCTTTATCTTTCACATCAGATTTGTTTACTAAATTATTTTTGGATATGGCCCACAACAACCTACGACCGTTGAATATAATGTTAAAGAAGCAATACGATTTTTCTTTATATTTTTTTTTGTGACTACAGTTCCAGGTATCTCAAAGATGTGTAATGTGATCATAATTTCTAATTATCGAAAAAATAATCAAAAATATTATTTTTGGAGCCTAGTTCTCAAGTCTCATTACATTTTATGCCTAAAATTACAACATAATTTGGCACGGACTTTCAACCGTCTCAAAATTTTTGTTCTATTCTTTTCGGTAGGATCAAATACAGTGCTAGTTTTCAGAAAGTGGTGTAAAATACCTTAGAATGGGGAAAACAACAAGTGTTTCGAATAGTGCTCGAAAGGGTTTTTATGTTCCTTTTCACTGCCTCCAAATGGTTTTATTACCCTCCTTACATCTCATTCTAATTTTATAATAACGACAACAATGTTGTTCAAAAAAATCACAACTGTCTTGTAATGAAATCTGTATGCTTTAACTTTCACATCAGATTTGTTTACTAAATTATTTTTGGATATGGCCCACAACAACCTACGACCGTTGAATATAATGTTAAAGAAGCAATACGATTTTTCTTTATATTTTTTTTTGTGAGTACAGTTCCAGGTATCTCAAAGATGTGTAATGTGATCATAATTTCTAATTATCGAAAAAATAATCAAAAATATTATTTTTGGAGCCTAGTTCTCAAGTCTCATTACATTTTATGCCTAAAATTACAACATAATTTGGCACGGACTTTCAACCGTCTCAAAATTTTTGTTCTATTCTTTTCGGTAGGATCAAATACAGTGCTAGTTTTCAGAAAGTGGTGTAAAATACCTTAGAATGGGGAAAACAACAAGTGTTTCGAATAGTGCTCGAAAGGGTTTTTATGTTCCTTTTCACTGCCTCCAAATGGTTTTATTACCCTCCTTACATCTCATTCTAATTTTATAATAACGACAACAATGTTGTTCATAAAAATCACAACTGTCTTGTAATGAAATCCGTATGCTTTATCTTTCACATCAGATTTGTTTACTAAATTATTTTTGGATATGGCCCACAACAACCTACGACCGTTGAATATAATGTTAAAGAAGCAATACGATTTTTCTTTATATTTTTTTTTGTGACTACAGTTCCAGGTATCACAAAGATGTATAATGTGATCATAATTTCTAATTACCGAAAAAATAATCAAAATTATTATTTTTGCAGCCTAGACTCTCAAGTCTCATTACGTTTTATGCATAAAATTACATCATAATTTGGCAAGGACTTTCAATCTTCTAAAAATTTTTGATGTAGTGTTTTTGGTTCGATCAAATCAAGTGCTACTTTTTAGAAAGTTGTGCAAAATACATTAGACTGGAGAAACCGACAAGTGTTTCAAATAGTTCCCGAAAGGGTTTTTATTTTCCTTTTCACAGCCTCCAAAAGTTTTTATTACCCTCCCTACATCTTATTCTATTTTTATAATAACGACAGCAATGTTGTTAAAAAAAATCACAAGTGTCTTGTAATGAAATTCGTATCATTTATCTTTCACATGAGATTTGTTTACTGAATTATTTGTGGATATGGCCCACAACAAACTATGACTGTTGAATATATTGTTAAAGTAGCAATATGATTTTTCTTTACATTTTTTTGGTGACTACAATTCCGGGTATCACAAAGATATATATTCTGATCATAATTTCGAATTACCGAAAAAATAATCAAAATTATTACTTTTGGAGCCTAGTCTCTCAAGTCTCATTACGTTTTATGCATAAAATTACAACATAATTTGGCACGGACTTTCAACCGTCTCAAAATTTTTGTTGTATTCTTTTTCGTAGGATCAAATACAGTGCTAGTTTTCAGAAAGTGGTGTAAAATACCTTAGAATGGAGAAAACAACAAGTGTTTTCAATATTGCTCGAAAGGGTTTTCATGTTCCTTTTCACAGCCTCCAAATGTTTTTATTACCCTCCCTACATCTAATTCTATTTTTATAATAACGACAACAATGTTGTTCAAAAAAATCACAAGTGTCTTGTAATGAAATCCGTATGCTTTATCTTTCACATCAGATTTATTTACTAAATTATATTTGGATATGGCCCACAACAACCTACGACCGTTGAATATAATGTTGAACAAGCAAGACGATTTTTCTTTAAATTTTTTTTATGACTATAGTTCCATGTATCACAAAGATGTATAATGTGATCATAATTTCTAATTACCGAAAAAATAATCAAAATTATTATTTTTGGAGCCTAGACTCTTAAGTCTCATTACGTTTTATGCATAAAATTACAACATAATTTGGCAAGGACTTTCAACCTTCTCAAAATTTTTGTTGTAGTGTTATTGGTTGGATCAAATCAAGTGCTACTTTTTAGAAAGTGGTGCAAAATACGTTAGACTGGAGAAACCGACAAGTGTTTCAAATAGTTCCCAAAACGGTTTTTATGTTCCTTTTCACAGCCTCCAAATGTTTTTATTACCCTCCCTACATCTTATTCTATTTTTATAATAACGACAGCAATGTTGTTAAAAAAAATCACAAGTGTCTTGTAATGAAATTCGTATGCTTCATCTTTGACATGAGATTTGTTTACTGAATTATTTGTGGATATGGCCCGCAACAAACTATGACCGTTGAATATATTGTTAAAGTAGCAATATGATTTTTCTTTACATTTTTTTGGTGACTACAATTCCGAGTATCACAAAGATATATATTCTGATCATAATTTCTAAATACCGAAAAAATAATCAAAATTATTATTTTTGGAGCCTAGTCTCTCAAGTCTTATTACGTTTTATGCATAAAATTACAACATAATTTTGCACGGACTTTCAACCGTCTCAAAATTTTTGTTGTATTCTTTTTGGTAGGATCAAATACAGTGCTAGTTTTCAGAAAGTGGTGTAAAATACCTTATAATGGAGAAAACAACAAGTGTTTCGAATAGTGCTCGAAAGGGTTTTTATGTTCCTTTTCACAGCCTCCAAATGTTTTTATTACCCTCCCTACATCTCATTCTATTTTTGTAATAACGACAACAATGCTTTTCAAAAAAATCACAAGTGTCTTGTAATGATATCCGTATGCTTTATCTTTCACATCAGATTTGTTTACAAAATTATTTTTGGATGTGGCCCACAACCACCTACAACCGTTGAATATAATGTTAAAGAAGCAATACGATTTTTCTTTAAATTTTTTTTTTGTGACTACAGTTCCAGGTATCACAAAGATGTATAATGTGATCATAATTTCTAATTACCGAAAAAATAATCAAAATTATTATTTTTGCAGCCTAGACTCTCAAGTCTCATTACGTTTTATGCATAAAATTACAACATAATTTGGCAAGGACTTTCAACCTTCTAAAAATTTTTGTTGTAGTGTTTTTGGTTCGATCAAATCAAGTGCTACTTTTTAGAAAGTGGTGCAAAATACGTTAGACTGGAGAAACCGACAAGTGTTTCAAATAGTTCCCGAAACGGTTTTTATGTTCCTTTTCACAGCCTCGAAATGCTTTTATTACCCTCCCTACATCTTATTCTATTTTTATAATAACGACAGCAATGGTTTTAAAAAAAATCACAAGTGTCTTGTAATGAAATTCGTATGCTTTATCTTTCACATGAGATTTGGTTACTGAATTATTTGTGGATATGGCCCACAACAAACTATGACCGTTGAATATATTGTTAAAGTAGCAATATGATTTTTCTTTACATTTTTTTGGTGAATACAATTCCGAGTATCACAAAGATATATATTCTGATCATAATTTCTAAATACCGAGAAAATAATCAAAATTATTATTTTTGGAGCCTAGTCTCTCAAGTCTCATTACGTTTTATGCATAAAATTACAACATAATTTTGCACGGACTTTAAACCGTCTCAAAATTTTTGTTGTATTCTTTTTGGTAGGATCAAATACAGTGCTAGTTTTCAGAAAGTGGTGTAAAATACCTTAGAATGGAGAAAACAACAAGTGTTTCGAATAGTGCTCGAAAGGGTTTTTATGTTCCTTTTCACAGCCTCCAAATGTTTTTATTACCCTCCCTACATCTCATTCTATTTTTATAATAACGACAACAATGCTGTTCAAAAAAATCACAAGTGTCTTGTAATGAAATCTGTATGCTTTATCTTTCAAATTAGATTTGTTTACTAAATTAGTTTTGGATATGGCCCACAACAACCTACGACCGTTGAATATAATGTTAAAGAAGCAATACGATTTTTCTTTAAATTTTTTTTTTGTGACTACAGTTCCAGGTATCACAAAGATGTATAATGTGATCATAATTTCTAATTAGCGAAAAAATAATCAAAATTATTATTTTTGCAGCCTAGACTCTCAAGTCTCATTACGTTTTATGCATAAAATTACAACATAATTTGGCAACGACTTTCAACCTTCTCAAAATTTTTGTTGTAGTGTTTTTGGTTGGATCAAATCAAGTGCTACTTTTTAGAAAGTGGTGCAAAATACGTTAGACTGGAGAAACCGACAAGTGTTTCAAATAGTTCCGAAACGGTTTTTATGTTCCTTTTCACAGCCTCCAAATGTTTTTATTACCCTCCCTACATCTTATTCTATTTTTATAATAACGACAGCAATGTTGTTAAAAAAATCACAAGTGTCTTGTAATGAAATTCGTATGCTTTATCTTTCACATGAGATTTGTTTACTGAATTATTTGTGGATATGGCCCACAACAAACTATGACCGTTGAATATATTGTTAAAGTAGCAATATGATTTTTCTTTACATTTTTTTGGTGACTACAATTCCGAGTATGACAAAGATATATATTCTAATCATAATTTCTAAATACCGAAAAAATAATCAAAATTATTATTTTTGGAGCCTAGTCTCTCAAGTCTCATTAAGTTTTATGCATAAAATTACAACATAATTTTGCATGGACTTTCAACCGTCTCAAAATTTTTGTTGTATTCTTTTTGGTAGGATCAAATACAGTGCTAGTTTTCAGAAAGTGGTGTAAAATACCTTAGAATGGAGAAAACAACAAGTGTTTCGAATAGTGCTCGAAAGGGTTTTTATGTTCCTTTTCACAGCCTCCAAATGTTTTTATTACCCTCCTTACATCTCATTCTAATTTTATAATAACGACAACAAATTTTTGATGGAGTCTTCTTCGTAGAATCAAATCGAGTGCTAGTTTTTTTAATTGGTGTAAAAAACCTTAGAATGGAGAAAACTCTAAGTGTTCGGAACAAGTCCCGAATAGGATTTCTGTTCCTTTTATTGCCTACAAAAATATTATTAGCCCCTTACATCTTATAATATTTTTTTAATAGCGACAACAATGTTGTCAACAATAATCACAAGTGACTTCGAACGAAATCCTTACGCTTTATCTTTAATATGAGATTTGTTGACCGAATAATTTGTGGTGATGGCCATTAGAAACTGTCACCGTTGAGTATGTTGTTAAAGAAGCAATAAGATTTTGCTGTACACTTTTTAGGACATTACAATTCCGGGTATCGTAAGGATGATTTCTGATCATAATTTCTAATTATCTAAAAAAAACCAAAGTAATTCTTTTTAGAGCCCACTCTTTGAAGTTTCGTTACTTTTTATGCATAAGATTATAATTTGACTTGGCAGCAACTTTTAACCATCACCAATTTTTGCTGTAGTATTTTTCGTATAATCAAATCAAGTGCTAGTTTTAGTAAATGGTGCAAAATACCTTGGAATGGAGAAAACTGCAAGTGTTCGGAAGATGTCCCGAATAGGTTTTTATGTTCCTTTTCATAGCATCCAAAAAATTTTATTAGCCTCCTTACGTCTTATTATATTTTTCTAATAACGACAACAATGTTGTGTAAAAAAATCATAGGTGACTTGTAATGAAATCTGTGTTCTGTCGCTTTCAAATGAGATTTGTTGACCAAATTATTTGTGGTGATGGCCCAGAATAAACTATGACGTTGAATATGTTGTTAAAGAAGCAATATGATTTTGCTTTACACTTTTTTGGGAGATTACATTTCCGGGTTTCATAAAGATGTATTCTGATCATAATTACTAATTATCTTAAAAAAACGAAAGTAAATATTTTTAGAGCCCCCTCTTTCAAGTTTCGTTACTCTTAATGCATAAGATTATAATTTGACTTGGCAGCAACTTTTAAGCGTCACAAATTTTTTATGGAGTCTTCTTCGTAGAAGCAAATCAAGTGCTAGTTTCTGAAAATGGTGTAGAAAACCATAAAAAGGAGAAAGCTCCAAGTGTTTGGAACAAGTCCCGAATAGGTTTTATGTTCCTTTTCATAAGCTCAAAAACATTTTATTAGCCTCCCTACATATTATTATATTTTGATAATAACGACAACAATGTTGTGTAAAAAAATCACAAGTGTCTTGAAATGAAATCTGTATTCGTTATCTTTCACATGTGATTTGTTGACCGAATTATTTGCGGTGATGGCCCACAACAAACTATTACGTTGCATATGTTGTTAAAGAAGCAATAAGATGTTGCTTTACACTTTTTAAGGAGATTACAATTCCGGGTATCATAAAGATGTATTTTGATAAGAATTTTCAACTATCCAAAAAAACAAAAGTCATTCTTTTTAGAGCCCACTCTCCCTAGCCTCGTTACTTTTTATGCGTAAGATTATAACATGACTTGCCAGCAACTTTTAACCGTAAAAAAATTTTTGCTGTAGTGTTTTTCGTAGAATCAAATCTAATGCTAGTTTTGGTGAATGGTGCAAAATACCTTAGAATGGAGAAAACTGCAAGTGTTTAGAAGATTTCCCAAATATGTTTTTATGTTCCTTTTCGTAGCCTCCAAGAATTGTTATTAGCCTCCCTTCATCTTCTTATATTTTTTTAATAACGACAATAATCTTGTCTAAAAAAATCACAAGTGACTTGTAATGAAATCTGTATTCTGACGCTTTCACATGAGATTTGTTGACCAAATTATTTGTGGTGATGGCCCATAACAAACTATGACGTTGAATATGTTGTTAAAGAAGCAATATGATTTTGCTTTACAGTTTTTTAGGAGATTACATTTCCGGGTATCATAAAGATGTATTCTTATCATAATTACTAATTATCTTAAAACACCAAAGTAAATATTTTTAGAGCCCACTTTTCAAGTTTTGTTACTTTTAATGCATAAGATTATAATTTGACTTGGCAGCAACATTTAACCGTCACAAATTTTTGTTGGAGTCTTCTTCGTAGAAGCAAATCAAGTGCTAGTTTTTGTAAATGGTGTAAAAAACCTTAGAATGGAGAAAACTACAAGTGTTTTGAACAAGTCCCGAATAGGTTTTATGTTCCTTTTCATAGCCTCCAAAACATTTTATTAGCCTCCCTTCATATTATTATATTTTTATAATAATGACAATGATTTTGTGTAAAAAAATCACAAGTGTTTTGGAATGAAATCTGTATTCTTTATCTTTCACGTGAGATTTATTGACCGAATTATTTGTGGTGATGGCCCACAACAAACTATGACGTTGAATATGTTGTTAAAGAAGTAGTAATATGTTGCTTTATACTTTTTTAGGAGATTACAATTCCAGGTATCATAAAGATGTATTCTAATCAGAAATTTCAATTATCTAAAACAAAATCCAATTCATTCTTTTTAGACCGCACTCTCCCTAGTCTCGTTACTTTTTATCCATAAGATTATAATTTGATATGGCAGCAACTTTTAACCGTCACAAATTTTTGATGGAGTCTTCTTCGTAGAATTAAATTGAGTGCTAGTTTTTTTAATTGGTGTGAAAAACCTTAGAATGGAGTAAACTCCAAGTGTTTGGAACAAGTCCCGAATAGGTTTTATGTTCCTTTTATTGCCTACCTAAGATATTATTAGCCCCCCTACATCTTATAATATTTTTTTAATAGCGACAACAAAGTTGTCAAAAACAATCACAATTGTCTTCGAATGAAATCCTTATGCTTTATCTTTAATATGAGTTTTGTTGACCGAATAATTTGTGGTGATGGCCAATAGAAACTGTCACCGTTGAGTATGTTGTTAAAGAAGCAATAAGATTTTGCTTTACACTTTTTAGGACATTACAATTCCGGGTGTTGTAAGGATGATTTCTGATCATAATTTCTAATTTTCTAAAAAAAACTAGAGTAATTCTCTTTTTAGATCCCACTCTTTCAAGTTCCGTTATTTTTTTTGCATAAGATTATAATTTGACTTGGCAGTAACTTTTAACCGTCACAAATTTTTGCTGGAGTCTTTTTGGTACAATCAAATCAAGTGCTAGTTTTAGTAAATGGTTCAAAATACCTTGAAATGGAGAAAATTGCAAGTGTTCGGAAGATGTCCCGAATAGGTTTTTATGTTCCTTTTCATAGCCTCAAAAACTTTTTATTAGCCTCCCTACATCTTATTATATTTTTATAATAACGACAACAATGTTGTGAAAAAAAATCACAAGTGTCTTGGAATCAAATTTGTATTCTTTATCTTCCACATGAGATTTGTTGACCGAATTTTTTGTGGTGATGGCCCACAACAAACTATGAAGTTGAATATGTTGTTAAAGAAGCAATAAGATGTTGCTTTACACTTTTTAAGGAGATTAGAATTCCGGGTATCGTGAAGATGTATTCCGATAAGATATTTCAACTATCCAAAAAAAACAAAAGTCATTCTTTTTAGAGCCCACCCACGCCAGCCTCGTTACTTTTTATGCGTAAGATTATAACATGACTTGGCAACAACTTTTAACTCTCAAAATTTTTTTCTTGTAGTCTTTTTCATACCATACAATATAATTCTAGTTTTGGGGAATGGTACAAAATACCTTAGAATTGAGAAAACTGCAAGTATTCAGACGATTTCCCAAATATGTTTTTATGTTCCTTTTCGTAGCCTACAAAAATTGTTATTAGCCTCCCTTCATCTTATTATATTTTTTTAATAACGACAACAATCTTGTGTAAAAAAATCACAAGTGACTTGTAATGAAATCTGTATTCTGTCGTTTTCACATGAGATTTGTTTACCAAATTATTTGTGGTGATGGCCCACAACAAACTATGACGTTGAATATGTTGTTAAAGAAGCAATATGATTTTGCTTTACACTTTTTTAGGAGATTACATTTCCGGGTATCATAAAGATGTATTCTGATCATAATTACTATTTATCTTAAAAAACCAAAGTAAATATGTTTAGAGCCCACTCTTTCAAGTTTCATTACTTTTAATGCATAAGATTATAATTTGATTTGGCAGCAACTTTTAACCGCCACAAATTTTTTATGGAGTCTTCTTCGTAGAAACAAATCAAGTGCTAGTTTTTGTAAATGGTTGTAAAAAAACCTTAGAATGGAGAAAACTCCAAGTGTTTGGAACAAGTCCCGAATAGGTTTTATGTTCCTTTTTATAGCCTCCAAAACATTTTATTAGCCTCCCTAAATATTATTATACTTTTATAAAAACGACAACAATTTTGTGTAAAAAAATCACAAGTGTCTTGAAATGAAATCTTTATTCTTTATCTTTCACATGAGATTTGTTGACCAAATTATTTGAGGTGATGACCCACAACAAACTATGACGTTGAATATGTTGTTAAGGAAGCAATAAGATGTTGCTTAACACTTTTTTAGGAGATTACAATTCTGGGTATCATAAAGATGTATTCGGATAAGAATTTTCAATTATCAAAAAAAAAAACCAAAGTCATTCTTTTTAGAGCCCACTCTCCCTAGTTTCGTTACTTTTTATGCATAAGATTGGAACATGACTTAGGCGCAACTTTTGACTGTTACAAAATTTTTGCTGTAGTCTTTATCGTATAATCAAATCAAGTGGTAGTTTTAGTAAATGGTGCAAAATACATTAGAATGGAGAAAACTGCAAGTATTTTGAAGATGTCCTGAATAGGTTTTTGTGTTCGCTTCCATAGTCTCCAAAACATTTTATTAGCCTCCCTACATTTTATTATATTTTGATAATAACGACAACAATGTTGTGTAAAAAAATCACAAGTGTCTAGGAATGAACTTTGTATTCTTTATCTTGCACATGAGATTCGTTGACCGAATTATTTGTGGTGATGGCCCACAACACACTATGACGTTGAATATGTTGTTAAAGGAGCAATAAGATGTTGCTTAAGACTTTTTTAGGATATTACAATTCTGGGTATCATCAAGATCTATTCTTATCAGAAATTTCAATTATCCAAAAAAAAACGAAACTCATTCTTTTTAGAGCCCACTCTGCCTAGTCTCGTTACTTTTTATGCCTAAGATTATAACATGACATGGCAGCAACTTTTAACCGTCAAAAAGTTTATGCTGTAGTCTTATTCGTAGAATCAAATCAAGTGCTAGTTTTAGTAAATGGTGCAAAATACCTTGGAATGGAGAAAACTGCAAATGTTTAGAAGATTTCCCCACTAGGTTTTTATGTTCCTTATCATAGCCTCCAAAACGTTTTACTAGCCTCCCTACACCTTATTATATTTTTATAATAACGACAACAATGTTGTGTAATAAATTCACGAGTGTCTTGGAGTGAAATCTGTATTCTTTATCTCTCACATGAGATTTGTTGACCGAATTATTTGTGGTGATGGCCCACGACACACTATGACGTTGAATATGTTGTTAAAGGAGCAATAAGATGTTGCTTAACACTTTTTTAGGAGATTACAATTTTAGGTATCATAAACATCTATTCTGATTAGAAATTTCAATTATCCAAAAAAAACCAAAGTCATTCTTTTCAGAGCCCACTCTCCCTAGTCTCGTTACTTTTTATGCCTAAGATTACAACATGACTTGGCAGCAACTTTAAACCGTCAAAATTTTTTTTCTGTAGTCTTTTTCGTAGAATCAAATCAAGTGCTAGGTTTAGTAAATGGTGCAAAATACCTTAAAATGGAGAAAATTGCAAATGTTTAGAAGATTTCCCGAATTGGTTTTTATGTTGCTTTTCATAGCCTCCAAAACTTTTTATTAGCCTCCCCACAAGTTATTATATTTTTATAATGACGACAACAATGTTGTGTAATAAATTCACAGGTGTCTTGGAATGAAATCTGTATTCATTATCTTTCACATGAGATGTGTTGACCGAATTATTTGTGGGGATGGCCCACAAAAAACTATGACGTTGAATATGTTGTTAAGGAAGCAATATGATCATGCTTTACACTTTTTAAGGAAATTACATTTCCGGGTATCATAAAGATGTACTCTGATAAGAATTTTCAATTATCTAAAAAAACTAAAGTAATTCTTTTTAGAGCCCACTCTTTCATGTTTCGTTACTTTTTAAGCATCATATTATAAGTTGAGTTAGCAGCAACTTTTAACAGTCACAAATTTTTACTGGAGTCTTTTTCGTAGAATCAAATCAAGTGGTTGTTTTTGTAAATGGAGCAAAATACCTTAGAATGAAGAAAACTGCAAGTGTTTGGAAGATGTCCCGAATAGGTTTTTATGTTCCTTTTCATAGTTTCCAATACATTTTATTAGCCTCCCTACATCTTATTATATTTTTATAATAACGACAACAATGTTGTGTAAAAAAATCACAACTGTCTTGGAATGAAATCTGTATTCTTTATGTTTCAAATGAGATTTGTTGACTGAATTATTTTGGTGATTGCCCACAACAAACTATGACATTGAATATGTTGTTAAAGAGTCAGTAATATGTTGCTTTACACTTTTTTAGGAGATTACAATTCCCGGTATCATAAAGATGTATTCTGATCAGAAAATTCAATTATCTAAAAAAAACCCAAGCCATTCTTTTTAGACCGCACTCTCCCTAGTTTCGTTACTTTTTATCCATTAGATTATAATTTCACTTGGCAGCAACTTTTAACCATCATAAATTTTTGATGTAGTCTTCTTCGTAGAATCAAATCGAGTGCTAGTTTTCTTAATTGGGGTAAAAAACCTTAGAATGGAGAAGACTCCAAGTGTTGGGAACAAGTCTCGAATAGGTTTTATGATCCTTTTATGGCCTACAAAAGACGGTATTAGCCCTCCTACATCTTATTATATTTTTTTAATAGCGACAACAATGTTGTCATAAACAATCACAAGTGTCTTCGAATGAAATCCTTATGCTTTATCTTTAATATGAGATTTGTTGACTAAATAATTTGTGGTGATGGCCAACAGAAACTGTGACCGTTAAGTATGTTGTTAAATAAGCAATATGATTTTGCTTTACACTTTTTAGGACATTACAATTGCGAATATCGTAAGGATGTTTTCTGATAATAATTTCTAATTATCTAAAAAAAACCAAAGTAATTCTTTTTAGAGCCCACTCTTTCAAGTTTCGTTACTTTTAATGCATAAGATTATAATTTGACTTGGCAGCAACTTTTAACTATCACAAATTTTTGATGGAGTCTTCTTCGTAGATGCAAATCAAGTGCTAGTTTTTATAAATGGTGTAAAAAATCACAGAATGGAGAAAACTCCAAGTGTTTGGAACAAGTCCCGAATAGGTATTATGTTCCTTTTCATAGCCTCCAAAAATTGTTATTAGCCTCCCTACATCTTATTATATTTTTTTAAAAACGACAACAATGTTGTGTAAAAAAATCACAAGTGTCTAGGAATGAAATCTGTATTCTTTATCTTGCACATGAGATTCGTTGACCGAATTATTTGTGGTGATGGGCCACAACACACTATGACGTTGAATATGTTGCTAAAGAAGCAAAACGACGTTGCTTAACACTTTTTTAGAAGATTACAATTCTGGGTATCATAAACATCTATTCTGATCAGAAATTTAAATTATCCAAAAAAAACCAAAGTCATTCTTTTCAGAGCCCACTCTCCCTATTCTTGTTACTTTTTATGCCTAAGATTACAACATGACTTGGCAGAACCTTTTAACCGTCAAAAATTTTTTGCTATAGTCTCTTTCGTAGAATCAAATCAAGTGCTACTTTTAGTAAATGGTGCAAAATACCTTAGAATGGAGAAAATTGCAAATCTTAAGAAGATTTCCCGAATTTGTTTTTATGTTCCTTTTCATAGCCTCCAAAACTTTTTATTAGCCTCCCTACAAGTAATTATATTTTTATAATGACGACCACAATGTTGTGTAATAAATTCTCAGGTGTCTTGGAATGAAATCTGTATTCATTATCTTTCACATGAGATGTGTTGACCGAATTATTTGTGGGGATGGCCCACAAAAAACTATGACGTTGAATATGTTGTTAAGGAAGCAATATGATCTTTCTTTACACTTTTTAAGGAAATTACATGTCCGGGTATCATAAAGATGTATTCTGATAAGAATTTTCAATTATCTAAAAAAAACTAAAGTAATTCTTTTTAGAGACAGTCACAAATTTTTACTGGAGTCTTTTTTGTAGAATCAAATCAAGTGCTTTTTTTTGTAAATGGAGCAAAATACCTTAGAATGAAGAAAACTGCAAGTGTGTGGAAGATGTCCCGAATAGGTTTTTATGTTCCTTTTCATAGTCTCCAAATCATTTTATTAGCCTCCCTACATCTTATTTAATTTTTATAATAACGACAACAATGTTGTGTAAAAAAATCATAAGTGTCTTGGAATGAAATCTGTATTCATTATCTTTCACAGGAGATTTGTTGACCGAATTATTTGTAGTGATGGCCCACAACAAACTATGATGTTGCATATGTTGTTAAAGAAGAAATAAGATGTTTCTTTACACTTTTTTCCGAGATTACAATCCCGGGTATCATAAAGATGTATTGTGATCAAAATTTTCAATTATCCGAAAAAACCAAAAGTCATTCTTTCTAGAGCCCACTCTCCCTAGTCTCGCTACTTTTTATGCATAAGATTATAACATTACTTGGCAGCAACTTTTAATCGTCATAAAATTTTTGCTGTAGTCTTTTTTGTAGACTCAAATCAAAAGCTAGTTTTAGTAAATGGTGCAAAAAACCTTAGAATGGAGAAAAAAACAAGTGTTTCGAAGATTTCCCAAATAGGTTTTTATGTTTCTTCTCATAGCCTCAAAAAATTTTGATTAGCCTCCGTACATCTTATTATATCTTTATAATATCGACAACAATGTTGTGTAAAAAAATGACAAGTGGCTTGGAATGAAATCAATATTTTTTATCTTTCACTTGAGATTTGTTGACCAAATTATTTGTGGTGATGGCCCACAACAAATTATGAAGTTGAATATGTTGAAAAAGAAGCAATAAGATGTTGCTTTACACTTTTTAAGGAGATTACAATTCTGGGTATCATAAAGATGTATTCTGATAAGAATTTTCAATTATCTAAAAAAAACCAAAGTCATTCTTTTTAGAACCCACTCTCCCTAGTCTCGTTACTTTTTATGCATAACATTACAACATGACTTTGCTGCAACTTTTTACCGTCACCAAATTTTTTTGTATAATCAAATCAATTGCTAGTTTTAGTAAATGGTGCAAAATACCTTAGAATGGAGAAAACTGCAAGTGTTTGGATGATTTCCCGAAAAGGTTTTTATGTTCCTTTTCATAGCCTCCAAAACTTTTTATTAGCCTCCCTACATCTTATTATATTTTTATAATAACGACAACAATGTTGTATAAAAAAATCACAAGTGTCTTGGAATGAAATCTGAATTCTTTATCTTTCACATGAGATTTATCGACCGAATTATTTGTAGTGATGGCCCACAACAAACTATGACATTGAATATGTTGTTAAAGAAGAAGTAATATGTTGCTTTACACTTTTTTAGGAGATTACAATTCTGGGTATCATAAAGATGTTTTCTGATCCGAAACTTCAATTATCTAAAAAAAACCCAAGTCATTCTTTTTAGACCGCACTCTCCCTAGTCTCTTTACTTCTTATCCATAAGATTATAACATGACTTGGCAGCAACTTTTAACCATGCAATAATTTTTAATGTAGTCTTTTTCGTGGAATCAAGTGCTAGTTTTAGTAAATGATGCAAAATACCTTAGAATGGAGAAAACTGCAAGTTGTTCGAAGATGATCCGAATAGGCTTTTATGTTCCTTTTATGGCCAACAAAAAATATTATTAGCCCCCCTACATCTTATTATATTTTTTTAATAGCGACAACAATGTTGTCAAAAACAATCACAAGTGTCTTTGAATGAAATCCTTATGCTTTATCTTTAATATGAGATTTGTTGACCGAATAATTTGTGGTGATGGCCAATGGCAACTGTGACCGTTAAGTATGTTGTTAAAGAAGTAATAAGATTTTGCTTTACACTTTTTAGGACATTACAATTCCGGGTATCATAAGGATGTATTCTAATCATAATTTCTAATTATCTAAAAAAAACCAAAGTAATTCTTTTTAGAGCCCACTCTTTCAAGTTTCGTTAATTTTTATGCATAAGATTTGAATTTGAGTTGGCAGCAACTTTTAACCGTCACAAATTTTTATTGGAGTCTTTTTCGTAGAATCAAATCAAGTGCTTGTTTTTGTAAATGGTGCAAAATACCTTACAATGGAGAAAACGACAAGTGTTTGGAAGATGACCCGAATAGGTTTTTATGTTCCTTTTCATAGTCTCCAAAACAATTTATTAGCCTCCCTACATCCTATGCTATTTTTATAATAACGAAAACAATGTTGTGCAACAAAATCACAAGTGTCTTGGAACGAAATCTGTATTCTTTTTCTTGCACATGAGATTTGTTGACCGATTTATTTGTGGTGATGGCCCCCAACAAACTATGACGTTGAATATGTTGTTAAAGAATCAATAAGATTTTTCTTTACACTTTTTTAGGAGATTACATTTCCGAATATGACAAAGATGTATTCTGATCATAATTTCTAATTATCTAAAAAACAACAAGTAATTCTTTTGAGAGCCCACTCGTTCAAGTTTCGTTAATTTTTATGCCTCAGATTATAATTTGAGTTGGCAGCAACTTTTAACCGTCACAAATTTTTACTGGAGTCTTTTTCGTAAAATCAAATGAAGTCTTTGTTTTTGTAAATGGGGCAAAATACCTTAGAATGGAGAAAACTGCAAGTGTTTGGAAGATGTCCCGAATAGGTTTTTACGTTCCTTTTCACAGCTTCCAAAAACTTTTATTAGCCTCCCTACATCTTATTATATTTTTATAATGACGACAACAATGTTGTGTAAAAAAACCACAAGTGTCTTGGAATGAAATTTGTATTCTTTAACTTTCAGATGAGATTTGTTGACCGAATTATTTGTGGTGATGGCCCACAACAAACTATGACGTTGAATATGTTGTTAAAGAAGAAATAAGATGTTGCTTTACATGTTTTTAGGAGATTACAATTTCGGGTATCATAAAGATGTATTCTGATCAGCAACTTTTATGCATAAGATTATAACATGTCTTGGCAGCAACTCTTTACCGTCATAAAATTTTTTCTATAGTCTATTTCGTAGACCCAAATCAAGTGCTAATTTTAGTAAATGGTGCAACATACCTTAGAATGGAGAAAACTGCAAGTGTTTAGAAGATTTCCAGAATTGGTTTTTATGTTCCTTTTCATAGCCTCCAAAACTTTTTATTAGCCTGCCTACATCTTATTATATCTTTAAAATAACGAAAACAATGTTGTGTAAAAAAATCACAAGTGTCTTGGAATGAAATCTGTATTCTTTTTCTTGCATATGAGATTTGTTGACCGATTTATTTGTGGTGATGGCCCCCCACAGACTATGACGTTGAATATGTTGTTAAAGAATCAATAAGATTTTTCTTTACACTTTTTTAGGAGATTACATTTCTGGTTATCATAAAGATATATACTGATCAGAATTTCTAATTATTTAAAAAAAACCAAAGTAATTCTTTTTAGAGCCCACTCTTTCAAGTTTCGTTACTTTTATGCATCAGATTATAATTTGACTTGGCAGCAACATTTAACTGTCACAAATTTTTGTTGTAGTCATTTCAGTAGAATCAAATCAAGTGCTAGTTTTTGTAAACGGTACAAAATACCTTAGAATGGACAAAACTGCAAGTGGTTGGAAGATATCCCTAATAGGTTTTAATGTTCATTTCCATAGCCTCCAAAACATTTTATTAGCCTCCCTACAACTTATTATATTTTCATAATAACAACAACAATGTTGTGTAAAAGAATCATAAGTGTCTTGGAAAGAAATTTATATTCTTTTTCTATTACATCAGATGTGTTGACCGAATTATTTGTGGTGATGGCCCAAAACAAACTATGATGTTGAATATGTTGTTAAAGAAGCAATATGATTTTGCTTTATACTTTTTCAGGAGATTACATTTCCGGGTATCATAAAGATGTATTCTAATAAGAATTTTCAATTATCCAAGAAAATTCAAAGTCATTCTTTTTAGAGCCCACTCTCCCTAGTCTCGTTACTTTTTATGCATAAGATTATAACATCACTTGGCAGCAACTTTTAACCGTCATAAAATTTTTGCTGTAGTCTTTTTCGTAGAATCAAATCAAGTGCTAGTATTAGTAAATGGTACAAAAAACCTTAGAATGGAGAAAACTCCAAGTGTTTAGAAGATTTCCCGAATAGGTTTTTATGTTCCTCTTCATAGCATCCAAAACTTTTTGTTAGCCTCCGTACATCTTCTTATATTTTTATAATAATGACAACAATGTTGTGTAAAAAAATCACAAGTGTCTTGGGTTGAAATCTCTATTCTTTTTCTATCACATGAGATTTGTTGACCGAATTATTTGTGGGGATGGCCCACAACAAACTATGACGTTTCATATGTTGTTAAAGAAGCAATATGATTTTGCTTTACACTTTTTTAGGAGATTACATTTCCGGGTATCATAAATATGTATTCTGATCATAATTTCTAATTATCTAAAAAAAACCAAAGTAATTCTTTTTGGAGCGCACTCTTTCAAGTTTCGTTACTTTTTATGCATCAGATTATAATTTGAGTTGGAAGGAACTTTTAACCGTCACAAATTTTTACTGGAGTCTTTTTCGTAGAATATAATCAAGTGCTAGTTTTTGTAAATGGTGCAAAATACCTTAGAATGGAAAAAATTGCAAGTGTTTGGAAAATGTCCCAAATAGGTTTTTATGTTCCGTTTCATAGCCTCAAAAAAATTTTATTAGCCTCCCTACATCTTATTATATATTTTTATAATAACGACAACAATGTAGTGTAAAAAAATCACAAGTGTCTTGGAATAAAATCTGTATTATTTATCTTTCACATGAGATTTGTTGACAGAATTATTTGTGGTGATGGCCCACAACAAACTATGACGTTGAATATGCTGTTAAAGAAGCAATAAGATGTTGCTTTACACTTTTTTAGGAGATTACGATTCCGGGTATCATAAAGATGTATTCTGATCAGAATTTTCAATTATCCAAAAAAAAACCAAAGTCATTCTATTTTGTGCCCATTCTCCCTAGTCTTGTCACTTTTTATGCGTAAAATTATAACATGACTTGGCAGCAAGTTTTAACCGTCATTAAATGTTTGCTGTAGTCCTTTTTGTACAATCAAATCCGGTGCTAGTTTTAGTAAATGGTGCAAAATACCTTAGAATGGAAAAATTTGGAAGTGTTTAGAAGATTTCCCGAAAAGAGTTTTATGTTCCTTTTCATAGCCTCCAAAACTTTTTATTAACCTTCCTACATCATATTATATTTTTATAATAACGATAACAGTGTTGTGTAAAAAAATCACAAGTGTCTTGGAATGAAATCTCTATTATCTTTCTGATGAGATTTGATGACCGAATTATTTGTGGTGATGGCCCACAACAATCTATGACGTTGAATATGTTGTTAAAGAAGCAATAAGATTTTGCTGTATACTTTTTTAGCAGATTAACATTCTGGGTATCATAAAGATGTATTTTGATCATAATTTCTAATTATCTAAAAAGAACCAAAGTAATTCTTTTCAGAGCCCACTCTTTCAAGTTTCGTTACTTTTTATGCATATGATTATAATTTGACTTGGCAGCAACTTTTAACCGTCCCAAGGTTTTGCTTGAGTCTTTTTCGTAGAATCAAATCAAGTGCAAGTTTTAGTAAATGATGCAAAATACCATAGAATGGAGAAAACTGCAAGTATTTAGAAGATGTCTCAGATAATGCTTTTATGTTCATTTTCATAGGCTCTAAAACTTTTTATTTGCCTCCCTACATCTTATTTTATATTTATAATAACGAAAACAATGTTGTGTAAAAAAATCGCAAGTGTCATGGAATGAAATCTGTATTCTTTATCTTTCACATGAGATTTGTTGATCGATTTATTTGTGGTGATGGCACACAACAAACTATGATGTTGAATATGTTGTAAAAGAAGCAATAAGATTTTCCTTTACACTTATTTAGGAGATTACAATTCTGGGTATCATAAATATGTACTCTAATTATAATTTCTAATTATCTAAAAAAAACTAAAGTAAATCCTTTCAGAGCCCACTCTTTCAAGTTTCGTTACTTTTTATGCATCAGATTATAATTTGACTTGGCAGCAACTTTTAACCGTCCCAAGGTTTACTTGAGTCTTTTTCGTAGAATCAAATCAAGTGCAAGTTTTAGTAAATGGTGCAAAATACCATAGAATGGAGAAAACTGCAAGTATTTAGAAGATGTCCCAGGTAAGGCTTTTATGTTCCTTTTCATAGCCTCTAAAACTTTTTATTTGCCTCCCTACATCTTATTTTATATTTATAATAACGAAAACAATGATGTGTAAAAAAATCGCAAGTGTCACGGAATGAAATCTGTATTCTTTATCTTTCACATGAGATTTGTTGACCGATTTATTTGTGATGATGGCCCACAACAAACTATGACATTGAATATGCTGTAAAAAAAGCAATAAGATTTTGCTTTACACTTATTCAGGAGATTACAATTCTGGGTATCATAAATATGTACTCTGATTATAATTTCTAATTATCTAAAAAAAACTAAAGTAAATCCTTTCAGAGCCCACTCTATCAAGTTTCTTTTACAGTATCATTATAATTTGACTTGGCAGCAACTTTTAACCGTCCCAAGGTTTTGCTTGAGTCTTTTTCGTAGAATCAAATCAAGTGCAAGTTTTAGTAAATGGTGCAAAATACCATAGAATGGAGAAAACTGCAAGTCTTTAGAAGATGTCCCAGATAAGGCTTTTATGTTCCTTTTCATAGCCTCTAAAACTTTTTATTTGCCTCCCTACATCTTATTTTATATTTAGAATAACGAAAACAATGTTGTGTAAAAAAATCACAAGTGTCATGGAATGAAATCTGTATTCTTTATCTTTCACATGAGATTTGTTGACCTATTTATTTGTGGTGATGGCCCACAACAAACTATGACGTTGAATATGTTGTAAAAGAAGCAATAAGATTTTGCTTTACACTTATTTAGGGGATTACAATTCTGGGTATCATAAATATGTACCCTGATTATAATTTCTAATTATCTAAAAAAAACTAAAGTAAATCCTTTTAGAACCCACTCTTTCAAGTTTCGTTACTTTTTACGCATCAGATTATAATTTGACTTGCACAACTTTTTAACCGTCGCAAGGTTTTGCTTGAGTCTTTTTCGTCGAATCAAATCAAGTGCAAGTTTTAGTAAATGGTGCAAAATACCATAGAATGGAGAAAACTGCAAGTATTTAGAAGATGTCCTAGATAAGGCTTTTATGTTCCTTTTCATAGCCTCTAAAACTTTTTATTTGCCTCCCTACATCTTATTTTATATTTATAATAACGAAAACAATGTTGTGTAAAAAAATCACAAGTGTCATGGAATGAAATCTGTATTCTTTATCTTTCACATGAGATTTGTTGACTTATTTATTTGTGGTGATGGCCCACAACAAACTATGACGTTGAATATGTTGTAAAAGAAGCAATAAGATTTTGCTTTACACTTATTTAGGAGATTACAATTCTGGGTATCATAAATATGTACTCTGATTATAATTTCTAATTATCTAAAAAAAACTAAAGTAAATCCTTTTAAAACCCACTCTTTCAAGTTTCGTTACTTTTTACGCATCAGATTATAATTTGACTTGGCAGCAACTTTTAACCGTCCCAAGGATTTGCTTGAGTCTTTTTCGTAGAATCAAATCAAGTGCAAGTTTTAGTAAATGGTGCAAAATACCATAGAATGGAGAAAACTGCAAGTATTTGGAAGATGTCCTAGATAAGGTTTTATGTTCCTTTTCATAGCCTCTAAAACTTTTTATTTGCCTCCCTACATCTTATTTTATATTTATAATAACGAAAACAATGTTGTGTAAAAAAATCACAAGTGTCATGGAATGAAATCTGTATTCTTTATCTTTCACATGAGATTTGTTGACAGATTTTTTTGTGGTGATGGCCCACAACAAACTATGACGTTGAATATGTTGTTAAAGAAGCAATAAGATTTTGGTTTACACTTATTTAGGAGATTACGATTCCGGGTATCATTAGGATGTACTCTGATTATAATTTCTAATTATCTAAGAAAAACTAAAGTAATTCTTTTTATAGCCCACTCTTTCAAGTTTCGTTACTTTTTATGCATCAGATTATAATTTGACTTAGCAGCAACTTTTAACCATCACAAATTTTTACTGCAGTCTTTTTCATAGAAACAAATCAAGTGCAAGTTTTTGTAAAAGGTGCAGAAATCCTTAGAATGGAGAAAACTCCAAGTGTTTAAAATATATCCCTAACAGGTTTTTATGTTTGTTTTTACAGGCTCAAAAACTTTTTATTACCCACCCAACATTTTATTTGATATTTATAATAACGACCACAATGTTGTCAAAAAAAAAATCATAAGTGTCTACGAAGGAAATCCTTATTCTATATCTTTCATATGAGATTTGTTGGCCGAATAATTTATGGTGATGGCCCACAAGAAACTATGACCGTTGAGTATGATGTTAAAGAAGTAATCAGATGTTGCTTTACACTTTTTTTGTACATTACAATTCCAGGTATCATAAAGATGTATTCTGATCATAATTTCTAATTATCTAAAAAAAACAAAACTCATTCATTTTAGAGCCCACTATTTCAAGTCTCGTTACTTTTTATGCATTAGATTATAACATGACTTGGCAGCAACTTTTAACCGTCACAAAATTTTTTCTGTAGTCTTTTACGTAGAATGAAATCAAGTGCTAATTTTAGTAAATGGTGCAAAATACCTTAGAATGGAGAAAACTGCAAGTGTTTCGATGATGTCCCGAGTAGGTTTTTATGTTCCGTTTCACAGCCACTAAAATTCTTTATAACCTGCCCAACATTTTATTTTATATTTATAATAACGACAATAATGTTGTTAAAATCAATCACAAGTCTCATCGAAAGAAATCTGTCTGGTTTTTCTTTCACATGACTTTTGTTGACTGAATTCTTTGTGGTGATGGCCCACAAAAAACTATGGCGTAGAATATGTTGTTCAATAAGCAATGAGATGTTGCCTTAAAATTTTTAAGGAGATTACCATTCCAAGTATCATAAAGATGTATTATTATCATAATTTCTAATTATCTAAAAAAACCCAAGTCATTCTTTTTAGAGCCCACTCTCGCAAGTCTCATTACTTTTTATGCATAAGATTATAACCTGAATTGGCAGCAAATTTTTCATAGAATCAAATCGAGTGGTAGTTTTACTAAATGGTGCAAATTACCTTACAATAAAGAAAATTGCAAGTGTTTCGAAGATGTCCCGAATAGGCTTTTATGTTCCTTTGATGGCCTACAAAAGATTTTCTTAGCCACCCTACATCTTATTATATTTTTGCAATAGTGACAACAATGTTGTCAAAAAATATTAGAAGTGTCTTCGAATAAAATCCTTATTCTTTATATTTCATATGAGATTTGTTGACCGAATAATTTGTGGTGATGGCCCACAACAAACTATGACCGTTTAGTATGTTGTTAAAGAAGCAACAAGATGTTGCTTGGCCCTTCATTTACTACATTACAATTCCGGGTAACATAAAGATGTATTCTGATCATAATTTCTAATTATCTAAAAAAAAAACAAAAGTCATTCATTTGAGAGCCCACTCTCTTAAGTCTTGTTACTTTTTATGCATCAGATTATAACATGACTTGGCAGCAACTTTTAATCATCACAAAATTTTTGTTGTAGTCTTTTTTATAGAATCAAATCAAGTGCTTGTTTTAGTAAATGGTGCATAATACCTTAGAATGGAGAAAACTGCAATAGTTTGGAAGATGTCCCGAATAGGTTTTTATGTTCCATTTCACAGCCTCCAAAACTCTTTATTACCCTCCCCAAATTTTATTTTATATTTATAATAACAACAACAATGTTGTTAAAACAAATCACAAGTGTCTTGGAAGGAAATCTGTACGCTTTATTTGTCACATGAGTTTTGTTCACTGAATTTTTTGTGGTGATGGCCCACAACAAACTATGACGTTGGATGTGTTGTTAAAGAAGCAATAAGATGTTGCTTAAACTTTTTTAGGAGATTACAATTTCTAGTATCATAAAGATGTATTCTGCTCATAATTTCTAATTATCTAAGAAAAAAAGTCATTCATTTTAGACCTTACTCTCTCAAGTCTCGTTACTTTTTATGCATCAGATTATAACATGACTTGGCAGCAACTTTTAACCGTCATAAAATTTTTGCTGTAGTTTTTTTCGTAGAATCAAATCAAGTGCTTGGTTTAGTAAATGGTGAAAAATACCTTAGAATGGAGAAAACTACAAGTGTTTCGAACGTGTCCCGAATAGGTTTTTATGTTCCATTTCACAGCCTCCAAAACTCTTTATTACCCTCCCCACATTTTATTTTATATTTATAATAACGACAACAATGTTGTTAAAAAAATCAAAAGTGTCTTGGAAGGAAATCTGTACGCTTTATCTGTCACATGAGTGTTGTTCACCGAATTCTTTGTGGTGATGGCCCACAACAAACTATGACGTTGGATGTGTTGTTAAAGAAGGAATAAGATGTTGCCTTAAACTTTTTTAGGAGATTACAATTCCGAGTACCATAAAGATGTATTCTGATCTTAATTTATAATTATCTAAAAAAAACAAAAGTCATTCATTTTAGAGCCCACTCTCTCAAGTCTCGATACTTTTTATGCATCAGATTATAACATGACTTGGCAGCAACTTTTAACCGTCACAAAATTTTTTCCGTAGTCTTTTTTGTAGAATCGAATCAAGTGCTAGTTTTAGTAAATGGTTCGAAATACCTTCGAATGGAGAAAACTGCAAGTGTTTCGAAGATGTCCCGAATAGGTTTTTATGTTCCATTTCACAGCCTCCAAAACTCTTTATTACCCTACCCACATTTTATTTTATATTTAGAATAACGACAACAATGTTGTTAAAAAAAAATCATAGTTGTCTTGGAATGAAATCGTTATGTTTTATCTTTCATATGGGATTTGTTAAACGAATAATTTGTGGTGATGGCCCACAACAAACTAAGACCATTGAATATGTGGTTAAAGAAGCTATACGATTGTGCTTTACACTTTTTTAGGACATTAAAATTCCTGGTATCATAGAGATGTATTATGATCATAATTTCTACTATCTTAAAAAAAAAAAGTCATTCATTTTAGAGCACACTCTCTCAAGGTTTGTTCCTTTTTATGCATAAGATTATCACATGACTTGGCAGCAACTTTTAACCGTCACATATTTTTGCTGTAGACTTTTTCGTAGAATCAAATCAAGTGCTAGTTTTAGTAATAGTGAAAAATACCTTAGAATGGAGAAAACTACAAGTGTTTCGGAGATGTCCCGAATAGGATTTTTTCTTCCTTTTATGCCCTCCAAATGTTTTTATTAGCCTCGCTACATCTTATTATATTTTTATATTAGCGACAAAAATGTTTTAAAAAAAAAAATCACAAGTGTCTAGGAATGAAAACGTTATGCTTTATCTTTCATATGGGATTTGTTAACCGAATAATTTGTGGTGATGGCCCATAACAAACTATGACCATTGAATATGTGGTTAAAGAAGCAATATGATTGTGCTTTACACTTTTTTAGGAGATTAAAATTCTGGGTATCATAAAGATGTATTCTGATCATAATTTCTAATTATCTAAAAAAAACCAAAGTCATTCTTTTAGAGCCCACTTTCTCAAGGTTTGTTACTTTTCATGCAAAAGATTATCACATGACTTGGCAGCAACTTTTCACCGTCACAGAATTTTTGCTGTAGACTTATTCGTAGAATCAAATCAAGTGCTAGTTTTAGTAATGGTGAAAAATACCTTAGAATGGAGAAAACTACAAGTGTTTTGAGGATGTCCCGAATAGGCTATTATGTTCCTTTTATGCCCTCCAAAAGTTTTTGTTAGCCTCGCTACATCTTATAATATTTTTATATTAGCAACAACAATGTTTTCAAAAAAAAAATCACAAGTGTCTAGGAATGAAAACGTTATGCTTTATCTTTCATATGGGATTTGTTAACCGAATAATTTGTGGTGATGGCCCATAACAAACTATGACCATTGAATATGTTGTTAAAGAAGCAATATGATTGTTCTTTACACTTTTTTAGGAGATTACAATTCTGGATATCATAAAGATCTATTTTGATCATAATTTCTAATTATCTTAAAAAAACCAAAGTCATTTTTTTTAGAGCCCACTCTCTCAAGTCTCGTTACTTTTTATGCATAAGATTATAACATGACTTGGCAGCAACTTTTAACCGTCACAATGTTTTTGATGTAGTCGTTGTTGTAGAATCAAATCAAGTGCTAGTTTTTGTACATGGTGCAAAATACCTTAGAATGGAGAAAACTGCAAGTGTTTCGATGATGTCCTGAATATGTTTTTATGTTCCTTTGCACACCCTCCAAAACTTTTTACTAACCTTCCCACATTTTATTTTATTTTTATAATAACGACAACAATCTTCTCAAAAAAATCACAAATGTCTTTGATTGAAATCCTTGTGCTTTATCTTTCATATGAGATTTGTTGACCGAATAATTTGCGGACATGGCCCACAACAAACAAAGTCCGTTGAATGACGTGTTAAAGAAGCAATAAGAATTTGCTTTATCCTTTTTTAGGACATTATAATTCTGGGTATCATAAAGATGAATTCTAATCATAATTTCTAATTTTCTAAAAAAATCCAAGTCATTCTTTTTTTAACCCCCTCTCTCAAGTCTCGTTACTTTTTATCCATAAGATTATAACATGACTTGGCAGCAACTTTTAACCGTCACAAAGTTTTTGCTGTAGTCTTTTTCCTAGAAATAAATCAAGTGCTACTTTTAGTAAATGGTGCAAAATACCTTAGAATGGAGAAAACTGCAAGTGTTTCGAACATGTCCCGAAGAGTTTTTTCTGTTCCTTTTCACAACCTCTAAAAGTTTTTATTAGCCTCCCCAGAATTCATTATATTTTTATAACAACGACAACAATGTTGTCCAAAAAATCACAGGTGTCTTGGAAGGAAATCCTTATGCTTTATCATTCGCATGAGTTTTGTTAAACGAAATATTTGTGGCGATGGCCCATAACAAACTATGACCGTTGAATAAGTTGTTAAAGAACCAATAAGATTTTGCTTTACACTCTTTTCGGAGATTACAATTCTAGGTATCATAAAGACGTATTCTGATCATAATTTCTAATTATCTAAGAAAAACCAAAGTCTTTTTTTTAAAGCCCACTCTCTCAAGTGTCATTACTTTTTATGCATAAGATTATAACATGACTTGGCAGAACCTTTTATATAACACCTTAAAAACGAATATCGAATTCACACTTAAGTCGATCATTCGGTTCCATTTTTAGTTTGTTATCTCATGATGTGGAATTCATCTTAGAAAATACATATATGAAAATACGGTAAATTTTTTTTTTTTAAAACTGTTTGATATAAACTGCGAGCCTCGTCGATAAAATGTGCGTAGCGGTAAAGTAAATCATTACTTGGATTTCTACATATGTTTAAAACCTTAGGAATACTAAGCGCTTATATTATTCTTTTCATTTATCTTTTTCCTATAATAAATAAACAAGATTAAATCATAACGCACATGTCACATAATAATTATACATAACATTTCATACATACCATAAGTCATAGGCTCGTGGGCCTTATCATGTAGTTATTACAAACCATAAACTTACAAATATTATACAATATTTACACATAAGTTAGCTAATACTACATATTAGTAGTTAGGATGCTCGCATCCAATTTTTCTTTTTTTTTTGACATTAGTGTGGTGTACACCTCCTAGAGAGAACGCCTCAAGTGTACTTCAAGTACGCGAACTGCTACCATAATGATCAGCATCCAAGGTGTCTGGGAAGAAAGTGGGAAGAAGTAGGGATGAGAAACCAAGCTTCTCAGTAGGCTATCTACTTAGTTCTAATGTCATCACTTTAGTCCCAGCCACTTCAGTTTATTTCAAAAATCATTTCTTACATAAAAGGTTACTTTCAATTCTTTGAAAACATTTCTCTGAAATGGATCAATTTTCTTCAAAACATACAACTTAGTGTCTCACCATACATTCTTCTTAACATTCATACCTTTGGGATCACAAATAAGATATCATTTGACATACAATTATTCTATGTCTTAAACTTTGTTCTTTACTACTTTTCTTTGTCTTCATCATTTCTTTGTCCAACCTTTGGGACACTTTATGAATCTAGTTTCACCATCTTTGGGAGAAAACAATTAGACATAGACATGTATTAAATTTTGTCAAACAATATCTTCTCACTGACTTTACTCCCACCTCCTACTAAAATTAAGGATATGAGCTCATTCCTAGGTGATCGTCACCACCACATAAGGGATGAAGGACTCAATGCCTTCACAGTAGAAGGATTTTTGGAGAAACCTTTGGCTCCTAGAAGCAACCTTTTGGCTTCAAGAAGCAACCTTTGGCTTCTCTTCAGTAGAGCTTTTTAGGGCCTTCTGGATACTAGTGCACATAAGGCACAAAGAGAGTAGCATTATGTTTTCACATAAGGTTTGCTTTAGTGATCCCTTAATATTTTTAAGTTCATTTTAGTGGCTTCCAAATAATTATGCATGCTCAAACAAATTTCCAACCAATATGAAATGCACATATAGGTTTCGAATTGTCATCTCAATCATCATCATAAACCAATCTCATACATGATCATCATCATTTCTCATTTATGAGTATTCATCATTTATTCATTCATAGATAGTGAGCATTCATAACTAATAATGAAATTTGATTGGTAAATCACATAGCATAATGTCACATTTACACCACCAATCTAATGCTTCAATTCGGTATGATGTTGAAATCACACAAAGGACTTGCATCACTCATCCTTCTAAGTTACCTCTCATCCTTTCCTTTTCTCATTTCTATATTTGTTCATTAAGATTTTACGTATTAACATCATAATCTAGGTGGCCGAATGGCACCTTTCAAGTTCTTTTATCTTTGTGTTCTCTTTTGTTTCAAGTCTTATGCATATCCTAATTATTCTAAGTTCAAGTATTAAGTATTCACAAATCTTTTATAACTTCTTCTCATTAAGGTATGTTATGATCAAATTACTTAGTGAACTTCTAACTTCAAGTTTAAGTCATATCCACCCTTCTTAATCATGCCTCTAATAAACCTTTGAAATATATTACCTTATGTTCTCCTTTGTACTACCTTAATAATTTGGTCTAATTGACTCTTAAACTTTTAAAGTCTCTTTCATTCCAAACCAAATAATATCTAAGTAGAAATTAATTAATCTTGTAGGACAATTTATTCCTAAATGGACGAATGACCTACTTCCTCAAATTCCACCTTTCATACACCTTAATTATATTTTGCTTACATATTTAGGATCATTATTTGGGCCTAGTTAAGGATTGAAACTCATTCTTAGTTAATTTAAAACATGGTAGCCGAATTCCAACCTCCTAGACTTAGGTTTCCACAATTTCCTTCTTCACCATAAAATCACTTGTCTAAAAAAGATCAATATGTCTCTTTATCCACCTTAAAACTTTTTCATACTTTAAATTCGTCCTATTCACATAAAAATGGTTCTTAATTAACCCTAATTGGAAATTAAAACCTCCTTTAAGTTAATTAACTACTAAGTGGCCGAATGCCACTCTTTTAGGTTTAGGGTTTCCTTCTTCCTAACCCTAGTTGACTTAGGTCTTAACCCTAATTGACCTTTACTTAGGGGCCAAGTTTAAACTTTATAATTGACATATTATAAGTTAATCTTAATTATTTTTACCCAAAATTTAATGGCATGGCCGAATTTGACATTTACCCTTGCTTAAGTTATGGTAGATTTCCTAGTTACCCATTTTAAGCTTATTTGGAAATTTTATCACTTAGTAATTTTGAGATTTTTCCCTAAGCTTACCTAGGCCATATATTCTGAAACTTAACCCTTGAAATAATGATTAAACCTCCAAATAAGTTATTTACTTGTTGAAAATACTTGATTTTTCGTTAATCCCATTTTAAGCGCATTTCTTTTTTGCCAAAATCTCTCTAGGATGGCCGAATGCACTCCTAGAGGTTTTTAACTTATTTTTGTTTTGTTTAACTTTGTTTAAAGGTTGATTTAGTTCATTTAAAACCTTATTTCAGAGCTTATGTTACCTATAAAAATTTTAATGAAAGTAAAGCTTGCTTGGGAGTTGTGGCCGAAAGCATTCCTTGGTAGCCAAGGTAATTTCTTCAAATCTTCCATCTCACACCAACTTGGTTCAGTTGTGTTAGATTTGTGCACCCCTCTTGCCTCTTGTCCATGCTTATTTCATCCATGTTTTGATGCTTAAGTGTTGGCCATGATGAGTCGAGGGTGCCATACAAAGATTTTAGCCACTTTTGGCTACAAATTACATCATTTGCGTGGTAGCTTTCTAACTAATGTCCAAAGGAAACCTTTGGAAATTATTACAAAAATTTATTCCACCTCTTAACATGCATACTTAGAGGTGCAGATCCAGCACAAAGGTCATACCAAACTCATCACAAAAGAAAATCACAAGGTTAAAACTTAAGCATAAAAATAAGCATGAAAACAACAACATAGTACATTTTTCCAAGCCACAAAGAGTAGATTTTCATGATCTACTCCAAGATCCACAAATCCTCTTTCAAATAAGCTTTAAAAACATTTCTCATGAGATAATTAAACTGATCAAATCTTCAAAAATAATTTTAAAACAAAACCCACCGATTAAATTTCCTATAAGTGCCTTAGAAGCACTTTTAACAAAACAAACTTTGTTTTTCTTTTCAAAAATCACAAAAAATGGGTGGGGCTTATTTTGAACGGTTAAAATACAGTTTTAAACTCTCACAAGTGAAAATAAAAGAAGAAAAACAGATCTTGGAGAAAAGATGCATGAAAGAAAACAAACACACCATAAAAAGGCAAGTTAAAAGCATAAAAGGACAAGTAGAAAGATCCTACTTGTTGAAGACCTCCTTAGAGTTTTTGTGTGCTTTAAAGGCTGCCTTGGGTCCCCTTTGGTCTGCTCTGGACGTGGACAAAGGATGGTGGTGGGGCTTAAGTGTTTATAGCTTTAATATAGCTTAAGTCTTAAAGATGAAGGCTTAGGCTTAAAGTGTAAGTTTTGGGTGTTTTGGAGTTATGGCGTGCTTGGAGAGGATTTTGATTAGTTTCTAAGCTGAAAAATCTAAAGCAAATGGGGTCCCAAGGGTCCCAAAAATTTCGGACACTTATGGGCCAAGTGAAATTAGTTTTGCACTAGGGGTATTTTGGTAATTTTGCCTAGATTTTTCCTAGTTTCCAAAATAAATCAAAATTCAAGGAATTATCCTTTTAGGCTTAGATTAGTGTTAATTAGGCTGATATTTCCTCTAATTATGATTAATTTAACCTAAGCATGCTTTACTTTTAATTAACCAAGGTTAGTTAGTCTTAACCATAGTTAAAGTAACCTTTTTACTATTCACTTTTGTCTTTTTGTGGAAGACTTGGTTGACTTTATTTTGGTGACTCACCACCACCTTTCCAGCTGTTGAATTTCGTGTACATGGGTGTGGGGCCCACTTTTGGCATGTTTATCACCTTATCCTCTTTCTCCCGCCTGCTGTGGTATTTTCATAATTTTTCTCAGCATTGCTGGAAAATTTCCCAAATTGTTCCTCTGATATTTCTAAGACTTTTTGGTTTGTTCCCATGTTAATCTAAGGTCGTTTGCTATTTTTATGGGAACTGAATAGCTTTGTGCAAAAATATGACTCACAGAGGCATTTTTGGTCATTTGGGGGTTTTGCGAAGGCGTTTTCATCCCTTCTCAGATTTCTAAATTTTTCTCACTACTTTTAACCATACATGATGTTTATAATCCCTCCAATATTTCTTATACTTGTATTTCCATTTTTCTGGCTCATTATTTGAAATTTTTGCAGTCTTGAGGGCATTTTTCGTCATTTGCACCAAACTTCCTAATTTCTTTGCTTTTGGCTCCTAATTTCACCTAGTTTTATTCTAGAAACTATTTGTAGCCTCAAACATTTATCATAGAAAAATTGGGATGTTACATTTCTCCCCCCTTTTAAAAGAATTTTGTCCCCAAAATTCCGTACCTGCAAATAACTGTGGGTAGACTTTCCTCATTTATGCTTCAAGCTCCCACATTTGTTCTTCCATCTTCCCTTTTCCCCAGACCACTCGTACCAAGGGTACTATCTTACTCCTCAACTGCTTTTCTTTTCTGTCCAAAATCTTTCTTGGTTCGAGACTTATTGTTAAGTCTTCCTTTAATTGTATCGTATCTGACTCAATAACGTGACCGGGATCGGGATTATATTTACGTAACTAAGATACATGGAAGACATCATGAAGATTTTCCAAATTTGGCGAAAGAGAAACTTGATAAGCAACTGGCCCAACTCTTTTAAGAATTTCGTATGGACCTATAAACCTAGGACTTAGCTTCCTAACTTTCATGCTACTGCCTATACGGATATATGTGAGATCCGCAAAGAACACATGTTCTCCCACTGCAAACTCTAGAGGTTTTCTTCTCTTATCGGCATAGCTCTTTTGTCTGCTTTGGGAGGTAAGAATCCTATCCTTGATCTTTCTAATTTGATCTGTTGTTTGCTTGACTAAATCTGGACCTAACAGGCTTTGCTCCCCTAATCTGGACCGAATTATTTGTGGTGATGGCCCACAACAAACTATGACTGTTCAAGATGTTGTTAAAGAAGCAATAAGATTTTGCTTTACACTTTTTAGAAGATTATAATTCCGGGTATCATCAAGATGTATTCTTACCATACCTTTTATTTATCTAAAAAAAATTAAAGTGATACTTTTTGGAGACCACTCTCTCAAGTCTCCTTACTTTTTATGCATAAGTTTATAACATAACTTGGGAGCAACTTTTAACCATCACAAAATTTTTGCTGTAGTCTTTTTCATATAATGAAATCAAGTGCTAGTTTTAGTAAATGGTGCAAAATACCTTAGAATGGAGAAAACTGCAAGGGTTTCGAAGATGTCCAGAATAGGTTTTGATGTTCCTTTTCACAGCCTCCAAAAGTCTTTTTTACCCTCCCCAAATTTTATTTTATTTTTATAATAACGACAGCAATGTTGTGTAAAAAAACCATAAGTGTCTTCGAATGAAATTTGTATGCTTTATCTTCCGCATGAGATTTGTTGACCGAATTACGTATGGTGATGGCCCACAACAAACTTTGACCGTTGAATATGTTGTTAAAGAAGCAATAAGATTTTGCTTTACACTTTTTTAGGAGATTACAACTTCGGCTATCATCAAGATGTATTTTGATCACAATTTCTAATTATCTAAAAAAACAAAAAAGTCATTTTTTTTTAGCTACCTCTGTCGAAGTCTCTTTACTTTTACGATCGACATAGCATGACTTAAAAGCAACTTTTAGGCATCAAAAATTTTTGCTTTAGACTTTTTCGTATAATCAAATCGAGTGCCAGTTTTATTAAATGGTGAAAAATACATTAGAATGGAGAAAAATGTAAATGTTTCAAATATTTTTATTACCCTCCCCACATTTTATTTTAATTTTATAATCACGATAGCAATGTTGTGTAAAAAAAATCACAAGCTGTCTTGATCTAAAACTATGCTTTATCTTTCACGCGGAGATTTGTTAATCGAATTATTTGTGGTGATGGCCTGACAAATAATGACCGTTGAATATGTTGTTAACGAAGCAATAAGATTTTGCTTTACACTTTTTTAGGAGATTACAACTCTGGTTTTAATCAAGATGTTTTCTGATCATAATATCTAATTATCTAAGAAAAACCAAAGTCAATCTATTTAAAGCCCACTCTTTCAAGTCTCGTTACTTTTTCGATAAAGACCTGTAACATGATTTGTGACGGCTTTTAACCATCACAAAATTTTTGTTGTAGTCTTTTTCGTAGAATCAAATAAAGTGCTAGTTTTAGTAAATGGTGCAAAATACCTTATAATGGAGAAAAACTGCAAGTGTTTCAAGATGTCCCGAATAGGTTTCTATGTTCCTTTTCTGACCTCCAAAAGTTTTTTATTCCTCCCCACATTTTAATTGATTTTTATAATAACGACAGCAATGTTGTGCAAAAAAATCACAAATGTCTTCAAATGAAATTTGTATGCTTGATGTTTCACATGAGATTTGTTGACCGAATTATTTGTGGTGATGGCCCATAACAAGCTATGATTGAACATGTTGTTAATGAAGCAATAATAATTTTTTTACACTTTTTAGGATATTACAATTTGAATTATCATCAAGATGTATTCTTATCATAATTTCTAATTATCTAAGAAAAACCAAAAGTCATTATTTTAAAAGCCTCACTTTCAGTCTCGTTACTTTTTAATGCATAAGATTATAACATGACTTGGCGAAGAACGTTTTAACCATCACAAAACTTTCTTATGTAGTCTTTTTCATATAATCAAATCAAGTGTTACTTTTAGTAACTTGTGCAAAATACGTTAGAATGGAAAAAACTGCAAATCTTTCGAACGTCCCGAATAGGTGTTTATGTTCCTTTTCACAGACTCCAAAATTTTTTTTTACCATCCCCACATTTTATTTTGTTTTTACAATAACAACAGAAATGTTGTGTAAAATAATCCGATGTGTCTTGGAATGAAATCTATATGCTTTATCTTTCGCGAGAGACTTGTTGACCGAATTATTTGTGTTGATGGCCCACAAGAATGACCGCAGATTAGTACGTTGTTAAAAACATAAGATTTTGCTTTTACACTTTTTTTAGGAGATTATAATTCGGGTATCATCAAGATGTATTGTAATCATGATTTTTAATTATCTAAGAAAAACCAAAGTCATTCTTTTTAAAGCCCACTCTCTCAAGTCTGGTTACTTTTTATGCATAAGGTTATAACATGACTTGGCAGCAACTTTTAACCGTCACAAAATTTTTGCTGTAGTCTTTTTCATAGAATCAAATCAAGTGGTACTTTTAGTAACTAGTGCAAAATACGTTAGAATGGATACTCATGAATGAGAAAGGATGATGATGATGTATGAGATTGGTTTATGATGATGATTGAGATGAAAATTTGAAACCTATATGTGCATTTCATATTGGTTGGAAATTTGTTTGAGCATGCATAATTATTTGGAAACCCTAAAATGAACTTAAAAAGATTAAGGGATAACTAAAGCAAACTTTATGTGGAAATGCTACTCTGTTTGTGCCTTATACGCACTTTAGTATCCAGGAGGGGCCCTAAAGCTCTACCGAAGAGAAGACAAAGGTTGCTTCTAGGAGCCAACGGTGCTCAAAAATCCTTCTGCGAAGGCATTGAGTCCTTCCCCCTTATGTGGTGGTGATGATAACCTTAGGAATGAACTCATATCCTCTAATTTTTAGTAGGAGGTGGGAGTAGAGTCGGTGAGAAGATATTGTTTGACAAATTTAATACAAGTCTATGTCTTATTGTTCTCCACTAAGGTGGTGAAACTGATTCATAAAGTGTCTCAAAAGTTCAACAAAGAAATGATAAAGACAAAGATAAGTAATAAAGAATGAAGTTTTAAGGCATATAAGATAATTGTATGTCAAATGATATCTTATGTGTGATCCCAAAGTTATGAATGTTAAGAAGAATGTATGGTGAGACATTAAGTTGTATGTTTTGAATAAAATTGATCCACTTCGAGAGAAATTTTTCAAAGAATTAAAAGTAACCTTTTATGTAAGAAATGATTTAAGAAATAAATCACAGTGGCTAGACTAAAGTCATGACATTAGAACTAAGTAGATAACCTACTGAGAAACTTAGTTTCTCATCCTACTTCTTCCCACTTTCTCCCCGACACCTTGGATGATGATCATTATGGAAAAGAGTTCACGTGATTTGAAGCAAACGTGAGGCGCTCTCCCGGAGGTGTACATCGCACCTAATGTCAAAAAATAATTGATGCGAGCATCCCTAACTACTAATATGTAGTATTAGCTAACTTATGTATAAATATTGTATAATAGTTGTAAGTCTATAGTTTGCTAATAACTATATGATAAGGCTCATGGGCCTAAGACTTATGGTCTATATGATATGTTATGTATAATTATTGTGTGACATGTGTTATTATGATTGAATCTTGTTTATTTATTATAGGAAATGATAAACGATAAGAATAATATAAACCTGTTTGATTATTCCGAAGGTTTAAAAACGATCTTGTAAAATGCTTTAATCCTTGTTTATTTTACCGCTACGTTTATATTAATAAGACTTAGTTTATATTAAACAGTTTTTTTAAATAAAATTTATCGTATTTTCATCTAATATTTTCTAAAATGAATTTAATCATGAGATAACAACCAAAAATGGAAACCGAATGATCGACTTAAGGGTGAACTTGGTATTCATTTTTAGGGTGTTATAAAATGTGTCGCACATGTCCCGAATAGGTTTTTATGTTCCTTTTCACAGACTCCAAATGTTTTTATGACCCTCCCCACATTTTATTTTATTTTTATAATAACGATAGCAATGTTGTGTAAAAAATTCATACGCGTCTTGGAATGAAATCTATATGCTTTACCTTTCACATGAGATTTCTTGACCGAATTATTTGTGGTGATGGCCCACAACAAACAATGACCGTTGAATATGTTGTTAAAGAAGCAATAAGATTTTTAGTTTACATCTATAGGAGATTACAATTCCTAGTATCATCAAGATGTATTCTTATCATAATTTCTAATTATCTAAGAAAAACCAAGGTGATTCTTTTTAGAGACCACTCTCTTAAGTCTCCTTACTTTTTATGCATAAGTTTATAACATGACTTCGCAGCAACTTTTAACTGTCACAAAATTTTTCTTGTAGTATTTTTTGTAGAATCAAATCAAGTGCTAGTTTTAGTAAATCCAGCAAAATACCTTAGAATGGAGAAAAATCAAAGTGTTTGGAGAAGTCCAGAATAGGTTTTAATGTTCCTTTTCACAGCCTCCAGAAGTTTTTACTACCCTCCCCACATTTTATTTTCATTTTCTAACAACGACAACAATGTGGTGTAAAAAAATTACAAGTGTCTTCAATGAAATCTTTATGCTTTATCTTTCCTATGAGATTTGTTCACCGAATTATTTTTGGTGATGGCCCCTGACAAATGACAGGGTTGAATATGTTGTTAAAGCAGCAATAAGATTTTTTTGCTTTACAATTTTAGAGATTATAATTCCGGGTATCATAAAGATGTATTCTGATCATATTTGCTTATTATCTAAAACAAAACCGAAGTCATTCTTTTTGAGCCCACTCTCTCGAGTCTCGTTACTTTTTAAGTATAAGATTATACCATGACTTGGCAGGAACTTTTAACCCTCACAAAATTTTTTCTTTAGTCTTCTTCGTTCATTCAAATAAAGTGCTAGTTTTAGTAAATGGTGCATATTACCTTAGAATGGAGAAAACTGCAAGGGTTTTGACGATGTCTCGAATAGGCTTTTCTGTTCCTTTTATAGCCTCCAAATGTTTTTATTACCCTCCCTACATCTTATTATATTTTTATAATAACGACAAAAATGTTGTCAAAAAGAATCACAAGTGTCTTGAAATGAAATCTGTATGCTTTCTCTTTCACATGAGATTTGTTTACCGAATTATTTTTGGTGATGACCCACAACAAACTATGATCGTTGAATACATTGTTAAAGAAGGAATAAGATTTTGCTTTAATCTTTTTTAGGTGATTACGATTAGGGTATCATAAAATGTATTATGCTAATAATTTCTAATTATCTAAGATATAATCAAAGTCATTATTTTTTAAGCCTATTTTTGTCTAGTCTCGTTACTTTTGATGCATAAGATTATAACATGACTTGCCAGCAAATTTTAACCATCAGAAAATTTTGCTGTCGCCTTTTTGGTAGAATCAAATCAAGTGCTAGTTTTAGTAAATGGTGCAAATAACCTTAGAATGGGGAAAAGTGCAAGTGTTTCGATTTTTTCCCAAATATGTTTTTATGTTCCTTTTCACAGCCTCCAAAAGTTTCATTACCCTCCCTACATCTTATTCAATTTTTATATTATCGAGAACAATGTTGTTAAAAAATATCACCAGTGTGTTGGAATGAAATCCGTATGCTTTATCTTTCACATGAGATTCGTTGACCGAATTATTTGTGGTTATGGCCCACAACGAACTCTAACCGTTGAATCTATTTTTAAAGAAGTAATAAGATTTTTCTTTTAACTTTTTTAGGTGATTACAAGTTCGGGTATCATAAAAATGTATTCTGATTATAATTTCTAATTATCTAAAAAATAAATTAAAGTCATTACTTTTGAACGTTACATTCTCAGAATCTCGTTACATTTTATGCATAAGATTATAACAAAAGTTTCCAATGACTTTTCACCGTCAAAAAATATTGTCGTAGTCTTTTGGTAGGATCAAACAAGTGCCACTTTTTATTAAATGGTGCAAAATATATTAGAATGGAGAAAAGTGAAAATGTTCCGAGGATGTCCCGAATAGATTTTTATGTTCCTTTTCACAGTCTCCAAATGTTTTTATTACCCTCCCTACATCTTATTCTATTTTTATAATAAATAGAATAATGTTGTCAAAAAAATTCCAAATTGTTTTGGAATGCAATCCGTATGCTTTATCTTTCATATGAGATTTGTTGACCGAATTATTTCTGGTGATAGGCATCACAAACTATAACCGTTAAATATATTGTTAGAGAAGCAATAAGATTTTTCCTTAAACTTTTTTAGGTGATTACAATTCCGGGTATCATAAAAATTTATTCTAATGATAATTTCAAATTATCTAAAAAATAACCATAGTCATTAATTTTAGAGCCTACTCTCTCAAGTCTCGTTTAAATTTTATGCATAAGATTATCACATAATTTGGCAACGTCTTTTAACCGTCACAAAAAAAATTTTGTAGTCTTTTTTGTAGAACAAATCAAGTGCTTGCTTTTAGTAAATGGGGCAAAATACGTTAGAATGGAGAAAACTGCAACTGTTTCGAAGATGTCCCGAATAAGTTTTTATGTTTCGTTTCACAGCCTCCAAAAGTTTTTATTACGCTCCCTACATCTTATTCTACTTTTATAATAACGACAAAAATGTTGTCAAAAAAAGATCACAAGTGTCTTGGCATGAAATCCGTATGTTTTATCTTTCACATGAGATTTGTTGACCGAATTATTTGTGGTGATGGCCGACAACAAACTATGACCATTGAATATGTTGTTAAAGAAGCAATAGGATTTTGCTTTACACTTTTTTAGGAGATTACAGTTCTGGGTATCCTAAAGATGTATTCTGATCATAATTTCTAATTATCTAAAGAAAATCAAAGTCATTATTTTTAGAGTCCACTCTCTCAAGTCTCGTTGCCTTTCTTGCATAAGATTATAAAATGACTTGGCAGCAACTTTTAACCATCACAAACATTTTGTTGTAGTCTTTTTCGTAGAATCAAATCAATTGCTAGTTTTAGTAAATGGTGCACAATACATTGGAATGGAGAAAACTGCAAGCACTAGTGCAAAAATACGTTTTTATAACAAGATTTTACATCGGTTCTTCAAAAACCAATATAAATAAAAACACGGTGGCATTTTTGTAAAAAAATTTAAACTTTCTACATCGGTTGAGAAAAGGACTGATGTAGAAAGTGAGTTTTTTTTTCAGACTTTCTACATCGGTTACGTAACAAGGGATGTAGAAAGTACTTTCTACATCGGTTGTTCTGTAACCGATGTCGATAGTGGATTTTTTTAAAACTCTCTACATCGGTTGAGGAAATAACCGATGTAGAAAGTACTTTCTTACATCGGTTCGAGAAACAACCGATGTAGAATGTCTTCCCCTGTCACTTATTTTTCGACGCTGTTCGTATTTAACCTCATTTTCCAAAACCCCGGTTTCTCGTTTCGACCTGTTCTCTCTATTTTCATTTAAGTCTTAGCCATTGTCGACATCCTTGTTGTTCGTCGTTTCACTCCGTGCTTACGTTCATGGTCGTCGTCGCCGTTGCAACCATTTCGTCCGTTCGAAGTCGTCGTCGCACACCCTAATGTTCGTCGTCGTCTTTGTTGTTATTTATGCATCTCATTCTATTATTATGGTTGAAATTTACATTTATTTTGGTTGTATTCTGTAATTTTTAAGCTTCTTATTTGGCTACCGTGCTGTGTCATCGTTCAACTACCGTTGTGCCTCCGATTGGACACTGCTTGGCCACCGCTCAACCATTTCGTGTTGGCTGTGAGGTATCTTCTATGCACCTCTACTTTGTGATTGCAGATGTGAAAGTTTGCTTAGGGTTTATGTATGTTATAGTGTTGATTTTGAGTTTCAATATATTGGTTTGTTTTCTTGAGTTCAAATATGAGCTTACCCTTAGTTTCCCGTTCAAGGTTGAATATAATAAGTATATTACTAAATAAGTAAATCATTCATTATATTAAATCTTGAATTATCCAAAATGAGATGATTGACTAAAAGTTTTTTATTCATGGTTAACAATTTCTTCATAAATCTTGTAAATTGTACTTGATGAAATTTTTGATTAGTTCATTTTGCATTGTCTCTGGGTACATGCTTGATAATGGTAAATGAAACCATAATGAAGTTTTGTACTTGGAGACTGATGCAAAATGCTGCCGAAATTTCACCAAGTATGATTCAAGATTTTAGAAGTATGTTAATCGATGAATAAAAAACTTTTTTCTCGAATGGGATAGGGTCTTACCAATAGTGAGGATAATAAATTAACAATTATGAGTGACAAGGTTAATCCTAAATCATGTGTTGATGATTCTTGTATAGTATGGATCATAGTTGGATAAATGCTGAATGAACAAGCGATGAGTACGAGAATGGGGTCGAAGAGTTTTTGAATTTTGCGCAGACAAATTTACCTCAGAGTAATGGACAATTTTACTGTCTGTGTGTTAATTTTCTAAATGAGAGATGTTTGGATGTTGGTCAAATTAAGAGCATATTTTTTGTGATGGATTTTGCAAAATTTATACAAAATGGACATGGCATGGGGAGTTATTAGGCATGCCAAGTGTGTCATAGATGGTGGAGGTTGATATAAATATGGAAGTTGGATAGAGGATATGATTCGTGATGTAGGGCATGCGTCATTTGACCGAGAAAATATGTATGGTAACTTGTCTATTGATTCAGAGAAACCTTTGTATCCGGGATGTACTACCTTTACACGATTGTTTAGAGTGTTGATTATTCACTCAAGGCAAGGAATGGGTAGAGTGATAAAATTTTCACCGAATTACTTAACCGTTGTTGATAGATGCTTCGAAGGTAACACATTACCAAAGCTAATTATGAGCGAAGAAGGTGTTGTGTGTCAATGGGTAAGATAAGAAAATACATGCCTGCCCCAATGATTGCATACTATACAGAAATGAGTTTGAAGGATTACATGAATGCCTTGTGTGTCAAGTTTCACGTTATAAACTGAAGGATGGTGATTCTATTTGTAATGAGAGCACAAAGCGGTCTCCAGCCAAAGTGTTGTGTCATCTTCCAATAATTCCAAGGTTCAAATGATTGTTTTGTAATAAAGATGAAGCAAAGAACCTTAAATGGCATGTAGATGAAAGACTGATTGATGGAAAAATTTGTCATTCAGCTGATGGTTTGCAATGAAAGATGGTTGATCAACTATATCCCGATTTTGGAAATGAGCCAAGAAACCTAAGGCTTGGACTTGCAACAGATGGAATGAATCTGTACGGTAATTTAAGTAGTAAGCATAGTGCATGGCCTGTACTTTTGACAATTTACAACCTTTCTCCGGAGTTGTGCATGAAACGTAAATACATTATGTTGTCCATGATGATTTCAGGTCCACAACAACCTGGAAATGACATAGACATTTATCTTGCTCCTTTAATTGAAGACTTGCAAATCTATGGGAAGAAGGTGTGGAGGTGTTTGATGCGTATGGTAATGAAAATTTCAAGATGTGGCAATCTTTTTTTACCTTATTAATGACTTTCCGGATATGGAAATTTATGCGGATACAACGTTAAAGGGAGCACAAAAGCATGTCCCATATGAAGAAGAAGGCACAAGTTACCATCAACTACATCATGGAAGGAAGGCAGTTTATCTTGGTCATCGAAAATTTCTCAGGACTAATCACCCTTATCATAGATTAAGGAAAGCTTTAATGGGTTGCCAAAAATGATGTTGCTCCAAAAGCCTTAACTGGACAACAAGTCTATGATCGAGTTAAAAACATCAAAACTGTTTTTGGAAAGACTAAAAAAAAAAGGTCACTTAGACAATGATATGGAAGAAAAGATCAATATTTTTTGATCTTCCATATTGGTGCAAACTTGATGTTAGACATTGTATTGATGTGATGCGTGTGGAAAAAAATGTGTGTGATAGCATCATTGGAACACTTCTCAATATACAGAGGCAAGACTAAAGATGGGAGTCAATTCTCGACTAGATTTGGTTCATGGGTATACGACATCGATTAGCTCCACAACTGTGAGGAAAGCAAACATATTTTCCCAGGCATGTCATACATTGTCGAAAAAAGAGAAAAATTTCTTTTTGTGAGTGCCTACACATGGGGTTAAAGTGCCACAAGGTTATTCTTTCAAATTTTAAAAGACTTGCCTCATGAAAGATTTAAAGTTAGTTGGGTTAAAGTCTCATGATTGTCATATGTTGATGCAACAACTACTTCGGCGGTTATTCGTACATTTTTTACCTAAAAAAGTTAGACATACAATAAGCATGGGTTATCTTGCTTTTCAATAAAATATATCAAAGCAAAGCCATTGACCCTCTAAAATTGGATGAGTTGGAACATGAAGCTTTTACTATCTTATGCCAATTGGAGATGTATTTTACTCCATCATTTTTTGACATTATGGTTCACTTGGTTGTTCATATAGTGAGGGAGATCGGACATGTGTCCAAGTTTATTTGAGGTGGATGTATCCAATAGAGAACGATACATGAAAATATTAAAACGGTATGTGAAGAATCCACATTGTCCCTTTGCGGCATCTATGATTGGAAAGATACATTGTAGAAGAGGTCATTGAGTTTTCAGACTGAGTACTTGTCGTGAGGTGGACCCCATAGGAGTTCTAACTCTCGTGGCCATGAGGGAAGACACGGAGGTAAGGTACACGAGGCATAACCTTGAAAAGCATGGGTCTTGCAGAAGTCCTTCAAGCATATTTGTATATTTTGAATAATACCAATGAGGTTCAACCTTACTTATCTACTCACAAAACTATGATAGGGAGGAAATGTTCGAATGAACGAAATGGTTGTTGAATGAACATAACAAAACGTTTAAACTGTTTGTGAAACAATTAAGAAGGATGATGAATTGCCTGGATACATTGAAGTGGCTAGCAAATGGCCCAAACTTTTGATTTCATATGTTGGACGGGATACAATATTAATCATTTTTTCATTTTACACAAAGTCTCGGGGATGATAAAAGTACCATGCAAAATAGTGGGGTTATGGTGGTAGCAGTCGATGCATTTTTGCAAGTTCTAAAGATAAAAATCCTGTAAAGGCTTCCATATCTTACTTCAGAGATTGGAAGAGATTTGGGAGATTGATTACACCAAATTTAGAGTGCCTTGTTTTCAAATGCAGATGGGTTGATAGTATCAGAGTGGTGTGTGAGTCGATGAATTGATTTACATTGGTTGACCTTCAAAAAGTAGCTTACAAGGATGACCCTTTTATCATGGCCCACCAAGAAAAACAAGTGTTTTATGTTCAAGATCCTTGTTCCAAAAGGTGGTCAGTTGTTCTTCAAGGAAAGATAATAATCGCTAGTGATGACACCAATGATCTTTCAAATATTCATATTTCTCAAACTCCCTTATCATCAAGGATATCTAGTATCAATGAAGAAAATGAAATAGATGATGTACATGCTATTCGATGATGATCATCATGAAGGAATATGGGAAAATGTTAATACATGATACAAGTTAGTTATTTATTTAATTATTTTCATCATTGTATGTTTACTTAACTTATTTTAAATGTTTATTACGTTTTTTATATATAGTAGAGTTTAGAACATCTTTTTCTCTTTTGCTTTCCATGGTACAAGTTTGGTTACCATATTTTTTCAACTTTCAAATACTTGTTTGATGTAATTTTAGTTATTTTATTTGTAAATTAAAGTTTGATAATAAATAATGATGTATTTAGTTTAAATATGTAGATTATGAATTTTTGTGTTGTTCTGCTTTTGTTATTCTATAACACCTTAAAAACAGACATCGATTTCAACAAGTGATCATTAGGTTCCATTTTTAGTTTGTTATCTCATGATGTGGAATTCATTTTATAAAATACTTATATGAAAATACGGTAAATTATTTTTATTTTTATTTTTTTAAAACTGTTTGATATAAAATGCTAGTCTCGTCGATAGAATATGCGTAGTGGTAAAATAAATCGATAAACGAATTTCTACGTACGTGCAAAACCTTAGGAATACTAAGTGTTCGTATTGTTCTTTTCTTTTGTCATTTGCATATATTAGATACATAAGACCCAAGCATATCGTACACATCACAGAATAATAATGCATAACATATCATATAGATCATAAGTCTTAGGCCTGTGAGCCTTATCATATAGTTATTACAAATCGTAAACTTACAACTATTATACAATATATACATAAGTTAGCTAATACTACATATTAGTAGTTAGGATGCTCGCATCCAGTTATTTTTGACATTAGTGCGATGTACACCTTCCAGAGAGAGTGCCTCATACGCTTCAGAAATCACGTGGAATACCATAATGAACAGCATCCAAGGTGTCTGGGAAGAAAGTGGGAAGAAGTAGGGATGAGAAACTAAGTTTCTCAGTAGGCTATCTACTTAGTTCTAATGTCATCACTTTAGTCCTAGCCACTTCAGTTTATTTCATAAATCATTTCTTACATAAAAGGTTACTTTTAATTCTTTGAAAACATTTCTCTAAAGTGGATCAATTTTATTCAAAACATACAACTTAGTGTCTCACCATACATTCTTCTTAACATTCATAACTTTGGGATCACAAATAAGAAATCATTTGAAAAACAATTATTCTATGTCTTAAACTTTATTCTTTACAACTTTTCTTTGTCTTTATCATTTCTTTGTCCAACCTTTGGGACACTTTATGAATCTAGTTTCACCACCTTTGGGAGAAAACAATTAGACATAGACATGTATTAAATTTTGTCAAATAATATCTTCTCATTGACTCTACTCCCACCTTCTACTGAAAGTTAAGGATATGAGCTCATTCCGGGGTGGTCATCACCACCTTCAAACTTGGTGAAGAAACTTAAGTCATCATAGTAGAAGGATTTTTTTGGAGCGACCTTCGGCTCCTAGAAGCAACCTTTGGCTTCTCTTCAGGAGAGCTTTTTAGGTCCCTTTGGATACTAGTGCGCATAAGGCACGAAGAGAGTAGCATTACGTTTTCACATAAAGTTTGCTTTAGTGATCCCTTAATCTTTTGAAGTTCATTTTAGTGGCTTCCAAATAATTATGCATGCTCAAACAAATTTCCAACCAATATGAAATGCACATATAGGTTTCGAATTTTCATCTCAATCATCATCATAAACCAATCTCATACATCATCACCATCCTTTGTCATTCATGAGTATCCATCATTTATTCATTCATAGATAGTGAGAATTCATAACTAATAATGAAATTTTATTGGTAAATCACATAGCATAATGTCACATTTACACCACCAATCTATTGCTTCAATTCAGTATGATGTTGAAATCACACAAAGTACTTACATCACTCATCCTTCTAAGATACCTCTCATCCTTTCCTTTTCTCAAATTTATATTTGTTCATTAAGATTATACGTTTTAGCATCTTAATCTAGGTGGCCGAATGGCACCTTTCAAGTTCTTTTCTCTTTGTGTTCTCTTTTGTTCAAGTCTTATGCATATCCTAATTATTCTAAGTTCAAGTATTAAGTATTCACAAATCTTTTATAACTTCTTCTCATTAAGGTATGTCATGATCAAATTACTTAGTGAACTTCTAACTTCAAGTTTAAGTCATATCCACCTCTTCTAATCATGCCTCTAATAAACCTTTGAAATATATTACCTTATTTTCTCCTTTGTACTACCTTAATAATTAGGTCTAATTGACTCTTAAACTTTTAAAGTCTCTTTTATTCCAAACCAAATAATATCTAAGTAGAAATTAATTAATCTTCTAGGACAATTTATTCCTAAATGGACGAATGACCTACTTCCTCAAATTCCACCTTTCATACACCTTAACTATATTTTGCTTACATATTTAGGATCATTATTTAGCATTATTTTAAGGATTGAAACTCATTATTAGTTAATTTAAAACATGGTAGCCGAATTCCAACCTCCTAGACTTAGGTTTCCACAATTTCCTTCTTCACCATAAAATCATTTGCCTAAAAAAAATCAATAGGTCTCTTTAACCACCTTAAAAACTTTTTCATACTTTAAATTTGTCCTATTCACATAAAAATGGTCCTTAATTAACCCTAATTGGGAATTAAAACCTCCATTAAGTTAATTAACTACTAAGTGGCTGAATGCCGCTCTTTTAGGTTTAGGGTTTCCTTCATCCTAACCCTAGTTGACTTAAGTCTTAACCCTAGTTGACCTTTACTTAGGGGGCAAGTTTAAACCTTAGAATTGACATATTATAAGTTAATATTAATTGTTTTACCCAAAATTTAATGGCATGGCCTAATTTGACATTTACCCTTGCTTAAGTTATGGTAGATTTCCTAGTTACCCATTTTAAGCTTATTTGGAAATTTTATCACTTAGTAATTTTGAGATTTTTCCCTAAGCTTACCTAGGCCATATATTCTGAAACTTAACCTTTTAAATAATGATAAAACCTCCAAATAAGTTATTTACTCGTTGAAAATACTTGATTTTTCCTTAATCACATTTTAAACGCATTTTTTGCTAAAATCTCTCTAGGGTGGCCGAATGCACTCCTAGAGGTTGTTTACCCATTTTTGCTTTGATTTACTTTTTTCAAAGGTTGATTTTGTTAATTTAAAACCTAATTGTAGCACTTTATTTTCTTATAAAAATTTTAGCCAAGTTATACTTATGCTTTTGGAGTGGTGGCCGAAAGCCCTCCTTTGTTGGCCATGGTGATTTCTTCCAAGCTTTCACCTCACACCACCTTGATTCAGTGGTGTTGTGCTTTTGCATCCTCCCTTGCCTCTGGTCCATGCTTGTTTTGTCCAGATTATGATGCTTAGGTGCTGGTCATGATGAGTCTTCGGTGCCATACAAGGATTTAGCCACTTTTGGACTACAAATTACATCTTTTGCGTGGTAACTTTCTAACTAATGTCTAGAGGAAACCTTTGGAACTTATTACATAAATTTATTCCACCTCTTAACATACATAATCAGAGGTGCATATCCATCACAGCAATCATCACAAACTCATCACAAGAGATAAATCACAATATTAAAACTTAATCATCAAAGCAAGCAACATATCACTTTTCTCAAGCATTAAAAGGGTAGATCTTCATGATCTAGTCCAAGATCCACATCTCCTCTTTCAAATAAACTTCAAAAACCTTTTTCATGAGAGCATAAAACTGATCAAAGCTTCAAAAATAATTTTATAACAAAACCCACCGATTAAATTTCTTCTAAGTGCCTTAGAAGCACTTTTAATCGAACAAAATTTGTTTTTCCTTTCAAAAATCACTAATAATGGGTGGGGCTGATTTTGAACGGTTAAAATACAGTTTTAAACTCTCACAAGTGAAAACAAAAGAAGACAAACAAATCTTGGAGAAAAGATGCATGAAAGAAAACAAACACACCATAGAAAGGCAAGTTAAAAGCATAAAAAGACAAGTAGAAAGATCCTACTTGTTGAAGACCTCCTTAATTTTTTTGTGTGCTTTAAAGGCTTCCTTGGGTCCCCTTTGGTCTTCTCTGGACATGGACAAAGGATGGTGGTGGGGCTTAAGTGTTTATAGCTTTAATATAGCTTAAGTCTTAAAGATGAAGACTTAGGCTTAAAGTGTAAGTTTTGGGCGTTTGGAGTTATTGCAAGCTTGGAGAGAATGGAGAGGATTTTGATGAGTTTCTAAGCTGAAAAATATGAATCAAATGGGGTCCCAAGGGTCCCAAAAAATTCGGACTCTTATGAGCCAAGTGGAATTAGTTTTGCACTAAGGGGTATTTTGGAAATTTTGCCTAGATTTTTCCTATTTTCCAAAATAAATCAAAATTCAAGGAATTATCCTTTTAGGCTTAGATTAGTGTTAATTAAGCTGATATTTCCTCTAATTATGATTAATTTAACCTAAGCATGCTTTACTTTTAATTAACCAAGGTTAGTTAGTCTTAACCATGGTTAAAGTAACCTTTTTACTATTCACTTTTGTCTTTTTGTGTAAGACTTGGTTGACTTAATTTTGGTGACTCATCACCACCTTTCCAGCTATTTCATTTCATGCACGTGGGTGTGGGGCCACTCTTGCCATGCTTATCACCTTATCCTGCCCTCCCGGCCTTCTAGGGGCGTTTTCGTAATTTTTCTCAGCATTGCCGGAAAATTTTCCAAATTATTCCTCTGACAATTCTAAGACTTTTTGGTTCGTTCCCATGTTAATCTAAGCCCGTTTGCTCTTTTTATTGGAACTGACTAGCTTTGCGGAAAAAGTACAGCTCCTAAGGGCATTTTGGTCATTTTCAGGCTTTTCGAAGGGCGTTTTCGTCCCTTCTCAGGTTTCTAAATTTTTCTCACTATTTTTAACCATACATGATGTTTATAACCCCTCCAGGATGCCTTATACTTGGATTTCAATTTTTCTGGCTTATTTTTGAGCTGCCCAGGTGCAGGGGCATTTTCGTCATTTGCACCAAACTTCCTAATTTCCCTGCTTTTGATTTCTAATTTCACTTAGTTTCATTCTAGAAACTATTTATAGCCTCAAACATTTATCATAGAAAAATTGGGATGTTACAGATTCTCTATTGTCTGCCTGGTGATTCTGTGTGTATAAGCAGGTATGTGCATAAATAATACGGTAGTATGCCTAAACAAAATGAACATTAAAAAAAAAGGACATTCTACATCGGTTACGACCATAACCGATGTAAAAAGTATACTTTCTACATCAGTTAGGGTCACGACCATAACCAAAGTCATTATTTTTAGATCCTATTCTCTCAAGTCACGTTTACTTTTTATGCATAAGATTATAACAAAATTTGGCAACGACTTTTAACCATCACAAAAAAAAAAAATTGTAGTCTTTTTGGTAGGATCAAATCAAGTGCTTGCTTTTAGTAAATGGTGAAAAATACGTTAGAATGGAGAAAACTGCAAGTGTTTCGAAGATGTCCCGAACAGGTTTTTATGTTCCGTTTCACAGCCTCCAAAAGTTTTTATTAGGCTCCCTACATCTTCTTCCATTTTTATAATAACGACAACAATGTTGTCAAAAGAATATCATAAGTGTCCTGGAATGAAATCTATATGCTTTATCATTCAGATGAGATTTGTTGATCGAATTATTTGTGGTGTTGGCCGACAACAAACTATGACCATTGAATATGTTCTCAAAGAAGCAATAAGATTTTGCTTTACACTTTTTTAGGAGACTACAGTTTCGGGTATCATAAAGATGTATTCTAATCATAATTTCTAATTATCTAAAGAAAACCAAATTCATTATTTTAGAGCCCACTCTCTCAAGTCTCGTTATTATTTTTTTTTTTGCAAAGATTATAAAATGACTTGGTAGCAACTTTTAACCGTCACAAAATTTTTGCTGTGGTCTGTTTCGTAGAATCAAATCAATTGCTAGTTTTGGTAAATGGTGCACAATACAATGGAATGGAGAAAAGTGCAAAAATTTCGAAGATATCCCGAATAGGATTTTATGTTCCTTTTATAGGCTCCAAAAGATTTTATTACCCTCCCTAAATGTTATTATATTTCTATAATAACGACAACAATGTTGTCAAACAAAATCACAAGTGTCTTAGACTGAAATCCTTATGCTTTATCTTGCATATGAGATTTGTTGACCGAATAATTTGTGGCGATGGCCTAAAACAAACTATCACCATTGAATATATTGTTAAAGAAGCAATAAGATTGTGCTCGACCTTTTTTAGGTGATTACAATTTTGGGTATCCTAAAAATGTATTCTAATGATAATATATAAATATCTAAAAGTAACCAAGGTCATTATTTTTATAGCCTACTTTCTCAAGTCTCATTTACTTTTTGTGCATAAGATTATAACATAATTTGGAAACAACGTTTCCGTCACAAATATTTTTTTGTAGCCTTTTTGGTAGGATCAAATCAAGTGCTTGCTTTTAGTAAATGGTGAAAAATACGTTAGAAAGGAGAAAACGCAAGTGTTAGAAGATGTCCAATAGGATTTTATGTTTAGGTTTCCATTTAAAAAAGTTTTTACTATGCTCCTTACATGATATTCTATTTTTATAATAATGAAAACAATGTTGTCAAAAGAAGATCGCAAGTGTCTTGGAATGAAATCTGTACGGTTTATCTTTCACATGAGATTTGTTCACCGAATTATTTGTGGTGATGGCCGACAACAAACTATGAACGTTGAATATGTTGTTAAAGAAGCAATAAGATTTTGCTTTGCACTTTTTTAGGAGACTACAGTTCCGGGTATCATAAAGATGTATTCTGATCATAAATTCTAATTATCTAAAGAAAACAAAATTCATTATTTTTAGAGCCCACTCTCTCAAGTCTCGTTATTTTTTTTGCAAAGATTATAAAATGACTTGGTAGAAACTTTTAACCGTCACAAACTTTTTGATGTGGTCTGTTTCGTAGAATCAAATCAATAGCTAGTTTTACTAAATGGTGCCCAATACAATGGAATGGAGAAAAGAGCAAGTGTTTCGAAGATGTCCCGAATAAGCTTTTATGTTCCTTTTATTGGCTCCAAAAGATTTTATTACCCTCCCTACATCTTATTATATTTCTATAAGAACAACAATGTTGTCAAAAAAAAGCACGTATCTTGGACTGAAATCCTTATGCTTTATCTAGCATATGAGATTTGTTGACCGAATAATTTGTGGCGATGGCCCAGAACAAACTATGACCGTTGAATATATTGTTAAAGAAGCAATAAGATTTTGCTTGAAACTTTTTTAGGTGATTACAATTTTGGGTATCCTAAAAATGTATTCTAATGATAATTTCTAAATATCCAAAAATAACCAACGTCATTATTTTTAGAGCCTACTCTCTCAAGTCTCGTTTACTTTTTATGCATAAGATTATAACATAATTTGGAATAGACGTTTATCGTCACAAATATTTTTTTGTAGCCTTCTTGGTAGGATCAAATCAAGTGCTTGCTTCTAGTAAATGGTGAAAAATACGTTAGAAAGGAGAAAACTGCAAAGTGTTCGAAGATGTCCCGAATAGGCTTTTATGTTCCTTTTATAGGCTCCAAAAGATTTTATTACCCTCCCTACATCTTATTATATGTCTATAATAACGACAACAATGTTGTAAAAAATAATCACAAGTGTCTTGGACTGAAATCCTTATGCTTTATCTTTCATATGAAATTTGTTGACTGAATAATTTGTGGCGATGGCCCAGAACAAACTATGACCGTTGACTATATTGTTAAAGAAGCAATAAGATTTTGCTTGAAACTTTTTTAGGTGATTACAATTCCGGGTATCATAAAAATGTATTCGGATGATAATTTCTAATTATCTAAAAAATAATGAAATTCATTATTTTTGATGTCTACTCTCTATTGTCTCATTACTTTTAATGCATAAGATTATAACATGACTTGGCAGCAAATTTTAAGCGTCACAAAATTTTGCTGTAGCCTTTTTTGTAGAATCAAATCAAGTGCTAGTTTTAGTAAATGTTGCAAAATACCTTCGAATGGAGAAAACTACAAGTGTTTCGAATATGTCATGAATAGGTTTTTATGTTCCTTTTTGCAAGTCCAAAACTTTATATTACCCTCCCTACATCTTATCCTAATTTTATAATAATGGTTACAATGTTGTCAAAAAAAATCACAAGTGTCTTGGAATGAAATCCGTATGCTTTATCTTTCACATGATTTTCGTTGACCGCATTGTTTGTGGTTATGGCCCACAACAAACTTTGACCGTTGAATATATTGTTAAAGAAGCAATAACATTTTACTTTAAACTTTTTTTGGGGATTACAATTCTAGGATCATAAAAATGTTTTCTGATGATAATTTCTAATTATCTAAAAAATAATCAAAGTCATTATTTTTTAAGCTTACTCTCTCTAGTCTTGTTAATTTTCATGCATAAGATTACAACATTACTTGGCAGCAACTTTGAACCATCAAAAAAATTTTGCTGTTGTCTTTTTCGTAGAATCAAATCAAGTGCTAGTTTTTGTAAATGGTTCAAAATACCTTAAAATGGAGAAAACAGCAAGTGTTTCGATGATTTTCCGAATAGGCTTTTGATGTTCCTTTTATAGCCTCCAAAAGTGTTTATTACCCTCCCTACATCTTATTATATTTTTATAATAACAACAATAATATTGTCAAAAAAAATCACAAGTGTCTTGGAATGAAATCCTTATGCTTTATCTTTCATATGAGATTTGTTGACCAAATAATTTGTGGTGATGGCCTAGAAGAAACTATGACCGTTGAATATATTGTTAAAGAAGCAATAAGATTTTGCTTGAAACTTTTTTTGGTGATTACAATTCCAGGTATCATAAAAATGTATTGTGATGATAATTTCTAATTATCTAAAAAGTAACAAAAGTCATTATTTTTAGAGCCTACTCTCTCAAGTCTCGTTACTTTTTATGCATAAGATTATAACATAATTTGGCAACGACTTTTAAACGTCACAAAATTTTTGTTGTAGTCTTTTTGGTAGGATCAAATCAAGTGCTAGCTCTTAGTAAATCGTGCAAAATACATTATAAATGTGAAAATTGCAAGTGTTTGGAAGATGTCCCGGATAGGTTTTTATGTTCCTTTTCATAACCTCCAAAAGTTATTATTACCCTCCCTACATCTTATTCTATTTTTATAATAACGTCAACAATGTTGTAAAAAAAAATCCCAAGTGTCTTGGAATGTAATCCGTATGCTTTATCTATACACGTTAATTTTTATTCCAAAGATTATAACATGATTTGACAGCAGCTTTAACTGTCATAAAATTTGGGTGGTATTTTTTTTTTGTATGATCCAATCAAGTGCCACTTCTTTCTAAAAGCCGCAAAATACCTTACTGTAGGGAAAACTGCATGTTTTTCAAAGATGTCCCGAACAGGTTTTTAAGACCCTTTTCACAGCCTCCCAAAGGTTTTAGTACCCTCAAATCTAATTCTATTTTTATAATAACGACAATAATGTTTTTGCAAAATATATTTTGACTATATTTTCATGAAATGTATTTTGACTATATTTTGAAATTATGTAAAGAATAGCCAAAGTCATTATTTTTAGAGCCTACTCTCTCTATACATGTTACTTTTTACACCTAATATTATAACATGATTTGGCAGCAGCTTTAACCGTCACAAAATCATTGTGGTATGTCTTTTGTAGGATGAAATCAATAGCCCATTTTTAGTAAAAGGCGCAAAATACCTTACAATGGAGAAAACTGCCTGGGTATTAAAGATGTCACGAATATGTCTTTTTAACCTTTCACAGCATCCAAAAGTTGTTATTACCATCGCTAAAGCTTATTCTATTTTTATAATAATAACAACAATGTTGTCCAAAAATATCACAAGGGTCATTAAATGAAATCTGTTTGCTTAATCTTTCATATGGGATTTGTTGACCGAGTTGTTTGTGTTGATGGCCCACAACAAACTATGACCGTTGTATATATTTTGAAAGAAGCAATAAGCTTTTGCTTTAAAATTGTTGTGAGATTACAATTTTGTGTATCATGAAAATGTATTTTGATGATAATTTCAAATTATCTAAAGAATAGCCAAAGTCATTATATTTGGACCCTACTCTCTCTACCCATGTTACTTTTTATATATAAGATTATACCATGATTTGGGAGCAGCTTTAACCGTCACAAAATTATTATTGTCTTTTTTTTTTAGGATCAAATGAAGAGCCAATTTTTAGTAAAAGGTGAAAAATACCTTAGAATGTAGAAAACTGCAAAGGTATCGAAGATATCCCGAATAGGTTTTTGTGACCCTTTTCATAGCCTCCAAAAGGTTTTATTACCCTTGCTAAATCTTATTCTATTTTTATAATAATGACAACAATGTTGTCCAAAAATATCACAAGGGTCATTGACTGAAAGCTATTTGGTTAATCTCTAATATGGGATTTGTTGACCAAGTTGTTTATGTTGATGGCCCATAAGAAACTTTGAACGTTGGATATATTATGAAAGAAGCAGTAAGCTTTGGGTTTAAACTTTTTTGTGAGATTACAATTCTGTGTATCATGAAAATGTATTTTGATGATAATTTCAAATTATCTAAAGAATACCCAAAGTCATTATTTTTAGAGCCTACACTTTCTAGACACGTTACTTTTTATACATAAGATTATAACACGATTTGGTAACGACTTTAACCGTCACAAAACTTTTGTGGTATTTTTTTTGTAGGATCAAATCAAGTGCCACTTTTTAATAAAAGCTGCAAAATACCGTACCATGGAGACAACTGTAAGTGTTTGGAAGATGTCACAAATAGGTTTTTATGGCCTTTTTCACAACCTCCAAAAGGTTTTATTACCATCGTTAAATCTTATTCTATTTTTATAATAACAACAACAACGTTGTCCAAAAATATCACAAGGGTCATGGAATGAAATCTGTTTGCTTAATCTTTCATATGGGATTTGTTGACCGAGTTGTTTATGTGGATGGCCCACAACAAACTATGACCATTTGATATATTATGAAAGAAGCAATAAGATTTTGTTTTAAACCTTTTCATAAGATTTCAATTTCGTGTATCATGAAAATATATTTGGATGATCATTTCACATTATCTAAAGAATAGCTAAAGTCATTTTTTTATAGGCTAGTCTTTATAAACACGTTACTTTTTATACCTAATATTATAACATAATTTGGCAGCAACTTTAATCGTCACAAAATTTTGGTGGTATGTTTTTTGTAGGATCAAATCAAGAGCCAATTTTTAGTAAAAGATGCAAAATACCTTGGAATGGAGAAAACTGCGAGGGTATCGAAGATGTCCCGAATAAGTTTCTATGACCCTTTTCACAGCCTCCAAAAGGTTTTATTACCCACTCTAAATCTTATTCTCCTTTTATAATAACGACAACAATGTTGTCACAAAATATCACAACGGTCATCGAATGCAATCCGTTTGCTTAACCTTTCATATGGGATTTGAGGACTGAATTGTTTGTGGTGCTGGCCCACAACAAACTATGAGCATTGAATATATTATGAAAGAAGAAATAAGAGTTTGCTTCAAACTTTTTATGAGATTACAATTCTTTGTATCATGAAAAAGTATTTTGATGATCATTTGAAAATATCTGAAGAATAGCCAATGTCATTATTTTTGGAGCCTACTGTCTCTATACATGTTACTTTTATAACATGATTTAGCAGCAGCTTTAACCGTCACACAATTTTTGTGGTATTTTTTTTGTAGGATCAAATCAAGAGCCAATTTTTAGTAAAAGGCGCAAAATACCTTACAATGGAGAAAACTACAAGGGTATTGAAGATGTCGCAAATAGCTTTTTATGACCCTTTTAATAGCCTCCAAAAGGTTTTATTACCCTAGCTAAATCTTTTTCTATTTTTATAATAACGACAACAATGTTGTCAAAAAATATCACAATGGTCAATGAATGCAATCCGTTTGCTTAACCTTTCATATGGGATTTGATAACTGTGAACACCGAATTATGTCCGAGGACAAATTTAAAACCCAAAATAAATCATTTTACCTAAAATCGATCAAAAACAAAAAAAAAGTAAAAGAAAAAAGAAAAATAGAAAAAAAAATTAAAAGGGAGGAATTCCAATAAAAACAAAAATAAAAAAGAAAGAGAAGAGAATATTAACAAAATAAAAAATGAAAAAATATAAAAAAAAAAGAATAAAGGAAAGGAGTAAATAATAAAATAAGAAAAAGAAAAAATAAAAGTAAAGTTTTGCTTAGTTAGGAATTAATTAAAGTTAGGTAAAGTTAGTTAAAAATGGAAAAAGCATAGTAAAACAAAAGACAAAAAAAATTGAAAAAAAAATTGAACACAAAAAAATAAAAATAAAAAATAAAAAAAGGAAAATAAAATAAAAAGAGAAAAAAGGAAAATCAATTAAACAAAAATGGGAGGCGGGAATTTTGGAAAAGGGGGCAATATAAAAAGAAAAGGATGAAAAAAGGAAAGGGACCTCTCTGTTTTCGGGGGTTCAGAAGGCTTCCTAAAGCTCTCCTAGAACTGGGGGAATTCTACAACATTGCAGCGAAAAACTCTCGATAACCGAAAGATTTTGGAGAAGCTTTCCTTGGTTCATAAGCGAAAACAAGATGGAGCAGGATAAGAAGATTAGAGGCTTCTTGAGATTGGTATGATGCAGGTATAGGGATTTGGAAAGGAGAAAGATCCTCCTGCCATCTCAGTTTCCTTGATTCAGAAGAGACAAGAACAAATCAAGAAGTTTGCAAATTCCAAGTAAGATCCTGAACACTGTAGATCGTCCTTCTAGTTCGATTAAGATCGAATGAATGGAGATGATGCTCGGGCTATTGTGTTAATTTTGCTTAAATTATACAGGTTCATGCATCTTTACTTTTAATTAGAGCTTAGGATCTTTAATTATTTTAATACACGATAGGAGTATTAAAGGGTAATTCAGATCCATACTTAACCTTGATGCATATTTCGGTTTGAGCTTAGAATCCATTTGCTTTTAGGATGAATTGAAAGTTGTGTGTTGGCTACTACAATTAGGATCCATCTCGTTAGAATCTTGTAACTGAGATTTAACAAAGTAACTGAGGGTGTAGTAATGTTAAGGTTAATCAAGAGTGTTCTTAGAGCTAGAACAAAAGTAAAGGGAGATTGTTATTTGTTGACAAGATTACTTGCATGGATCTATAACTAGTAACTGGTAGCACGAGTCTTGTTCCATGTGGTCCCTCGGGTCCATTAAAGCTCATCCCAAATTAGTTGTTCACTCATAATGCCAAATTGAATCAGTGTGAAGCTTGGATATATAGTATACATGTTGTCGGCTGGGGTATAGCCTGAGAGATGGTGGTGGCTGTTCGAAAGGAACCTTGAGAGCTTGACACAAATGAAATCCAGAGCCTCGCTTACTCAGGTCATGCAACAGGTGGAATAGGAAGTCTAGTTAGCCAAGCAAGTTACTCAGTTAGACAGAGATATATGTCTCTTTCTTTAGAAATAGTCACAGTACCTATCGAGATGATTACATTAAGATATTACACAGATAAGGGGAAGCAATGATCTTAGATCTATGGACACTTCATTTTCCTTCAGAGATGCGGATGCGACTACTAGTACCGATATCAAAAGAAGTGTGATCGCCCATAGTGAAAACACCAGCAAGGTAGATTGTTGGGGTCTTAAGCCTGTATGCAAATTGTGATTGATGTCACCGCAATGCATTACCCCCGCATCCTATTAAATATCTTTATTCTTTGGATAGAGTTCCCCCACCGTTAGCAACATAGCTGGCATCAGGTTCTGCATGAGATAGTCACACAAAAGCATGCTTTAACTTTAACTTAGGAAATAGAAATTAAACCAGGTACTTGGCCTAGCGGTAGACATGTTGTTGTAGCCTCCCAAGTCCCATGTTCGAATCCTATGTTTAGCCATTTATTTTAGAATTCACAGGTTACGTTCAACGGTTTGAGTTTCACAAGTAGGCCTTACCGATTCAAGAATAATGGGCCAAGGGTGGATTCCCACACAGAAACTGAATAGGCCAAGAACGGATGGGCCATGCCAGCCTCTTTAATTAAGCCATGTTGACATGAATGGGGCCAAGCTAATGGGCTGATTTCTAAGGCTAATTGAGCCCAATAAATAATGATATTTCTAGTTAATTTAATACTTAAGCCATTAACTTTACAATCGTGGTTTTAATTTATAAATTTAAAATCTCTTTATTTTGGGTCAAGCCTAATTTTCCTTCTTCATTTAAAATTCATTTTTATTCCATTTGGGTCAAGCCCATTTCTTTATTATCAAGTCCTTTTTCGTAATTTTGACTAGGCCAGTTCCTTTTCCTAAATAAACTCAAAGTCTTTAGGTCAAGCCCAATTTTTTTTTCAAGTTCTTGTTTGGGTCAAGCCCAACTTCCTTTATAGTTAAAAAAAATTAAATTCTCCTCTCTTTATCTTTCAGGTTCTTTGATAAATTTGGGTTAATCCCAATTCCTTTTTTTAATAAAATTAAAGATAATTCTTTTCTCTAATTATGAAATGAAGCCCGTGTTATTTTACTGTTTTATTACTAACTCCGTTAAAAAATGTCTATTTCCAAAATATCTGTTTAATTTTCTAAAATTTGTGCAACGACTTCTAACACGAACAAGCATCCTTTTTTACTGTTTCATGTTTTAATTCATGCGGATTCAAACGTGGCTTACGACGGTTTGTATTTTCTAAGCATGCAATTTTAGAAAATCATTGTTTACTAACTGCGCTAAAAAACGTCTGTTTCCAAAATATTTGTTTTAATTTTCTAAAATTCATGCAACATATTCAAACACGAACAGGCAGCCTTCTCTACTGTTCCATGTTTTAATTCGTGCGGATTCAAATGCGGATTACGACGATTTGGATTTTCAAGCGCACATTGTTAGAAAATCACTGTTTACTAACTCCGCTAAAAAACGCCAGTTTCCAAAATATCTATTTTAATTTTCTAAGATTCGTGCAACGGATCCTAACACGAACAGGCAGCCTTCTCTGTTGTTCCATATTTTAATTCGTGTGGATTCAAACGTAGCTTATGACGGTTTGGATTTTGCAAGCACAAACTTTTAGAAAATTGTTGTTTACTAACTCCGCTAAAAATGTCTATTTTCAAAATATCTGTTTTAATTTTCTAAAACTTGTGCAACAAATTCTAATACGACCGGGCAACCTTCTCCGCTGTTCCATGTTTTAAGTCGTGCAGATTCAAACGCGGTTTACGACGGTTTGGATTTTGCAAGCACGTAATTTTAGAAAATCTCTGTTTAGTCAACTCCATTCCAAAAAATCTAATTTTCAAAAGATCAAGTCTCTTAGACCAAAACTACATAGCCTTGAGTTTCCCATTGCACGAGGGAATACATAGGAATAGGATTAAGTCCTACCAAGCTATTTTCATACAAACATATTTATTTCCTATTTTATTTAAAGGGATCAAACAGTTTTCAAAAATATCAAAATCAGACACTTAGTTTATGGGTACTGTTCTTTGGAACGGGCGAGTAGGGTGCTTAACACCTTCCCTACTCGTAACCGACTCCCGAACCTAAATCTCTTCCTCATGTTAGGGTTTTTCCAAATGTTTTCCCTTAAAATAAAATTTTTTGGCGGTCTACTAATCAATTAAAATCCTTTTTCTAAAATTTTTAGCGAGTCTATCGTCTCATTGTAATTACGGTTACGACAGATGGCGACTCTATTGGGGACTTTAGAGAGTCTAGCCCTGTTTTCAAATTCAGTGTGCAACATGTTGATCCCTTTCTATTTATTTACCATTTTTTCTTTATTTATTTCATGATGTCATGCTTATATTCATGCAATGTTGTATGTTTCTTACCCTAATGTAGAATACATATATATATATATATATATATATATTGTGTTTCAAACTATAGGTTATTCTACACATCGTAGTCCTACATGCATAACATGAGTGGGGCCCACACTCCGGTCCGAGCGAAACCTAGGACTAGAGGGGTCTAGTGGTGTCACTTGGGATGCACGTCTTGTTTGGCTATCACGAAAATCCTAGCTAGAGTGCATTTTTTTCTTGGTGCCCTGCAATTGGTAGCCTTCTCTATGGTTGTAGCAAGCACCATGAATTAGAACTTGGCTCTAGTAACTTTCACAACCTCTAGGATTATAAACCACCTTGGCTGAGATGCATATATCAAAAAGACCTTAAGCCTATGTCACACATCACCTCAATCAAAACACCAAAAAAGGCATGTTTATTTTGAACAACCACAAAAATGTCAAGATTTAAAATTAAAAAAGCAAAGGAAAATTAGAAACTAAAAAGGAAGGAAAGAAATAGATTTGACAAATAAAATCAGAAAATCAGGAAAATTCAAAAAAAAAAAACTTCTCAAACTAATGAGTTAAACTATGGCAAATTTTTGTCGAAACCAATTCAAATTGAAATTCAAAAAAAGAAAAAAGAAAGAATTAAAAAATAAAAAAAATATAATAGAAAAAATAAAAAAATTTCTATAATTAATAGTTTAAAATGAAAATTTGAAAATATAATAAAACAATTTCTCATTTGAAGAGGGAGAAAAATTTGAAAAAATCCAAAGAAGAAGAAAAAAAAATTTGAAGAAGCCAAAATAAATAAAGCAACAGATCATTCAAAATGATGAACTTTCAAATCTCTAATTATTTTTGCATTCCAACATTCATTCATTCATTCTTTAAATAAATTTATCATTGAAAAATGGAGATTTTAAAAATCATCCCATACCTACGTCATACTCACTCGAGCATTAACATTTTTATCATCCATTGATTTTGCATTCACATTGTTTCTTAAAAATTAATTTTTAGTTTAACAGAAAAATTGAAGAAAGACAACTTTCTCGACACCCTTACAGAACTCGATCACAATCAAAGATCATGGATGAGTTGGAAATGCAAAATGAAGAGCTGAGAAATGAGGTGAAAACCATGGAAGATCAAATGGCCAAACTGATGGAGGCAATCCAATCACTGAAGCAAAAGGACATAAAGGTGTCCCTTTCAAAGGAACCAGTTGGCCCATCATATCCTCCTGGCTACAATCCACAAAACCCTTTACCATCGATCATGCCTTCATAAACTGAGTGGGTCCATTATGGGTTGCCTCATAGGCATGCACCCTCATTCATCTAAACACAAAACCTACCTTCAAACCCCACAGAAATCCCTCATATCATTCCAAACACCACTTCACATGAACCTACCCAAACCTATCAAATAAACACTGGGGGAATGAATCTTGTATTCACCCAAGGACCTTATCCGATACACACACCATCCTCTTACCCTCCTAATATGCCAAGAGAATACCACAGCCATCCTTTTGATGAAAATACTGATAAATGGAAAACCTTGGAAGGAAGGATCTGAGCAATTAAGGGGAGCGCATATGATGTCAGAGATGCATCTGACTTATGTCTAGTCCCTGACGTGGTCATCCCTCCTTAATTCAAGGTTCCTGAGTTTGAGAAATATCAAGGAACTGGTTGTCCAAGGAACCACCTGACCAAGTACTGTAGGAGGATGGTTTCTTGTGCCCATGATGACAAGCTACTCATCCATTTCTTCCAAGACAATCTAACTGGGGCAGTTGCCAATTGGCATACCCAGCTTGAATGGACCCATATCTGTTCATGGAGGGACCTGGCTAATGCCTTCCTGAAACAATACAAGTACAACATGGAGATTGCTCCTGACCGAACACAACTTCAAAACATAGCGAAGAAGGGAGATGAGACTTTCAAAAAACATGCTCAAAGATGGCGGGAATTGGCTGCTCAAGTGCAACCGCCTTTATCTATAAAGGAGTTGGTCAACATGTTTGTAGATACACTCCAAAACCCCTTTTATGACAAGATGATTGGTAGTGCGACTACTAGTTTCTCTGATGTCGTCGTCATAGGGCAAAGAATAGAAGGCGGTATGCGTAGTAGAAGGATTGCGCACAAGTCTACCGGGACAGTTAATGCTTCCGCTAGAAAAAAGCAGACAGGAGGAACATATAATGTGGTTTTCACTCAAAGCCAATGCGCACCTCAGATGGCACCTTATAGGCCAACTAGTTTTCAACCACCACCATATACACCTTATACACCATATCCCTACATTGCCACAACCTACCAAACACCTTATCCTCCAACTTACAACCACCCTATGGATGTCCGACCACTAACAACACACACAGCCCAAACACAAGCCATAAGTCAAAACCCTAACCAAGGTCAAAAGAAGGAGAAAATATAACACCCTAAAAACAAATACCGATTTCACACTTAAGTCGATCATTCGGTTCCATTTTTAGTTTGTTATCTCATGATGCGAAATTCATTTTAGAAAATACTTATATGAAAATATAGTAATTTTTTTTAAAAATTGTTTGATATAAAATGCGAGCCTCATCGATAAAACATGCATAGTGGTAAAATAAATCGATAAGAGGATTTCTACATATGTTCAAAACCTTAGGAATACTAAGCGTTCACATTGTTCTTTTCGTTTATCATTTGCATATAATAAATAAACAAGATTCAAGCATAACATACATATCATACAATAATTATACATAACATTTAAACATCATATAAGTCCTAGATACATAGGCCTTATCATATAACTATTACAATTCTCAATGTACCTTTGTCAAATATACATAACACACTATTTATTACTAATATTTAGGATGCTTGCATCCTCCTAATCACAATATTAACATGACATGAATTTTCTTCAGAAGAGAATGTCTTACATTTACTTCAATAACATGAAAATAGCGTTTCCGCATTTCGATTCATTTGCATGGGGGGAATTATATCATTTGGCATCAGAGCTTCGACTTTTGGAATCAGGTGTCATCTATTGTTTTAATTTCTCGTGATAAAGTTGCTATTTACCAAAAAAAAAAAAAAGATTTGTGATAAAAAAAAAGAAGCAAAAAAAAAATTGTGATAGAAATTCAAAAAAAAAAGTTGTGATAGAAATTCAAAAAAAAAAAGGAAATTCAAGACAATTGAAAAAAAAATTCAGTCTTCATTCAATATAATTTTTTTTAAGTTCTTAATTCTTAACCAATATTCCTTACCTTATTCATCTTGTGTATCTGTGACTCTTTCGTTATCTATGGGAAGATCAACTTGTGAAGTTCTTGGTTCAAGGATTTATAAGGAGAATCGAGAGGTAAAGGCAAAAGTTGGTTAGAGCATTATAGAAAAAGCCAATTTGAGTGTAAACACAAGTGAAGAGCGTCAATATTGAGGGCAAACACTAAGGTAGTGATTGGTGAGGCTTTATTATTCTAATTTATTTATTTTGTTCAATTTGCAGCATTGCCAACATGAGTGGTGAATTCCATCAAAATGAAATGGATCTAAAAATATTCATAAAACCAGTTCAAGATCAATTCCAACAGTTGAACAAGAGGTTGGAGGACATGGAGGATTGTTCGAGAAGGAAATCTCAGGTGTCTCGTAGAAGTAGTCCTCAAAGATCACTTCACCGCGATGAAGAAACAGATTTGGGGGAGAACTTAGAATCAGACGATGGATGTTGTAGAGAAAGAAGACGATATCGAGAAGAAAAGGATAGCAACTTGGGGAGTATTAAATTATCTTTGCCACCATTCCAATGAAAGAATGAACCTCAAACTTATCTGGAGCGGGAAAGAAAAGTAGAGCATGTGTTTGATTGTCCCAATTACTTGGAGGAGAAAAAGGTAAAACTAGCCACTGTATCTTTTAATGATTATACTAATATTTGGTGGGATCAATTTGTCCTTAATAGGAGGAGGTATGGGGAAAGACCTATGCGAACATGGGAAGAGATGAAACTAGCCATGAGACGAAGATTTGTACCAAGTCACTATCACAGGGACTTGTACGGAAAATTACAAAGTCTTACTCAAGGCGCTATGGGTGTTGAAGATTATTATAAGGAGATGGAAATTTCCATGATAAGGGCCAATGTGGAGGAGGATAGGGAAGCCACTATGGCAAGATTCATTGGAGGATTAAAAAGGAAGATAGATGATGTGGTAGAACTACAACATTATGTAGAGATGGAGGAATTGCTTCATAAAGCTATTCAGGTGGAAAGACAACTCAAATCTAGGAGCACTCACAAATATGCTTCTAGCTCATCATGGAAGTCAAATTGGTCCAACAAGAAAGAAGGTCCTAAACCAAAGGAGGAATCTTATGGAAAATCAACAATACCTAGTTCCAAAGGTAAATTTGAAACTAAATCCTCTAATAAGTCAAGTCACATTCGTTGCATTAAGTGTCAAGGTCTGGGACATATTTCTTAATGTCCGAACTAGAGGACTATGATCATTCGTGACAATGGCGAAGTGGACAGTGTGAGCTCGGAGGAAGAAGAAATGCCAAAGTTGGAGGATTGTAGTGATGTGGAGATAGCAGAACCTGTGCATGGAGAAATCTTGGTCACAAGACGGGCATTGAACATTCAACCAAAGGATGAAGGAGATTCAGAGCAAATGGGGCATATATTCTATACCCATTGTCATGTGAACAACAAGGTATGTAGTACGATTATAGACAGCGGCAGTTGCACCAACGTTGCTAGTACATTGCTAGTAGAGAAATTAAACTTGCCTACTAAGAAGCATCCTAATCCTTATCGGCTATAGTGGATGAATGATTGTGGGGATGTAAGGGTTAGTAAGCAAGTCTTAGTGTCCTTTTCTATTGGAAATTATAAGGATGAGGTGTTGTGTGACGTTTCCCCTATGCATGTTGGGCACTTATTGTTAGGACATCCTTGGCAATACGATAAGAAGGTTATGCACGATGGATTTAAAAATAGATATTCTTTTGTAGTGAATAATCGAACAATTGTATTTATTCCATTAAGGCTTGTTGAGGCTTATTCTAACCAAATGAAAATTTCAAAAGAATGTAAAATGAGAGAAAAAGAATTAGAAAATCAAGAAAGAGAAAAGAGAAAGAAAATTGAGAGTGAAGAAAAAGTAGAAAGTAAAAAAAAGAGTGAGAGTGAAAGGAAAGAAAAATCAAGAATTAAAGAAAAATCAAGAATTAAAGAAAAATAAAAGAAATTTTGTGTATTTGCTCACAAAGGCGAGGTTGAGAGTGTTTTGAGAGAAAAGGAACAAGTTCTTGTACTCATGTACAAGGATATTTATTTTACTAACAACCATAACTCCTTTTTCCCTAATGTGGTTGAATCTTTGTTGCAGGAATTTAATGATGTATTTCCTAAAGAACCACCAATGGGTTTGCCTCCTATAAGAGGCATTGAACACCAAATTGATTTTATCCCCGGCGCTGCGATTCCAAATCGACCAGCCTGTAGAACTAGTCCTGGAGAGGCCAAAGAGATTCAAAGGCAAGTAGAGGAGTTGATGCAGAAAGGCTATGTGAGGGAAAGTCTTAGCCCGTGTGCGGTTCCTGTTATCTTAGTACCAAAGAAGGATGGAAACTAGCGTATGTGTGTGGACTGTAGGGCTGTCTGTCAACAAGATTACGGTAAAGTATCGATATCCTATTCCAAGGTTAGATGATTTACTAGATGAATTATATGGCTCTTGTTTGTTCTCAAAAATTGATTTAAAAAGTGGATATCACCAAATTTGTATGAAGGAGGGTGATTAGTGGAAGACTGCTTTTAAAACAAAATATGGGTTATATGAGTGGGTTGTTATGCCATTTGGTCTTTCTAATGCACCGAGTACCTTCATGAGATTAATGCATCATGTCTTGTGAACTTTTATTGGAAAATTTGTTGTTGTCTATTTTGATGATATTTTAATATATAGTAAGACAATGCATGAACACTTAGATCACTTACATGTCGTGTGTACTGCCTTACGAAGCCATGAATTGCATGCTAATATTGAAAAGTGCACTTTTTGTATGGAATCAATTGTCTTCTTAGGGTTTATTGTATGTTCTTAGGGAGTTAGTGTTGATGAAGAAAAAGTTAAGGCAATTAGAGATTGGCCCACGCCTACAACTGCTAATGAGGTAAGGAGTTTCCATGGTTTAGCAAGTTTTTATAGGTTTGTACAGAATTTTAGTTCTATAGCTGCCCCTTTAAATGGACTTGTTAAAAAGAATGTTGATTTTAAATGGGATGAGAAACATGAACAAGCTTTTAATTTAATTAAGGACAAGTTAACCAATGCCATTGTATTAAATTTACCCAATTTTGATAAGGTTTTTGAGATTGAATGTGATGCCTCTAGAGTGGGTATAGGAGCTGTTTTAATGCAGGATTCCAAACCTGTGGCATATTTTAGTGAGAAACTTAGTGGAGCGACACTCAACTACCCAACCTATGATAAGGAACTCTATGCCTTGGTGAGGGCCTTACAAACTTGGCAACATTACCTTTGGTCGAAGGAATTTGTCATCCATTCTGATCATCTTAGCTTGAAGTTTTTAAAGTCCCAAGGTAAGCTCAACAAAAGGCATGCCAAGTGGCTAGAATTCATTGAGATGTTTCCTTATGTTATCAAGTATAAAAAGGGAAAGGAAAACATTGTAGCTGATGCTCTGTCATGAAGGTATATATTACTTATGACTTTACAAACTAAATTACTTGGATTTGAATTACTAAAAACCATGTATGCCGATGATGTTGAATTTGGACAATTATGGGCAGCATGTTCTGATCATGGTTTTGAAGACTATTTTAGGCAAGATAGATATTTATTTAAGAAAAATAAATTATGTGTAGCTAATTGTAGCATAAGAGAAATGCTTATTAGAGAGGCTCGTGGGGGAGGATTAATGGGACACTTTGGCATTCAAAAAACTTATGATGTTTTACATGAACATTTTTTTTGGCCAAAAATGAAGCATGATGTTAAACTCATTTGTGAAAAATGTATTACTTGCTTACAAGCAAAATCTAAAGTAATGCCTCATGGCTTATATACATCCTTACCTGTTCCTGAATATGCTTGGACTGATATTTCTATGGATTTTGTATTAGGGCTGCCTAGGACCTCGAAAGGAAAAGATAGTATTTTTGTCGTTGTAGATAGGTTTAGTAAAATGGCATATTCTATTGCTTGTTCTAAAACTAATGATGCCACTCATATTGCTGACTTATTTTTCAAAGAGATTGTACGTTTGCATGGCTTACCTAAAACTATTGTAAGTGATCGAGATGTTAAATTTCTTAGTCACTTTTGGAGAACCTTGTGGGGTAAATTGGGCACTAAATTATTATTCTCTACTGTGGCTCATCCGCAAACAAATGGACAAATTGAAGTTGTGAATAGAACTTTAGGCACCTTATTACGTACTATAATTGTTAACTTATGTATAAGGCACCTTATTACCCAGTGTGTGGCGTCCCACTATTTCCTCTTACTGAATAAGGAATCGGGAGCTAAAATAGTTACGATCCCTTCGATGCCCCTAGCTTTTCTGTGCGTCATTGTGGGGGCCAAGAAGGAAGACTCGCCAAAGACGTGTTGTGTGTGACCTTGAGGGAGGGTTTGCCCAAGTCAGGACAAATTTTGATTTATGGCTTGGCTGTTCTGCAAGGTCGTTACTGACGTCGCATGTAGGCGATTAACCCATGTTGTATTTCATGTGCAGAGGAGGTTGCCTTGTAAGCTTGGGCTACGGTCAGAGGAGACCTATGAGCCATTATGACCAACACATGCAGGCTTGAGTGGATTTCTTTGCTCATCTTATGGTGTTGGATGGATCTCTATGGATGCACCTCACCAGTTGCATCAATATCAGCATTGTAGCAAGCTCATGAGGTAACAGGCAAAGATAACGGTGTATGCATTAAGGAAGGATGAACAAACGCTTGATGAAAGTGATTCTGCATTTCTTATAGGTTTTCGGATCATATCCAACTCAAAAAGGATGTGGAACACTCTCTCAGTAGTTTCATCAAACATTGATCAGTGACTTTTTCAGAGAGATCGGTAATTAAACATAAGATCATGCATCAAAACATTAAACTTTTGAAACTGGCTCTCTACCCTAGCATCTCCAAACCTCTAATCTTGGATGCAAAAGCCGACTCAAGGCGAATGAAATTTCGAGTTGCAATTCAAGAACCATTGTTATTGTATTCATGCATCTATGATCGATTATTTGATGAGAAAAATGGTGAATCGATCACATAGACCAGCGAGGAGCATTGATTACTAACCTGTACAGGAGATCTGACTCAACGAATGCGGCCTTTCTAATCTTCCTCTTCTCTCTGTTGTTCGTCCTTGATCTTCCCTCTTTTGAGCCAAAAATCTTCCCTAAAGATGCAACAAAAGAGTGCAACAAGGTCCTTTTGAAGCTTCGGGAAGGCCTCCCCAAGAATTCTCACGATAATTGCCAGAGGATCCTTGAAAGGAAAAAAGCAGAGAAAGAGAAAAGGGAATCCCCCTCAACAAAATGTTTTTTTTCCTTTTCTATACTTCCCTCTTTCAACAATTCCCACCTCTTTTCTTCTTTTTCCTTATTTTCTTTGCATTTCTGTAATTTATTTTTGTTATTTTTTCAGACTTATTTTTATTTCTACTTTTTTTTCATTTTCTGTTTTTTCTTTAATTCTTTTTTCGATTTCAGATTTTATTCAAATTTTATTGTTTATTATTTTACTTCCATTTCAGATTTTATTTTCTATCTTTTTTCTTTTCTTTTTTTTTTTTTTAGTTAATATTCCTCTTTTCTTCTTTTTTTATTTACTTTTTCTGTTTTCGAAATTTAGTTTTCAATTTATTTTTCATTTCTTTTCTTTTTTTTTTTCTTTCTTTCCTACTTTCCTTTTATTTATTTTCTTTCATTTCTCTTTTTCTCTTTTTTTGTTTTTTCCTTTTGCTTCAAACTTTTTTTTCCTATTTTCTTTCTTCTTCTTTTTTTCTATCTATTACTTTTAATATTTTCCTTTTATTAATTTATTTAAATATTCACTAATTAATTTTAAAACTAAGGGGGCCTTGGACATAATTGGGTGTTTACAATTTGCCCATCTTTACTCGTTTTCCTACCAGATAATGTGAGAAATGATTCTCTAAATTATCATGGTAGGAAATGAGTAAAGATGTGAACACATTATGTCTGAGGCAGGCTTTTTTTTTAAAAAAAGTCCAAGCAGCACTAGAAGCCTTGAACCTCATGGATGCTTGGAGAATGGTGATTGAATGACCTTACCGGCTTTGTGTGCCGATAGGGTTTAAATATGCGAAGCTTTATTGTATAGCCTAACTAGGCTAAGCGGAAGGAATGAATGCCTGTTAGGATAGGCGTGGAATGCAATAGGATGACTTGTTAGGACAAGCAAAAATGCAATGAAAATGGCCTGTTAAAACAAGCAAAGCAGTGGAGAATGGCTCGTTACAACAGGCTCAGTGGAGTGAAAGCAATCCATTTAAGGCAGGAAAGCATGCAAGAACTAAAATGTATGGTATGTACAAGGTGGCCTGACAACATAGGCCGAGGTATTGCTTGAAGCCTGACATCATAGGTCCAGCTGTGGGAAAACGGACTTGATGGTGGCATGACACTATAGGCCAACATGCAGAAAAGAAAATTTGAACATGATAGAATGTAAACTTGATGACGGCCTGACACTATAGGCCAATATGCAGAAAAGCAAACTTGAGAGATATCCTGTTGTTGACAGGAAGGAAAACAAAGGGGGTCCCGCTGTTACCGGGAAAATGCAAATGAAATCTTGTTGTTACCAAGATAAATGAAAGCTTGTTAAGACAGGCAGACAGAATTTAAACGTGCTTGAAGTCTTGTTGTTCACAAGGAAATGCAAATGAGGTCCCGCTGTTGCCGGGAAGAATGCAAATGAAATCCTGTTGTTGCCAGGATAAATGCAAACTTGTTAAGACAGGTGGACAGAAATTAAACATGCTTGAGGTCTTGTTGTTGACAGGAGAATGCAAATGAGGTCCCGCTGTTGCCGGGAAGAATGCAAATGAAATCCAGCTGTTGCCAGGATAAATGCAAGCTTGTTAAGACAGGCGGACAGAAATTAAACATGCTTGAAGTCCTGTTGTTGACAGGAGGATGCAAATGAGGTCCCACTGTTGCCGGGAAGAATGCAAATGAAATCCTGTGGTTGCCAGGATAAATGCAAGCTTGTTAAGATAGGTGGACAGAAATTAAACATGCTTGAAGTCCTGTTGTTGACAGGAGGATGCAAATGAGGTCCTGTTGTTGACAGGAGGATGCAAATGAGGTCCTGCTGTTGCCAGGATAAATGCAAGCTTGTTAAGACAGGTGAACAGAAATTAAACATGCTTGACGTCCTGTTGTTGATAGGAGGATGCAAATGAGGTCCCGTTGTTGCCAGGAAGAATGCAAATGAAATCCTGCTGTTGCTAGGATAAATGCAAACATGTTAAGATAGGTGAAATGCAGATAAGGTCCTGTTGTTGACAGGAAAGATGCGAGCCCACTAGACAGGCAAAGGAAAATTAAAATGACATGTTAAGACCGGCAAAAATGTAAAAGTCTTATTGTTGACACGATGGAATGCAAGACGCCTATTAAGACAAGTAAAGGGAAGTGAAAAGAACCTGCGAGGATAGTCAAAACGATTGACGAGGACTAAACTATTAAGACAGGATAAATGTAGAAGGGCTCATGTTCTTGACAGGAAAAATGCAAGCCTGCTAGACATGCGAAAGAGAAAAAGGTGAAAACCTGTTTAGGACAGGCAAAGGAAAGTGAGTAATGTCTTGTTAAGACAGGTTAAATGTAATGGCCCTGTTGTTGACAGGATGGAATGAGACACCTGTCGAGATAGGTATAACAGAATGATGAAGACCTGTTAGGACAGGCTAAGTAGAATGATGAAAACCTGTTAAGACAAGTATAGAGGAAAAATGTTGTTGTTGACAGGAAAGAAATTAGCCTGTTAAGACAGGCAGGAATAGTGTGGAGGTCCTATTGTTGACAAGATGGAATGAAGATAGATGCTTGTTAAGATAGGTGTGGTAAAATGCTAGCCTGTTGATGCAAGCGAGAGAATGACCTGTCAAGCCAGATATGGAAAATAATCTGATGTGTCTTGGGAAGGTACATGAGGAGGGAATATGGACTTCTTCCTCGGCTACCCCCGGACAATCTTATTTTGAAAATATGTTTTTCTTGAATTAAAACAAATAGCTTATTCTACCTTGAACTCGAAGGTTTTTAAGCATTTGATAATTATTCTCTTGAAGAAACTTGGACCGACATTTTGCCCCGGTTTAGAATATTTTTGATAATTGAGAGATGTCTTGATTTGAAGGAACTTTGGGCAAACATTTTGCCCCACTTTGGAGTACTTTTGGCAATCGATGAATGCCTTAACTTGAGGGGATCTTGGGCAAACGTTTGCTCTAGTTTTGAACTTGATTGGAGTTGAGGAATTGAGGATTTCCTCAACTTGGATTTTCTGGGCAAATGTTTGCCCCAGTTTTGCTTTTATTTCTGGATTTGAGGATGACCTCAAATTGGATTTTTGTGGGCAAGCGTTTTCCCCAGTTTGAGCTTGACTCAAAATTCGAGGATGACCTCAAATTAGATTTTTGTGGGCAAGCGTTTGCCCCAGTTTGAACTTGATTCAAAATTTGAGGATGGCCTCAAATTGGATTTTTGTGGGCAAGCGTTCACCCCAATTTGAGCTTGACTCAAAATTCGAGGATGACCTCAAATTGGATTTTTGTGGGCAAGTGTTTGCCCCAGTTTGAGGATGACCTCAAATTGGATTTTTGTGGGCAAGTGTTTGCCCTAGTTTGAGCTTGACTCAAAATTTGAGGATGACCTCAAATTGGATTTTTGTGGGCAAGCATTTGCCCCAGTTTGGACTTGATCTTGAATTTGAGGATGACCTCAAATTGAATTGTGTGGGCAAGCATTTGCCCCAGTTTGAACTTGATTTTTGGAAATCTCTTAATTATGATGGGTTCAAGCAATTTTTCCCTAATCTTAATTATTTTTTGAAAGGAGTTGTACAATGTTTGAATGACAAGATGCTTATATACTGTTTGAATGAATGAAAAGGAAGCGATATTTGTGATGCTTGAATAGAAAGGATGAAATATTTTAATCTTATTGATTCCTTTTGACGCTTGAAATATTTATTTGATGAAATGGATGCTGTTGGATGAATGCATGCCATGATGTGGTTTAAAAACTTTTTTGTTTCTCTTGATTTTTGATTTTTTTGTGACACGTCCTTTCTCGACAACCTCTGTGGGTGTGAAGGGAATCAGAAATCAGGACGAGCTGGATTGACTCATTCTCTTGGCTTCTTTGTCAACTTTGGAACCTTCTTTCCAGGATCTTTGAGACCCATCAATAGTCAGCATTATTGGATGAGACACACTCCTTTTGTCTTGGCAGCGTTATGGCTGGTAAGAGGATGACCTTTTGGGAAACAGTCATGCCGTGTTGCGATGGTTGAGGACTCATCCGATTTTCATGACTTTTCAAAATCAATCTCTTTTATTTTTACATTTTTCACATTTGTTTTAGCATGTGCACTATTGAGGTGTGCGAAGTGATTTTGGGTAGTCAATGGAAAGAAATGGAGGGTTTTGCAAGTGGTGTTTAAGGTAGTGTATTTAAAAGGAAAGGAAGACGAAAGATGTGGGTTCGATCGCCCGAATGGCACCTTTTGTGAAAAAATGCCAATGCTGCTTTTCATAATCTTGATTGTCAAATTAATCAAACTTGAGAAATGATAAAATCTTGTCCCAGTTTTAGGAAAGATGAGGTGCAGAATGTCACGTTGTCCTGGGATTCCTGGATTGACCTTAACTTTTGCCTGGGTTGTTCCTTTGAGTTTTCAACCCAGCAAGTCTTTCGTTTTGCCCTAAATTTTTCCTAGGTCGCCCTTACGGGTTTTCAACCTAGAGGGCTCTTGATTTTATGCCCTAATTTTTTCCTAGGTCGTGTTTTAAGGATTGTCGACCTTAGCGGGCTCTGGTTTGATGGTGCCCTAACTTTTTCCTAGGCCACCCTTCGAGGGTTCTCGACCTAGCGGGCCTTCTGTTTAATTGTGCCCTAACTTTTGCCTAGGCCGCCTGTTGAGGGTTTTCGACCTAGCGGGCTTTTTGTTGGATTGTGCCCTAACTTTTGCCTAGGTTGTTTAGGATTTTCGACCTAGCGGGTTTCTGTTCGATTGTGCCCTAACTTTTGCCTAGGTCGCTTAGGATTGTCGGCCTAGCGGGCTTCTGTTTGATTGTGCCCTAACTTTTGCCTAGGTCATTTTTTGGGGATTGCCGACCTAGCGGGCCTTTTATTTGATCCTAATTTTGTCTGAATTGTTTTTGGAAACCGGCAAGACCTTTTATGATCGTGACTTTGTCGATTTATTTTTTGAACTTTAATCCTACTTTTTCCTGGATTATTTTTGGCTTTTAATCCAGTGGGTTTCTCTTCTTCTTGAATTTTGAATTTTGACCCTGATTTTGCCTGGATTATTTCTTGATTTTAATCCAGCGGGCTTCCTTTTTCTTTTTATTTTTGACTGATCAAATTTCCTACTGGATCTTGCATCCCTAAATTTTGCCTGGATTTGAACTTTGGTCCAGCGGGATATTTTATTACAAGACATACAATGAATGGTGATCTAGAATTCCTGGTTGCTGATTTTGATGCCTCATTTGGTTCTTTTTCTTTGAGATTGATTGATTAGACATTCAAGATTATTTATTACAGCACTGGTATTGTCACCAACAGGTATTTATTGTTTGGATGTAGGAATAAGAAATAGGTTGAGTGATGAAAAGGAATGGTAAGTTTTAAAAGTAAAGCCAACAATGTGAAGCACGTGCCTAAGAAACATGAGAAATGTAATTTTTGTATTTATTCATTGATATTTATTTACAAAAGATTGACTTTGAAAAGTATGACAATTTTTGGATGAGTATCCTCAATCTCACTTTGTGTAAGGAAACTCATTGCGCTTCTCCCATCTCTTAGCTAGCTGATGGACTCTCGTGATTCGGCAACGGATTGTTTTCTATGTAAAGAGCAAGCCTCCCAAAATCCAGCCACTTTGCATCAATCAAGTTTTGTACTTTACGCTTCAGTGCTAGGCAATCCTTTGTGGAATGACCAATGAATCCTGCATGGTAATCACATCTGGCGTTTGCATCATACCATTTAGGATATGGTGGTTCTTGAGGCTTTAGAGGATAAGGAGCCACCAGAGAGTTTTGAATTAAGCGGGGTAGTAGCTCGGTGTAGGAGATTGGAACAGGGTTGAATTGGACAGGTTTCTTCTCCTTTTTCTGGCCTTGATTAGGATTTGGGCTCACGGCTTGTGTTTGGGCCGTATATGGTGTTGGTGGCCGGACTTGTGTTGGATGGTTGTAAGTTGGAGGGTATGGTGTTTGGTAGGTGGCGACGATGTAAGGATATGGTATGTAAGGTGTATATGGTGGTGGTTGGTAACCAGTTGGTCCGTAATGTGCCACCTGTGGAGTATAGTGGCCTTGACCAGAAGCCATGTTGCAAGTCTCGCTTGTCTTCTTCCTAGATCCATTAGAAGCGTTGACCGCGCCTGTAGGTTTGTGGGCGATCTTCCCACGGCGCATGCCACCCTCGATCCTTTCTCCAATGATGACAACATCAGAGAAGCTAGAAGTTACACTCCCAATCATCTTGTCATAGAAAGAATTTTGGAGTGTGTCGACGAACGTGCTGACCATCTTCTTCTCATATAGAGGAGGTTGTCCTTGAGCAGCTAACTCCTTCCATCGTTGAGCGTACTACTTGAAGGTCTCATCTCCTTTCTTGGCCATATTTTGGAGCCGAATTCTGTCCAGAGCCATCTCGACATTGTACTGGTATTGTTTCACAAAGGCCTCAGCTAGGTCCCTCCATGAACGGATGTGTGTCTGCTCTAGCTGAGTGTACCAATTAACGCAATGCTTGATTAAGTCATCTTGAAACAAATGGACAAGCAGCTTATCGTCGTGCATGCAAGGAGACATCTTCCTACAGTACATGGCCAAGTGACTCTTTGGACAGCTAGTTCCTTGATACTTCTCAAATTCAAGAACCTTGAATTTAGGAGGGATGACCATGTCGGAAACTAGACACAGGTTGGCTGCGTTTTTGGCTTCATAAGCACTCCCCTCAATTGCCTTGATTCTTTCCTCTAAGACTTTCCACTTTTCAGTATCTTCCTTAAAAGGATGGCTTGGGTATTCCTCTGGTATATGATGAGGATGAGAAGATGGTATGTATATAGGGTGAGGCCCTTGGGTGAACATAGGATTCGTTCCCCCAACGACCGTTTGGTAAGCTTGTGGAGTGGTGTTTGGAGGTAGGTTATGTGTTTGGGTTTGTGTATGTGCATGCCCATGAGGAAACTCGTATTGAACCCCTTCGGTTGGTGGAGGCATGGTTAATGGTGAAGGGTTTTGTGGATTGAAACCAGGGGGATATGATGCGTCATTTGGTTCTCCCAGAAGGTCCTTCTATTTTGACAATCGGATGGCCTCCATCAGTGTGGCCATCTGCTCCTTCAGAGTCTTGACCTCATTTCTCAACTCCTCATTTGGTCTCTCTAGCTTGTCCATGATTCTCGATTGTGCACGAGTCCTATAAGGATATGGAGGAAGGTGTCTATCTTCAATTTTTTCTGTTAAATTTTAAATTTTTTTTTTTGAGAAATAGCTTAACTGTGAAAAATCCTAAATGATAGAGATGTTGATGTAAAATGAGTTTGAAAGGTATGATTTTTGAAATCTCTTTTCCAATGATAAAATTATGAATGAATGAATGAATGTATGCATGCTATGCACAAATAATTTATAGACTTTTGAAGTTTGACTATTTTGAGAAGAATTGAGTGATTTACTTTATTTGCATTTGATTTTATGAATTTTGTATTATTACTTTATTTTTATTTTTTATTTTTTTTATTTTGCTAAAAGAACCTTTGGTTTTGTTTGAAAAAGCTTTGCTAAAATTTTCCTAGCAAGCATTCTTTAGATTTCTTTTGAATTTCATTTTCTCTCTTTTTACATCTTTTCATATTTTCAATTTTTCGAAAATATTTTTCATAATTTTCCTATTTCTAAAATATTCTTTAAGTTTTCTTTTGAATCTTTTTATATTTTCAATATTTTCAAAAGTATTTTTCTAGTGTTTCCTAAAAGTTTCTATTTTTCTTGATTTTTATTTTCAATTTTTTTTCTTTTGCTTGATTTTTCTTTTTTGTTTTCTATGTTTCCCCCAATTTTCAGCTTCCTCTTCTTCCATTTGGGATGATTCTGTTCAAATAAATGCTCGTGCATATATATGAACCATGTATCATGAAAGGGTGTGTGCCCTCCTTGCTTCTTATGTGGGTTACGTGTCCTAAGGGTCTAAGGTTTTTATGCATGAACCTCTCAAAGGTGGTTAGTAATCCTGGGGTGTAGAGGTCACTAGAGCCAAGTTCCAGTCCATAATGCTTGCCACAACAGTAGAAGAAGCCACTAGTTGCGGGGCATTATGAATAGGACGCACTCTATCCTAGGCTGCACTCAGACCCAGCGTATAGGGCCCCACTCATGATGGAATGCATATGCAATGTGTGGAGGGCACACAAATTATTGAGATACCTGCAATTGGGAAAATCGTAGCAAGTATATATATATATATAGCAATTTATTGTTCGTCTATCCTAGGGTTGTACAACGAATAGACAAACAAATAAGAGATAGATAAACAAATAAATGAATCGTGCAACTAATAAATCGTGCAAATAAACAAGGAAGGGATCAAGCATGACACTCAATTTGAAATGGGCTTGACTCTCTAGAAATCCCCAGTGAAGTCGCCATCTATCGCAACCGTAATTCCGACGAGACGACGAACTCGCTAAAATTTGAAAATGAAATTTTATTTGGTAATCTCGAGTCGCCACAAAATTTTATTTAAGGGAAAAAGATTTGGAAAAACCCTGACTCGAGGAAGAGATTTAGGTTCGGGAGTCGGTTACGAGTGGGGAAGGTGTTAGGCACCCCACTCGCCCGTTCCGAAGAACGGTACCCTTAAACTGAGTGTGTGATTTTGAAAACGTTTGATCCCTTAATTAATGTGAAAATAAATAACTTGATGGAGGTTAGCTTGATAGGACTTGATCTTGCTCCTACGTATTCCCCGGTGCAATGGGAAACTCAAGGCTTACGTAGTTCTGGTTTGTTTTGAAGGCTTGAGCTTCAGTCCACTCATGCACAAGGTCCGAGGTGGCTAAGGCAGCACGGGGGCCTATACGAACCACTGAACATTGAATAGCAGTGTAGATCGCCAGTTTCCCGTTTAAAGTTCGTCGCATGAGACCGTAGATCCCAAAACATTTTGAAAAGAACTTTATTTTACATTTTGAAAAGAACTTTATTTTTGAAAGGACCTTTATTCCACTCATGCATAAGGTCCGAGGCGGCTAAGGCAGCATGAGACCGTAGGTTCAAAGGCGGATCGTGGAGTAAGTGAGGGAGTGTGCCAGCCACTAGGCTAATTGCTTAGTTAGTGTTCTATCCTCCACATTTAACTTAAAGTTGTAAACACTCAATTATGTTTGCAGCCCATTTTAAGCCAATTAATGGATAAACCTAAGTTAAAAATTCCAAGAAATTCAAAATATATAAAGAATATAATTGAAGAATGAAAACAAGAGAAAAAGATGAAAATCAAGGTAAACAAATAAAAACTAAAAAAGAAAAATTGAAAAAAATAAAAACAAAAAAGAAATTTTTAATAATAAATAATAAAAAACAACAATAATAAAAAATGATAAAGAAAAATTAAGGAAAAATAAAAAAAACATTAAAAAATCAAAAAATTAAAAAATTAAAAAAACAGAAAATGAAAAACATATTTTAAAAAAAATAATAAATAAAAAACTGAAAAATAATGATTAATTAATTAAAGAAAATTAAGCAAAAAAAATGATACATAAAATCTGAAAATTAAAAAATAAATAAAATCCGGAAATTTAAAAATAAATAAAATCTGGAACTTAGAATAATAAATAAAAATCAGAAAAATCAAAATCAAAACTAAAAATCAGAAATATAAAATTAAAAGCTAAGCAATTAAAAATCAAAAACATAAAAAATAACAAAAGTCAAGGGAAAATTGAAAAATCGGAAAAAGAAATAAAAATTTTAAATAAAGATGAAAACTTAAATTATGAAAAAATTAAAATAAAGAAAAAGTCTGAGAAATTAAAATAAAAAAATAAATCTGAAAATTAAAATAAGAATAAAAATGCAGAAAAATTAAAATTTAAAAATAATAAAACTTTTAGAAAAATAATATAAAATCTGAAAAGGGGCGGAACTGCATGGAAAAAAAAGGCTCGAAAGGAGAACCAGATATAAAAAGAGGGGACCAAGCAAAAAAAAGGGGGTTGAAAAATTTTTTTGGGGAAGAATGAGAGGACGTGATCCTTCAAACTTTCTTCTGCAGTCTAAGACAATCCTCACAGCAGAAAGTAGAAGAAGACTCGTAGGAGATAGAATGTAAGCATCTCTCTCAAGAAAGGATTTCTCTATTCTGGAAAAAGCAGAAGGGATGGTCAGCCTCTACCGATCGATCTCGCTCGCCCTTAAGCAAATTCTCTCTCTCAAAGAAGGATTTCTCTATACAAAAAGTTAGTCGAGATTTTGCTCCTTGAAACAATTTTGCTCCTTGAAACAATCCTCATATAGGAAAGTTAACGATAATCTTGATCCGGTTGAAAGAAAGATGACTTGGTAGTCTTTAACTTCTTGGATGTGTAAATCTTGATTGTGTAACAATCGATAGGGATGAAGTATGGTAATCTTGCCTTCTGGTGAGATGAAAACATTAACCCAATGAGACCGAGTATCTCTTCGTAAAGTAATGCATGACTGAACGTTTCTCGCCTCTGTTTCTCGTTCGCTTTTGTTTTTTTTTCTTCACCGAATCATAGGGGTAGGTCCTGGTTATTCAACAAATGTGAAAGGATCGCAATGTCCTTAATGAAAGGTTGAACAGGTCCCTCATGAATTCTAAATGGGTAGTAACCGACGCATACCTACAGTTTGGTGGTCTCAAAATAACAAGAAAACTAGATTAGCTCTTCCCATGCAGTAACAATAGGCCCCGTGATCCCCTCATTATAAATAAAATTGGTGAAAGCATGATCTACATAGACGTACCAAATTGCCCTTAACATTTCCTAAATTCCAAATATGTCCCTCAAGCCTCAATTACCAAATTGCCTCTAAACGTTTCCTAAATTCCAAATATGTCCCTCAAGCCTCAATTACCAAATTGCCTTTGAACATTTCCCAAATTCCAAATACATCCCTCATGCCTCAATTACCAAATTGCCGATGAACTTTTCCCAAATTCCAGATATATCCCTCAAGCCTTAATTACCAAACTGCCCCATAGAAATTCCAGAATACCAATTTTGCCCCTCCAAAAAAAATTCCATAAAATCCATAAAATTAATAAAAAATTCTAAAATCCAGAAAATTAATAAAAAATTCTAAAATCCAGAAAACTAATAAAAAATTCTAAAAATCCAGAAAATTAATAAAAAATTATAAAAATCCAGAAAATTAATAAAAAACTTCTAAAAATCCAGAAAATTAATAAAAAATTTCTAAATTCCAGAAAATTCCTAAAGAATTCTAAAAATCCTAGAAAATTCACAAAAATTTTAAAAGTTCCTAAATAAATCATAAAAATTCTAAAATTCCTATATAAACTCATAATATTTTCAAATAAATTCATAAAAATTTCGAAATTGCTAAATAATTCATAAAACTCCAAAATTTCTAGTAATTACAAAATTGCACCAAAGTCCCATTTTCAACTCCAATTACCTTAATGCTCAAAAATGAAACTCTTTTATCAAACTCAAGTTTTCTTTTTACTTAAGAATCAATATCATTTGTAAATCATTTCTTTTCAAAACTTAAAGAATCTTTTTCTAAATATTTCAGGATTTTTAAGTCTCACGCAATGGGCACTAAATGGGGGCTGGCGGTTCACCTGTTGTCCAACATTTAGTAATCTGTATAGGCCCCCGTGCTGCCATAGCCGCCTCGGGTCTTGTGCATGAGTGGACTGAAGGTTCCTCTAAAAAATAAAAAGCCTTTCAAAAAAACAAAATCTTCAAATACTCCTTTCACAGCATCTTCGAAGGTCAAGCCTTCAAAACAAACCAGAAATATGTAAGCCTTGAGTTTTCCATTGCACCGGGGAATACGTAGGAGCAGGATCAAGTCCTGTCAGGCTAACCTCCATCAAGTAATTTATTTCCATGCTAATTAAGGGATCAAACTATTTTCAAATAATCACACACTCGATTTAAGGGTAGTGTTCCTCTAACGGGGCGAGTGGGGTGCCTAACACCTTCCCCACTTGTAACTCCCCGAACCTAAATCTGTTCCTCGAGTCAGGATTTATCCAAATCTTTTCCCTTAAATAAAAATTTGGTGACGGCTCCACACATATCAATAATAATTTCATTTTCAAATTTTTGTGAGTCCGTCGTCTCGTCGGAATTACGGTTGCGACAGATGGCGACTCCACTGGGGACATTAGAGAGTCAAGCCCGTTAGATTGAGTGTACATTGTATTTGATCCCTTTTTGTTTATTTGCGCGATTCATTTATTTGCACGATTTAGTTTCCTGTTATCTATATGTTTGTTTGTTCTCTGTATAACCCTAGGATAGAAAAACAATAAATTTCTATATATCTGTACAATTTCCCCAATTGCAGGTATCCCAAATAATTGTGTGCCCTCATACACTGGATATGAATTGATCATGAGCGGGGCCCTATACCCGGGTCTGAGTGCTACCTAGGATGGAGGGATCTAGTGGTGTCACTTTGGGGCCTATGTCCTGGTCGGCTATCACGAAAATCCCAGCTAGAGTGCGTCCTATTCATAATGTCCCGCAGTTAGTGGCTACTTCTACTGTTGTGGCAAGCATTGTGGACTGGAACTTAGCTCTAGTAACCTCTACACCCCAGGATTACTAACCACCTTTGAGAGGGTCATGCATTAAAGGTCATAGATCCTTAGGACAGGTAACCCACATAAGAAGCAAAGAGGACACACATACCCCTTTCAAGATACAAGGTTCATCGCTCACAGGCATTTATTTGAACCAAACCATCCGAAGTGGCAAAAGGGATTTGAAAGATACAATTGGGGATACAAAAATTAAATCAAGACAAAAATCAAGAAAACCAAAATAGAAGGAGAAAATTCCTAGGAAAATTAGGAAAAATATTTTGAAAATATTGAAAAGATTCCAAAGAAAACTTAAAAGGACGTTTTAGAAATAGGGAATTAGAAAGATAATCTTTTGAAAATACTGAAAATATAAAGGGATTCAATAGGAGAGAAATGAAATATTGAAAACCTAAAGAATGTTTTCTAGAAAAATTCTAGCAAAACTAAAAAGTTTTTCTAAACAAAACTAAAGGTTTTTCTAGCAAAATAAAAAATAACAAAACTCCTAAAAACAAGTTTGTTAAAAATCATGGATGAATAAATAAAAAAACTCTTATTTATTTTCAAAATAGTCAAATTTCAAAAAATTTCCAAAATTTGGTTGTGTATAACATTCATTCATCCATTCATTTTATCAAAAAAGAAAGATTTCAAAAATCATTCCGCACATTCATACTCATTATGCATCCCCATTTTAATCATTCATGATTTTTTTGGCATGTAAATTATTTCTCAAAAAATTTCAAACTTTACCAGAAAAATTGAAAAAAGACAACTTCCCCAACATCCTTATAGGACTGGTGCACGATCAAAAGCCATGGATGAGCTGGAGAGATTGAATGAGGAGTTGAGAAATGAGGTGAGAACTCTAAAAGATCAAGTGGCTAGACTGATGGAGGCCATCCAATCATCAAAACAAAAAAAGGCAAGAAAATCCCTGCCGGGGGAGCCAAATGACTCATCATACCCCCCTGGCTTCACTCCACCATCAACTATGCCTCCGCCAACCGAAGGAGTTCATCATGGGTATCCTCATGGGCATGCATCCTCATACAACCAAACACAAGCCCAAAAACAAACTCAAACACATAACCTACCTCCAAACACCACTTCACAAGCCTATCAAGCAGCCGTTGGGGGAACGCATCCTATGTTTGCCCAAGGGCCTCACCCTATACACATACCATTTTCTCAACCTCACCATATGCCTGAGGAATACCCTAGCTACCCTTCGACTGAGGATACAGAAAAATGGAAGGGTCTAGAGGACAGAATCAAGGCAATCGAAGGGAATGCTTACGAAGCCAGAGACGCAGCCGACCTGTGCTTGGTTCCGAACATAGTAATCCCTCCCAAATTCAAGGTTCCTGAATTCGAGAAGTATCATGGAACTAGCTGCCCGAAGGGCCACCTGGCCATGTATTGCAGGAAGATGTTTCCTTGCATGCACGACGGTAAGCTTCTTATCCATTTCTTTCAAGACAGCTTAACTGGGGTTGTTGCCAACTGGTATACACAGTTAGAGCAGACCCACATCCGTTCATGGAGGGACCTGGCCGAGGCCTTCCTCAAACAATATCAATACAACGTGGAGATGGCTCCTGATCGAACCCAACTCCAAAACATGGCCAAGAAAGGAGATGAGACCTTCAAGCAGTTTGCTCAAAGATGGAGGGAGTTAGCCGCTTAAGTACAACCTCCCCTCTCCGAAAAAGAATTGGTCAGCATGTTCATTGACACACTCCAAGATCCTTTCTATGACAAGATGGTTGGCAGTGTGACTTCTAGCTTCTCTGATGTCGTCATCATTGGAGAAAGGATCGAGGGTGGCATGCGTCGAGGAAGAATCACGCACAACACCACAGGAACACTTGAAGCCTTTACAGAAAAGAAGAGGACAGGGGAGAATTTTAACATGTGTTCAAGTCAAGGACAGTACATACCTCAGATGGCACCTTATGGACCAACTGGCCTCCAACCACCACCATACACACCTTGCATACCATGTCCTTACATTGCTTCTACCTACCAAACGGCCTACAACTATCCAATGCAAATCCGACCGCCCACACCATACATGGTCCGAACACAAGCCATGAGCTCAAATTCTAGTCAAAACTAAAAGAAGGATCCTGTCCAGTTTGATCCCATTCCAATGACCTACACCGAGCTACTACCACAGCTAATCCAGAACTCCTTGGTGGTCCGATATCCATTGAAACCTCAAGAACCACCATACCCTAAATGGTATGATGCAAATGCCATATGTAACTACCATGCGGGGTACATTGGTCATTCTACCGAAAACTGCCAGGTTTTGAAGCGTAAGGTGCAAGGCCTGATTGACACTAAACGACTAGATTTTGGGAAGATCATTCCTAATCCAAATGCCAAATCATGAGAGTTCATCCACTGGCTAAGAAATGGAAGCAACACAATAAGCTGCCTTGTACAAGTCAAGCCATTGAGGAAGATCATCCAAAATTGTCATACTTTTTCAAAATCAATCTTTTGTAAATAAATCTCAATGAATAATACAAAATTTACATTTTTCATGTTTCTTGAGCACGTGCTTCACATCATTGGCTTTACTTATAAAAAAAAAAAAATAAAAAATCCATTCAACCCACTCCTTATTCCTATATCCAAACAATAAATACCGATTGGTGACAATGTCAGTGCTGTAATCTTGAAAGTTTAATTAATCAAGTTCAAAGAGAAATGCCTGATAGCAGAATAAACAATGAGGGATTATGGATACCTAGTCAAAGTGTCTTGTCAAACAAAAACATCCCGCTGGAGTCAAGTTCAAATCCAGGAAAAATTAGGGATGCAAGTGAGATCTGCTGAATTGGAAGCCAAAATGACCCTGACAAGGTCGATGTCAAGATTCAAAAGTCAAGAAAAAGAAGAAGACCTGCTGGATTAAAGTCAAAAAATAATCCAGCCAAAATCATGGTCAAAACGTGAAATTCAAGAAAAAGAAGAAAGCCCGCTGGATTAAGCCAAAATAATCCAGGCAAAAGTAGGGTTAAAGTTCAAAGTTAAATCAACAGAGTCATGATCAGAAAAAGGGTCTTGCCGGTTTCCAACAACAATTCAGGAAAAATTAAGATCGAACAAAGGCCCGCTAGGTCGAAAACCCTCAAAGGGCGGCCTAGGCAAAAGTTAGGGCACGATCAAGCAGAAAGCCCGCTAAGTCAACAATCAAGAACGACCTAGGCAAAAGTTAGGGCACAGTCAAGCAGAAAGCCCGCTAGGTCAACAATCAAGAACGACCTAGGAAAAAGTTAGGGCACATTCAAGCAGAAGGCCCGCTGGGTCGAAAACCCTCAAAGGGTAGCCTAGGCAAAAATTAGGGCACAAGCAAACAAGAGCCCGCTAGCCGAAAAACCCGCAAGGGCGACCTAGGCAAAAGTTAGGGCACAAGCAAACAGAGCCCGCTAGGTCGACAAACTCTCAAAGACGACCTAGGCAAAAGTTAGGGCACAATCAAACAGAAGCCCGCTAGGTCGACAGCCCACAAAAGAGACCTAGGAAAAAGTTAGGGTACAAAAATCAAGAGCCCGCTGGGTTGAAAACCCATAAGGGTCACCTAAGCAAAAGTTAGGGCAATACAAAAGACCTGGTGGGTTAAAAACTCGAAAGGAATAACCCAGGCAAAAGTTAAGGTCAAATCAAGAATCCCAGAACAACATGACATTTCTGCACTTCATATCTTCCTAAAACTGGGGCAAAATTTTGCCACTTCTCAAGTTTAATTAATTTAACAATCAAGATTATGAAAAACAGCACTGACATTTTCATCGAAAGGTTCCATTTGGGCAATCGACCCCACATCTTTTGTCATCTTTCCCTTTCAAATACACTACCTTAAAACACCCTTTGCAAACCTTCTCTTTTCTTTTCATTGACCATCCAAAATCACTTTGCCACCTCAAAATGCACATGCCATAAGGAAATGTGAAAAATGTAAAAAATTAAAAAAGGATTAATTTTGTAAAGTCATGACAAGTCGGATGAATCCTCCACCATTGCAACATGACAGGATCGTTTCCAAAAGAATCATCATCTTACCAGCCACGATGTCACCAAAGAAGGAGTGTGTCTTATTCAATATTGCTGACCGTTGTTGGGTCTCAAAGATCCTGGAAAAGAAGGTTCTAAAGTTGATCAAGAAGCCAAGAGATTGACCAAAACACCGAACTTAAGTCAATCTAGCTCGTCCTGATTTTTAATTCTTGTCACACCAACTAGGGGGTTGTCGAGGAAGGATGTGTCAAAACAAAAAATCAAGAGAAACAAAAATTTTTGCACCATTCCATGGTTTGCATAGCATTTGTTTCATCAAGTAAATATCTCAAGCATCAAAGTAAGAACCACATCATGGCATGCATTCATCCCACAGCATCCATTTCATCCAATAATTATTTCAAGCATAAAAGAAGTGTTGATAAGATTAAAACATTGCATCCTTTCTATTCAAGAATCACAAACATCGCATCTTTAATCATTCAAGTATCGCGATAAGTATTCATCCATTCAAGCATTTCATAACTCATTTTTCAAAAATAATTAAGAAATAAGACAAATTTTCCGAATCAATCACAATTAAAACCGAGTCAAACTCAAACTGGGGAAAAAGCCCGTCCACAACAATTTAATTTGAGGCCATCCTCAAATTCTAAAACAAGTTCAAATTGGGGCAAACGCTTGCCCAGACCAAAATACAATGTGAGATCATGGATCAAGTCCAAACTGGGGCAAATGCCTACCCACAAAATATCAAATTGCAATCATCCACAAACTCTAAGCCAAGCTCAAAACCGGGGCAAACGTTTGCCTAGAAAATTCAAGTTGAGGGAATCCTCAATTCCTCAACATTGGAAAAATCAAGTTGGGGCATCTGCCCACGAAAATTCAATTTGAGGTTATCCTCAAATTCCGGATCAAGTTTAAACTGGGGCAAATGCTTGCCCACACAAAGATACAATTCAAGATCGTGGAACAAACTGGGGCAAACGTTTGCCCATATAAATTCAATTTGAGGTCATCCTCAAACTCAAATCAAGTTCGAGCTAGGGCAAACGCTTGCCCATAAAAATTCAATTTGAGGTCATCCTCAAATTCTGAATCAAGATTAAGCTGGGACGAACACTTGCCCAAAATAAATTCAAATTGAAGCAATCCTTAATTCCTCAACTCCAGAAAATTTTGAAACTGGGGCAAACGATTGCCCAGAAGAATTCAAGTCAAGACCATCATTATTTCCTCTAAATTAAGTCCAAACTGGGGCAAAGGCTTGCCCAACAAAATTCAATTTGAGGACATCCTTGGACCCGGGATCGAGTCCAAACTGGAGTAAACGCTTGCCCACAAAAACTTAATCTGAGGTCATCCTCAATTCCTCAACCCCAATCAAGTTCAATAGGGCAAAGTTGTCCAGAAAAATTCAAGTCAAGCTCATTGAAACCTTCCAAACTGGGGCAAAACGTTGGCCAAAAATTCTTTCAAAGCAAGACACCTCTCTGTTATCAAGAAATTTCCAAACTGGGGCAAAATGGTTGCTCAAGTCGCTTCAAAAATAATCATCAAGTGCCAAAAAACCTTCAAGCGCCAAAAAACCTTCAAGCGCAATGTAGCATTGCTTCATTCATTCCTGCTCACTGGCCTATGTTGTCAGGCCACAGCATGCTTCATTCATGCTCACTGGCCTATGTTGTCAGGCTATAGCATGCTTCATTCATGTTCACTGGCCTATGTTGTCAGGCCATAGTATTGCTTCATTCATTCCTACTCACTGGCCTATGTTGTCAGGCCATAGCATTGCATCTTTACATCCCTACTCACTAGCCTATGTTGTCAAGCCATAGCATGCTTTTCATTCCTGCTCACTGGCCTATGTTGTCAGGCCATATCATTGCATCTTTACTCTCCTTCTCACTGGCCTATGTTATTAGGCCATAGCATTGCATATTTACATCCCTGCTCACTAGCCTATGTTGTCAGGCCATAGCATGCCTTTCATTCCTGCTCAACGGCTGCCTATGTTGTCGATAGCATTGCATCTTTACATTCTACTCTCAGCATGTTAGCATGTTTCATTCTATCCCATTCATGGCCTATGTTGTCAGGTTATTGTATAATTCATTCCTGCTCACTGGCCTATGTTGTCAGGCCATAACATGCTTTTCTTTCCCATTCGTGGCCTATGTTATCAGGCCACCATCTAGTTTAGATTTGCTGCTTTCAGGCCTATGTTGTCAAGCCACCATCTAGTTTAGATTTGTTGCTTTCAGGCCTATGTTGTTAGGCCACCATCTAGTTTAGATTTACTGCTTTTAGGCCTATGTTGTCAGGCCACCATCTAGTTTAGATTGACTGCTTTTAGGCCTATGTTGTCAGGCCACCATCTAATTTAGATTTACTACTTTCAGGCCTATGTTGTCAGGCCACTTACTGTTTTCAGGCTTATGTTGTCAGGCCACCATCTAGTTTAGATTTATTGCTTTTAGGCCTATGTTGTCAGGCCACCATCTAGTTTAGATTTACTGCTTTCAGGCCTATGTTATCAGGCCACCATCGAGTTTAGATTTACTGCTTTCAGGCCTATGTTGTCAGGCCACCATCTAGTTTAGATTTGTTGCTTTCAGGCCTATGTTGTCAGGCCACCATCTAGTTTAGATTTGTTGCTTTCAGGCATATGTTGTCAGGCCACCATCTTGTTTAGATTCTGCACCCTTGGCCTATGTTGTCAGGCCACTGCATGTTTTTATTTTCTACACCCTCGGCCTATGTTGTCAGGCCACTGCATGTTTTGATTTTCTGCATCCTCGGCCTATGTTATCAGGCCATCGCATTTTATTTTCAACATTTCGGCCTATGTTGTCAGGCCTCCCATACTTTAGCATCTTAGCATATGAGGTCGAGCCTCGTATGTCTTGTCTTCCACATCTTGTTATGTCGTGACGTGATCCTACGCAGCAGATTCCACCGCTTTAGCACAAAGAGGTTAACAAGGATCATTCAAAGATTACATAAGGTTATCAGGATATCTACCTCAGACATAATTGTTTACGTCTTTACCCATTTCTTATCACAATAACATAGATATTACTCCTCATATTATCTAATAAGAAAATGAGTAAAGAGGGGCAAACTATAAACACTCAATTATGTCCGAGGCCCATTTTAAGTCAATTAATGGATAAACCTAAGTTAAAAATTCCAAGAAATTCAAAATATATAAAGAACATAATTGAACAATGAAAACAACAGAAAAAGATGAAAATCAAGGTAAGCAAATAAAAAGCAAAAAAGAAAAATTGAAAAAAAGAAAAACAAAAAAGAAATTTTTAATAATAAATAATAAAAAACAACAATAATAAAAAATGATAAAGAAAAATTAAGGAAAAATAAAAAAAACATTAAAAAAACAAAAAATTAAAAAAATTAAAAATGAAAAACATTTTTAAAATAAAAAATAATAATAAATAAATAAAACTGAAAAATAAAAATTAATTAATTCAAGAAAATTAAGCAAAAAAATGATAAATAAAATCTGAAAATTAAAAAAAAATAAAATCTGGAAATTAAAAATAAATAAAATCTGGAAGTTAGAATAATAAATAAAATCAAAACTAAAAAATCAGAAACATAAAATTAAAAGCTAAGCAATTAAAAATCAAAAACATAAAAAATAACAAAAGTCAAGGGAAAATTGAAAAATTGGTAAAAGAAATAAAAATTTTAAAATAAAGATCAAAACTTAAAATCTGAAAAAATTAAAATAAAGAAAAAGTCTGAGAAATTAAAATAAAAAAATAAATCTGAAAATTAAAAGAAGAATAAAAATGCAGAAAAATTAAAATTTAAAAATAATAAAACTTTTAGAAAAATAATATAAAATCTGAAAAGGAGCGGAACTGCATGGAAAAAAAAGGCTCGAGAGGAGAACCAGATATAAAAAGAGGGGGACCAAGCAAAAAAAGGGGGTTGAAAATTTTTTCTGGGGAAGATTGAGAGGAGGCGATCCTTCAAACTTTCTTCTACAGTCTAAGACAATCCTCATAGCAGAAAGTACAAGAAGACTCATAGGAGATAGAACGTAAGCATCTCTCTCAGGAAAGGATTCCTCTGTTCTGGAAAAAGCGGAAGGGACGGTCAGCCTCTACCGATCGATGTCGTTCGCCCTTAAGCAAATTCTGCATACAAAAAGTCGAGATTTTGCTCTTTGAAACAATCCCCATATAGGAAAGTTAACGATAATCCTGATCCGGTTGAAAGAAAGATGACCTGATAGTCTTTAACTTCTTGGATGTGTAAATCTTGATTGTGTAACAATCGGTAGGGATGAAGTATGGTCATCTTGCCTTCTGGTGAGATGAAAACATTAACCCAATGAGACCGAGTATCTCTTCGTAAAGTAATGCATGACTGAACGTTTCTCGCCTCCGTTTCTCGTTCGCTTTCGTTTTTTTTTTCTTCACCAAATCATAGGGGTAGGTCCTGGTTATTCAACAAATGTGAAAGGATCGCAATGTCCTCAAAGAAAGGTTGAACAAGTCCCTCATGAATTCTAAATGGGTAGTAATCGACGCATACCTACAGTTTGGTAGTCTCGAAATAACAAGAAAACTAGATTAGCTCTTCCCCATGCAGTAACAATAGGCCCTGTGATCCCCTCATTATAAATAAAATTGATGAAAGCATGATCTACATAGATGTACCAAATTGCCCTTAACATTTTCTAAATTCCAAATATGTCCCTCAAGCCTCAATTACGAAATTGCCCCTGAGCGTTTCCTAAATTCCAAATATGTCCCTCAACCCTCAATTACCAAATTGCCTTTGAACATTTCCCAAATTCCAAATACATCCCTCAAGCCTCAATAACCAAATTGCCCTTGAACATTTTCCAAATTTCAGATATATCCCTCAAGCCTTAATTACCAAACTACCCCTTAGAAATTCCAGAATACCAATTTTGCCCCTCCAAAAAAAATTCCATAAAATCCAGAAAACTAATAAAAATTCCATAAAATCCAGAAAATTAATAAAAATTCTAAAAATCCAGAAAATTAATAAAAAATTCTAAAATCCAGAAAATTAATAAAAATTCTAAAAATCCAGAAAACTAATAAAAAATTCTAAAAATCTAGAAAATTAATAAAAAATTCTAAAAATCCAGAAAATTAATAAAAAATTCTAAAAATCCAGAAAATTAATAAAAAATTTCTAAATTCCATAAAATTCCTAAAGAATTCTAAAAATCCTAGAAAATTCACAAAAATTCTAAAAGTTCCTAAATAAATCATAAAAATTCTAAAATTCCTAAATAAACTCATAAGATTTTCAAATAAATTCATAAAAATTTTGTAATTGCTAAATAATTCATAAAACTCAAAAATTTATAGTAATTACAAAATTGCACCAAAGTCCTATTTTCAACTCCCATTACCTCAAAGCTCAAAAATGAAACTCTTTTATCCAACTCAAGTTTTCTTCTTACTCAAGAATCAATATCATTTGTAAATCTCTTTTCAAAACTTAAAGAATCTTTTTCTAAATATTTCGGGATTTTTAAGTCTCACGCAATGGGCACTAAATGGGGGGCTGACGGTTCACCTGCTGTCCAACATTTAGTAGTCTGTATAGGCCCCCGTGCTGCCGTAGCCGCCTCGGGTCTTGTGCATGAGTGGACTGAAGGTTCCTCTAAAAAATAAAAAGCCTTTAAAAAAAAACTTCAAATACACTTTTCAAAGCATCTTCGAAGGTCAAGCCTTTAAAACAAACCAGAACTACGTAAGCCTTGAGTTTCCCATTGCACCGGGGAATAGGTAGGAGTAGGATCAAGTCCTGTCAGGCTAACCTCCATCAAGTAATTCATTTCCATGCTAATTAAGGGATCAAACTATTTTCAAATAATTACACACTCGATTTAAGGGTACCATTCCTCGGAATGGGCGAGTCGGGTGCCTAACACCTTCCCCACTTGTAACCGACTCCCGAACCTAAATCTCTTCCTCGAGTCAGGGTTTTTCCAAATCTTTTCCCTTAAATAAAAATTTGGTGGCGGCTCCACATATATCAATAATAATTTCATTCTCAAATTTTTGCGAGTCCGTCGTCTCGTCGGAATTACGATTCCGACAAAGGCAAAGTCATGGTAGGATATGTGATTTGCATGGATTCTGCATGGTTTACTGTTACACCTACAGAGCCAACATTCGCATGGCTTTGCATGAGCATTCCTCGCTGTTTAATGTGAGCGGAGTAGAGACCTCCATGAGCCTTGAAATCTCTTGTAGGGCCATGACTGGGTACAAACATAGACCCGCCACTTATGATGACAAAAAAAAATGCCATTCACACTCGATTCATTTGACCATGGGCATATTCTGAAACCTGATCCTGCCTTGATTCTAGCTGGTGGATGGCGTGTAACATGTTCCTGTATGGTTCGAGGAGACCACAAGATGACCAGCCAAATGATGGGAGTCTTAGCATCTTCATTATGTCCAGTTGAGCATGATGCCATGCGTGCACACTAGGTAGCGGTTACTAATCTCATATGGCTTTTCGATGCTTTATCCGCCTTCTACATGTCTCCAATATAATAATAGTAGGGCAGAGCCAAAGACGTGAGATCCCTAACACTCGTTGAATACGCCCCATGAAGCCCCTGAGCATATTCGGTCAAAGTTATGCACCAACGATCGCGTGCTAGTTGAAGTGGTGCGACGCATGTAGCCATAGGGATGGGTTCGTCATCCTCCAGCATATAGGTACGCCATCACATCAATTCTCAGCAACCATACCTGCAGGAAGTCTCTAGGATAGGAATACCTCGTAAGCGATGTTTCTACGTATCCAGGCGCTCTGAATGTCCAAGGGTGATTGGTATAGGATGAGAATGACTTCCCCTTTTACTTCTCAATAGATTCACCATACCATAATCAATGTCCAGGAGATACCATAAGCATGCTATAGTTACGATATTCACAGGAGAGACGTACATCTTCATTTGCTCAAGTTTTGGAGTTCTCATTAGAATCGGGAATGATGGGATATAGAACCAGACGTGGCTAATGACTGAACTGAGTCTCGTGATTTCTTGCATGAGCCTTTCAAGAGCCAGGGTCTCCATGGCTTCTGCATGGGACACGACTCTCAGTGTGTGGCGTCCCACTATTTCCTCTTACTAAATGAGGAATCAAGAGCTAAAACAAGTACGATCCCTTCACTGCCCCCAACTTTTCTGTGTGTCATTACGTGAGAAATTGTCGCACGCTTACCCGCGCAGACCTTGGTGGGAAAGTAGCTTAATGGAAGTACCTACCGAAATTGCACGAAAGGTCGCTAAACCACGATAGGTCCCTCTTGTTACCGTTGGTAAAATTTTCTGCCTTAGGAGGTGCATTTAGCTTGGTTCTAAAAGGGGTACACCGCACCACAGATGGCATATGACCCAAATTCGCAAAAGATAGAAATTGGTTCGTCGCGTTCCTACGTAAACAAAGCCCATGCAACCCCTAACCCAGAGTTATATCAATACAGGATAATAAAGCTAGTGGGTCCTGTGGCATTAGAATTAGCCAACAAGACCCTCGCTAGCCGCATGTAATGGTCCATATAAGGGATAAGACATTGGGCCTTGTAATTTGAACTATGCAGGGAATGTATGCTCAACCAATTGGGCCCCCTCCCATACCCTTATAGTCACTGGATGCATTTTTAGAAGATCAAAATGGGACCAGATGTTAAAGCATCGAACGATTTGCTGGGAGTGCATGCCAAAAGGTAAGACCCACGTCAGGCCATGCAGTATAGTACATTAGTGGATCTACACGCTTGAATTATCGGGATAATAATTAATCTTGGTTACGGATTATAATGCCTAAGATTGGCTCAGCTGGTTGGCGCGTCGGAGGTTCATCCAAGCCACATTGGGTTCAAATCTCACACACAATACTTTTGGAATTACCACATATTCAACTGGGCCTCTCTATTCTTATTGGGCCCCTTTAATCTTCGATTTTCCTAGATCGACCATAACCCCCATCTTATAGACTCAAGTGATGAAAGTTTGTATAGGCTAAAGGTGAGCCAAAGTTCAACAAATCAGCCATATCAAAAGACCAATCGGGCCGCGTCATTTGCATTTTCCATATGAGCCGTATAAAATTAAAATCGATTTTCCAATGGCCTTCACAATTAATCTATTTAACTTTCCGTCCAATTCACTCTGACCCAATCAAATTTAACTCTTTCTCTTTAAAATTCAAGCCAAACATCCCACTTAAGATCTAATTCTTTCCTTCAAAGATGAGGACCAGTCTACATTTTTCTCTCAATTAAACCTAATTAGCAAATTATCCTACTGCCCCTAGGGATTCCATAAAATCCCTATTCTGTCCCTGCTGAGACCAGATTACTCTAATGCCCCTGATCATTCCACAAAATGCCTATTCTGTCCCCAAATTCCAAAAATCCATAAAAACTCCAGAAATTCCAAAAATTAATAAAAAAAAAATTCATAAAAATTCCAAAAATCTATAAAATTCCAGAAATTCCAAAAATCCATAAAAAATACAGAAAATCATAAAAATTAATGAAAATTCAGAAATTAATAAAAATTTCCAAAATTACTAAAAATTAATAAAAATTCAAAAATTAATAAAAATTTAAAAATTAATAAAAATTCCAAAATTAATAAAAATTTCAGAAAATTCAATAATTAATAAATAATTCTGTAAAACCCCAAAATTAATAAACAATTCAGGAAAATTCCATAATTCCCAAGTGATTCATAAATTCCTAAGAATCATAGGAACACTAAGATTCCTAAATGAATTCACAAAATTATCAAGTATTTTCATAAAATTCCTTAATTGGTAAATTCCCTCTAAAATTTCTATATTTACTTGTGTCTTGTTTTTTTATTCATCGCTTTTCCAAATAAAATCTTGTTTTGCGATTCTTAATCTCACGCGACGAGCTCTAAGCACGAACTGGTATCTTTTTCTACTGTTCGTTGTTTAGAGATTCGTATGGCTCCAAGTGCATCCGTAGTTGTCTTGGGCCTTGTGCATATGTGGATTAGGGTTGCCTTTCCTTTTTTACAAAATAAAAACCTTGCTCATTTTATTCATCATTCTTCAAAAATAAAAATCTTGTTTTTGCAATTCTTAATCTCACGCGACAAGCTCTAAGCACGAACTGGTAGCTTTTTTTGTTGTTCGTCGTTTAGAGATTCGTATGGGCCCAAGTGCAGCTGTAGTTGTCTTGGGCCCTGTGCATATGTGGATAGGGATTGCTTTTCTGAAATATCTTTCAAAATAATTAAAATATTTTCAAATATTACTTTCCAAGTAGCTCCGAAGGTCAAGCCTTCGAGCGTCGTTCAAACACTCTTTTAAACACTTTCGAAAAGTCAAGCTTTCCAAACATAACCAGAACTACGTAAGCCTTGAGTTTCCCATTGCACCGGGGAATACGTAGGACCAGGATCAAGTCCTGTTAGGCTAACCTCCATCAAGTATTTATTTTCACTCTAATTAAAGGGATCAAACCATTTTCAAATAATCACACACTCAGCTTAAGGGTACTGTTCTTCGGAACGGGCGAATAGGGTGCCTAACACCTTCCCCATTCGTAACCGACTCCTTGGGTTAGCCAGTTACCCCTGATAGAATTTGCTTACAACAACAATTACCATGTCTAAACACCCAATTATGTCTGAAGCCCCTCATTTTTAAAATTAAGCAAGTAAATAGTAAATTAATAAAGAGACCATTAATAAAGTAAATAAATATTTAAATAAACAATGAATGAAAGGGAAATGTTGGAAAAAGCTAGAAAAAGGATAAAAATAGAACAAACAAAACTACAAAAAAATCAAAAGAAAATAAATAGCAAATAAGGGTTGAAAAAGAAAAAAAAATTAATTCAAAATAAACCTGGAATGAAAAAGAGAAAATTTGAAAACAAAAAAAATCAAAAAAAGAATTAAAAATAGAAAAAGAATGAAAAAAACAGAGAATAATAAATTAGGAAAATAAGAAAAAATCAAAATAGAAAAAATAACAATACTAAATTAACACATGGAAAAAAGGAGGAAAGGAATAAAACCTGAAAAATAAATTAAAAATAAAAATAAAATAAAGAAAAAAAAGGAGAAGAATAAAAGGAAATTAAAAATAAAAAGAAATAGTAAAATGAAAAGGCGGGATGGGGGCGCCAAAAATTTGAAAAAGAAAGGACCCTTAGTATAAAAGTAGAAAAGGGGGAAAAAAGGGGGTCACTTTGAGTTTTTTTTTTTTTGAAAAAAGAAAGAAAAAGGGGGAAGGGATTCACGACGTCAATTTTCTTTGAAAAGAAGAGGGAAAATGGAGCAAAGATGGAAAAGACCGATAGTGGTAGGAAGAAGACGCAAAGCATAATTCAGGCGTACGGAGATTGTAAAATTTTCTCAATCTCGAATGGATCTATAACCAGTAGAATCAACTAGGTAGAAGAATAGTCTTAGCATGAATCCTGTCTGGGCTAGGGGGTCATGTAGGTTGAGAAATATGTGCAGGGGAAAGAAGAGGACACATAGCGTGTGCAAGCTAGGCCAGGTAAGGTGAACAGAATACAAGAAGCCAGGGTATCAAGCGTTGACACCATCTCAGCTCTCGTTAGGGGTCTAGTCCGAAAGTTGGTGGTATCTATCTTGAATTATAGTTACAAATGAGGTTCTGTTTGCCTTCGCACATGAACTGATCGGGTCCACGTCAAGATTACCCGGGACCTGTAGTCTCTCCTTGGAGCTCAATCGCATGAGGGAGCCCTTGCAATTTCTAGAACACTTAAGTCACATGCTCAAGCAGTGTACATCTTGCTGGAAGATAGATGTAGTATTGATGGAATCGTAGAATCAAGCGCGCTCGACTAACGGTGCATAAGCCAAATTCACACTCGGTTTGTAAGGCCATATGGAGACTCCACATGCACACGAGCTCGAGCAGACCTTGAGGCATATGGACGCTATTGGCCATGAGTGACTTGGGGGCACAGAGTCTCGCAGGCCAAGATATTGTGGTGAGTGAATGGAAGTGCTTTGGTGCCTACCAAGAAGTAACACCGCCAGGCACGACACTTTTGCAGTATTTGTCTTCAAGAGATTTGTGACCTCTAGAAGGTACAGGGCATGAATAAGGCCTTGCACTTGTCATCGTCCCTACTCCTATTTTTGAGTTTGCCCATACAGAGAAGAACGGGCGACCATGCGCTCAAAAGCAAATGACCAGCCCCCACAAAAGAGAGGAGTTGGCTCCGCAAATTCCTACGTGGATAAGGTCTAAGCATGCTTCCGTGCTGGGCATTCGAAGAACAGAAACGGAAAAACATAGGCGAGGGGGTACCCTAAACCATAGACACCCTGTTCATTGATTCCAACCACACAGGTACAACTATAAGGCCCTATACAAGTAGGCAGCATGGCTATATCTCGTGAGGGTCAAGATCTAGCGTAGGTGATGGCCAACGATACCCACTGAGAACATGTGTTGGTGGTCTTGGGCTTCCAAGCAAAAAAACAAGTGCATATATGCACCCCCTGCCTACGTTGAGAAAACCAAATCAAGAAGTCACCACCAGAGAGGGCATTTGAATTGCTCACAGCACCGCGAGGACCAAGGGTACCCATATGGAGGTGCAATACTCTGTGTACGTCATGAACTCTCCTCACCTTTGAGCACCGATCTTTGGAAAGGTCAGCGTCGCACTATCCAGGGATGCCAACTTTAGCTAGAGCCATGGACCGTTCTTACAGGCCAAGAGGGCAGGCTCATACTGTTCCTACATGGTTCAATCCTCTAGAGAGTCATGCCCCAAAATACTAGGCTCCATGCACAGCAACTCCAGGACCTTCTCTGAACAGATCTTAATTGTTCTAAAATGGTGAATCCATCACTCAAGACGTGAGTTCCTGGCTGTGAGCAATTAAGGAAAAAGCCAAATTTCGAGCCTTCAACGAAAACGACATGTGTGCATACGGGCCAAGGTACGCCTACTCACTAAGGTCTTGGACATCCCCAAGAGAGCGTTTATTAGACCCATGCAAGACACGCACAGGCTGTAATTCCACGCCACCGAAGCGTCCTTTAAACTTAATCAAGGGCTTTAGAGATCCAAATGAAGGACTGGCTTAGTGGTTGAGCCGCACGTGCGCGACCCCCTGGCCCCAGGATTGATTCCTGCCGCTTACTACTTTATGTTATTTTAAATGGTGGGGCATCATTGGGCCACCCTTGCCCAGTTCAATATAAGCAGCAACAACCCCTGCCACGTCTAAACCGAGCCGCCTTCCCCAAGCCGTCTAGCCTCCAAGCCTTCTTCAAGCCGTCTAGCCACCAAGCCTCCTCAAGCCACTCCTAAGCCTCTCCAAATCAAAATGAAGCCATGTTGAAGCCGTGCAAATTTCCAGAAATTGTAAATTGGCCCCTGTACTTCCAAAATTATAAATTGGCCCTTGTACTTCCAAAAATTACAAATTGGCTCCTATACTTCCAGTAATTACAACTTGGCCCCTGTACTCTTATTAATTACAAATAAGCCCCCATACTTCCAGTAATTAAAAATTGGCCCCCATACTTCTAGTAATTATAAATTGGGCTCTACACTTCCAGCTATCACAATCCCGTCTAATTCCTTTTTGCCACTTTCAAATAAAAACTCGTTTGGAATCTCTAGTCTCACTTAGAATTCATATGGACCCTAGTTTTCTTAGACCCTATGCATATGTGGACTAAGAATCCTTTTCAAATAACCTCAAGAAAAATTCTTTGGTTATCAGTCTCACGTAATGAACGCTAAGCACGAACTGGTAGCTTTTTCTGATGTTCGATGTTTAGGAATTCATACGGGTCTCAAGTGCAGCCGTAGTTGTCTTGAACCCTGTGCATATGTGGACCGAGGATCCTTTTGTAAATAATTTCAACAAAAAATCCACTTTAGAATCTCTATGTCTCACGCGACGAACCCTAAGCACGAACTGGTAGGTTTTTCTGCTGTTCGGGGTTTAGAAATTCGTATGGTTCCCAGTGCAGCCGTAGTTGTCTTGGATCCTGTGCATATGTGGACTAAGGATTATCCTTAAAATATTTTCAAAATACTTTAGCCATTTTCAAATATTGCTTTTCACGCAGCTCCAAGGGTTAAGCCTTCAAGCACCATTTACTTTCAAAATACTTCTTTCCGAGCACCTCTGAAGGTCAAGCCTTCACAAACCAGAACTACGTAAGCCTTGAGTTTCCCATTGCACCGGGGAATACGTAGGAGGAGGATCAAGTCTTGTCAGGCTAACCTCCATCAATCTATTTATTTTCACTCCAGTTAAAGGGATCAAACTATTTTCAATAAATTACACACTCAGTTTTAGGGTACCGTTCTTCGAAACGGGCGAGTAGGGTGCCTAATACCTTCCCTATTCGTAACCAACTCCCGAACTTCGAATCTTTTCCTTGAGTCAGGATTTTTCCAAATATTTTTCCCTTAAATAAAAATTTGGTGGCGACTCCACACAAATCAAAATAAAATTCTATTTTAAAATTTTAGCGGGTTCGTCATCTCGTTGTAATTATGGTTGCGACACCATGCTAGCATAGGGATGGCATCCTATGAAGCTTTGTATGGTAGAAAGTGTCAATCGCCATTGTGTTGGCATGAAATTGGGGAGCAAAGCTTGTTAGGTCCAGATTTAGTCAAGCAAACCATAGAACAAATTAGAAAGATCAAAGATAGGATTCTTACCTCTCAAAGCAGACAAAAGAGCTATGCCGATAAGAGAAGAAAAACCTTTAGAGTTTGCAGTGGGAGAACATGTGTTCTTGTGGATCTCACCTACCACTGGTATAGGCAGAGCCATAAAGTTAGGAAGCTAAGTCCTAGGTTTATAGGTCCATACGAAATTCTTAAAAGAGTTGGGCCAATTGCTTATCAAGTGGCTCTTCCGCCAAATTAGGCAAATCTTCATGATGTCTTCCATGTATCTTAGTTACGTAAATATAATCCCGATCCCGGTCACGTTATTGAGTCAGATACAATACAATTAAAGGAAGACTTAACAATAAGTCTCGAACCAAGAAAGATTTTGGACAAAAAACAAAAGCAGTTGAAGAGTAAGACAGTACCCTTGGTACAAGTGGTCTGAGGAAAAGGGAAGATGGAAGAATAAACATGGGAGCTTGAAGCAGAAATGAGGAAAGTCTACCCGCAGTTATTTGCAAGTACGAAATTTTGGGGACAAAATTCTTTTTAAAAGGGGGGAGAAATGTAACATCCCAATTTTTCTATGATAAATGTTTAAGGCTACAAATAGTTTCTAGAATAAAAATAGGTGAAATTAGGAGCAAAAATCAGAGAAATTAGGAAGTTTGGTGCAAATGACGAAAATGCCCTTCGAAAACCCCGAAAATGACCAAAATGCCCCTAGGAGCTGTACTTTTTGCACAAAGCTAGTCAGTTCCCATAAAAATAGCAAACGACCTTAGATCAACATGGGAACGAACCAAAAATTCTTAGAATTGTAAGAGGAATAATTTGGGAAATTTTCCAGGTAATGCTGAGAAAAATTACGAAAATGCCCCTAGAAGGCCGGAGAGGGCAGGATAAGGTGATAAGCATGCAAAGAGTGGGCTCCACACCCATGTGCACGAAATGCAACAGCTGTAAAGGTGGTGGTGAGTCACCAAAATGACGTCAACCAAGTCTTCCACAAAAAGACAAAAGTGAAGAGTAAAAAGGTTACTTTAACCATGGTTAAGACTAACTAACCTTGGTTAATTAAAAGTAAAGCATGCTTAGGTTAAATTAATCATAAGAAGAGGAAATATCAGCTTAATTAACACTAATCTAAGCCTAAAAGGATAATTCCTTCAATTTTGATTTATTTTGAAAAATAGCAAAAATCTAAGCAAAATTACCAAAATACCCCTAAGTACAAAACTAATTCCACTTGGCCCATAAGAGTCCGAATTTTTTGGGTCCCTTGGGACCCCATTTGATTCATATTTCTCAGCTTAGAAACTCATCAAAATCCTCTCCATTCTCTCCAAGCTTGCCATAACTCCAAAACACCCAAAACTTACACTGTAAGCCTAAGTCTTCATCTTTAAGACTTAAGCTATATTAAAGCTATAAACACTTAAGCCCCACCACCATCCTTTGTCCACGTCTGAAGAAAACCAAAGGGGATGCAAGGCAGCCTTTAAAGCACACAAAAACACTAAGGAGGTCTTCAACAAGTAGGATCTTTCTACTTGTCTTTTTTATGCTTTTAACTTGTCTTTTTATGGTGTGCTTGTTTGTTTTCAAGCATCTTTTCTCCAAGATCTGTTTGTATTCTTTTATTTTCACTTGTGAGGGTTTAAAATTTTATTTTAACCGTTCAAAATCAGCCCCACCCATTTTTAGTGATTTTTGAAAAGAAAAACAAAGTTTGTTCGGTTAAAAGTGCTTCTAAGGCACTTAGAAGAAATTTAATCGGTGGGTTTTGTCTTAAAATTACTTTTGAAGCTTTGATCAGTTTTATACTCTCATGAGAATGGTTTTTGAAGCTTATTTGAAAGAGGAGATGTGGATCGTGGAGTAGATCATGAAGATCTACCCTTTTAATGCTTGAGAAAAGTGATATGTTGCTTGTTTTGATGATTAAGTTTTAATATTGTGATTTATCTCTTGTGATGAGTTTGTGATAATTTCTGTGCTGGATATGCACCTCTGATTATGTATGTTAAGAGGTGGAATAAAGTTATGTAATAAGTTCCAAAGGTTTCCTTTGGACATTAGTTACAAGGTTACCACGCAAAAGATGTAATTTGTAGCCCAAAAGTGGGTAAATCTTTGTATGGCACCCTAGACTCATCATGGCCAGCACTTAAGCATCAAAACATGGATGAAATAAGCATGGACCAGAGGCAAGAGGGGCTGGACAAACCTAACACAACTGAACCAAGTTGGTGTGAGATGGAAGATTTGAAGAAATTACCTTGGCTAACCAAGGAAGGCTTTTGGCCACAACTCCCAAGCAAGCTTTAGTTTCGTTAAAATATTTTTCTAAGTAACTAAAGCTCTGAAATAAGGTTTTAAATGAACTAAATCAACCTTTAAACAAAGTTAAACAAAACATAAATGAGTTAAAAACCTCTAGGAGTGCATTCGGCCACCCTAGAGAGATTTTGGCAAAAAAAAATGCGCTTAAAAAGTGATTAAGGAAAAATAAAGTATTTTCAACAAGTAAATAACTTATTTGGAGGTTTAATCATTATTTAAAAGGTTAAGTTTCAGAATATATGGCCTAGGTAAGCTTAGGGAAAAATCTCAAAATTACTAAGTGATAAAATTTTCAAATAAGCTTAAAATGGGTAACTAGGAAATCTACCATAACTTAAGCAAGGGTAAATGTCAAATTCGGCCATGCCATTAAATTTTAGGTAAAAATAATTAACATTAACTTATAGTATGTCAATTCTAAAGTTTAAACTTGGCCCCTCAGTAAAGGTCAACTAGGATTAGGACTTAAGTCAACTAGGGTTAGGAAGAAGGAAACCCTAAACCTAAAAGAGTGGCATTCGACCACTTAGTAGTTAATTAACTTAAAGGAGGTTTTAATTTTCAATTAGGGTTAATTAAGGACCATTTTTATGTGAATAGGACTAATTTAAAGTATGAAAAAGTTTTAAGGTGGATAAAGAGACCTATTGATTTTTTTAGGCAAATGATTTTGTGGTGAAGAAGGAAATTGTAGAAACCTAAGTCTAGGAGGTTGGAATTCAGCTACCATGTTTTAAATTAACTAATAATGAGTTTCAATCCTTAACTAGGCCCAAATAATGACCTAAATATGTAAGCAAAATATAATTAAGGTGTATGAAAGGTGGAATTTGAGGAAGTAGGTCATTCGTCCATTTAGGAATAAATTGTCCTAGAAGATTAATTAATTTCTACTTAGATATTATTTGGTTTGGAATAAAAGAGACTTTAAAAGTTTAAGAGTTAATTAGGCCTAATTATTTAGGTAGTACAAAGGAGAACATAAGGTAATATTTTTCAAAGGATTTATTAGAGGCATGATTAAGAAGGATGGATATGACTTAAACTGGAAGTTAGAAGTTCACTAAGTAATTTGATCATGACATACCGTAATGAGAAGAAGTTACAAAAGATTTATGAATACTTAATACTTGACTTAGAATAATTAGGATATGCATAAGACTTGAACAAAAGAGAACAAAAAGAGAAAAGAACTTGAAAGGTGCCATTCGGCCACCTAGATTAAGATGCTACGACGTAACATCTTAATGAACAAATATAAATTTGAGAAAAGGAAAGGATGAGAGGTAACTTAGAAGGATGAGTGATGTAAGTCCTTTGTGTGATTTCAACATCAAACCAAATTAAAGCATTAGATTGGTAGTGTAAATGTGACATTATGCTTTGTTATTTACCAATCAAATTTCATTATTAGTTATGAATGCTCACTATCTATGAATAAATAAATGATGGATGCTCATGAATGAGAAAGGAAGATGATCATGTATGAGATTGTTATATGTTGATGATTGAGATGAAAATTCGAAACCTATATGTGCATTCCATATTGGTTGGAAATTTTTTTGAGCATGCATAAATTATTTGGAAGCCACTAAAATGAACTTAAAAAGATTAAGGGATCACTAAAGCAAACGTTATATGAAAATGTAATGCTACTCTCTTTGTGCCTTATGCGCACTAGTACCCAGACAGACCTAAAAAGCTCTACTGAAGAGAAGCCTAAAGTTGCTTCTAGGAGACTTAAGTTTCTCCAAGAAATCCTTCTACTGTGAAGACTTAAGTTTCTTCACCAAGTTTTAAGGTGGTGACGACCACCCCGGAATGAGCTCATATCCTTAAGTTTTTAGTAGGAGGTGGGAGTAGAGTCAGCGAGAAGATATTGTTTGGAAAAATTTAATACATGTCTATGTCTAATTGTTTTCTCCCAAAGATGGTGAAACTAGATTCATAAAGTGTCCCAAAGGTTGGACAAAAAAATATTAAAGACAAATAAAAGTAGTAAAGAACAAAGTTTAAGACATGGAATAATTGTATGTCAAATGATATCTTATGTGTGATCCCAAAGTTAGGAATGTTAATGAGAATGTATGTTGAGATGCCACATTTTATGAATGATAAGAGAAATGCATATTTAAGCACTCAGATGTATGTTTGATAATAAAATGAATCCACTTCAAAGAAATGTTTACAAAGAATTAAAAGTAACCTTTTATGCAAGAAATGATTTTTTGAAATAAACTGAAGTGGTTGGGATTTAGGTGATGACATTAGAACTAAGTAAAAAGCCTACTGAGAAACTTAGTTTCTCGTTCCTACTTCTTCCCACTTTCTTCCCAGATATTCCGGACGTTGTTCGTCATGGTAGCAGATCACGTACTTGAAGAGGATGTGAGGCACTCTATTTTGAAGAATGTGTACATCGCACTAATGTCAAAAAAAAAAAATGGATGCGAGCATCCTAACTACTAATATGTAGTATTAGCTAACTTATGTATAAATATTTTATAATAGTTGTAAGTTTATGGTTTGTAATAACTACATGATAAGGCCCATGGGCCTATGACTTATGGTATGTATGAAATGTTATGTAGAATTATTGTGTGACATGTGTGTTATGATTGAATCTTCTTTATTTATTAAAGGAAAATGATAAACGAAAAGAATAATATAAACGCTTAGTATTCCTAAGGTTTTAAACATATGTAGAAATCCGCTTAATGATTTATTTTACCGCTACGCACGTTTTATCGACGAGGCTTGCAGTTTATATCAAACAGTTTTAATAATAAAAAATAAAATTACCGTATTTACATATAAGTATTTTCTAAAATGAATTCCGCATCATGAGATAACAAACTAAAAATGGAACCGAATGATCGACTTAAGCGTGAAATCGGTATTCGTTTTTAGGGTGTTATATTAATCCCATTTTAAGCCCATTTTGGCCAAAATCTCTCTAGGGTGGCCGAATGCACTCCAAGAGGTTTTTAACTCATTTTTGTTTTGTTTCACTTTGTTTAAAGATTAATTTAGTTCATTTAAAACCTTATTTCAGAGCTTAAGTTACTTATAAAAATGTTAACGAAACTAAAGCTTGCTTGGGAGTTGTGGTCGAAAGCCTTCCTTGGTTAGCCAAGGTAATTTCTTCAAATCTTCCATCTCACACCACCTTGGTTCAGTTGTGTTAGGCTTGTGCAGCCCCTCACGCCTCTGGTCCATGCTTATTTCATCCAAGTTATGATGATTAGGTGCTGGCCATGATGAGTCTAGGGTGCCATACAAGGATTTTAGCCACTTTTGGCTACAAATTACATCATTTTCTTGGTAGCTTACTAACTAATGTCCAAAGGAAACCTTTGGAACTTATTACAAAACTTTATTCCATCTCTTAACATGCATACTCAGAGGTGCAGATCCATCGCAGAGGTCATACCAAACTCATCACACAAGAAAATCACAAGGTTAAAACTTAAGCATAAAAACAAGCATGAAAATAACAACATAATATATTTTTCCAAGCCATGAAGAGTAGATTTTCATGATCTACTCCAAGATCCATAAATCCTCTTTCAAATAAGCTTCAAAAACCTTTATCATGAGAGCATAAAACTGACCAAATCTTCAAAAATAATTTTAAAACAAAACCCATCGATTAAATTTCTTCTAAGTGCCTTAGAAGCACTTTTAACCGAACAAACTTTGTTTGTATTTTCAAAATCACTAAAAATGGGTGGGGATAATTTTGAATGGTTAAAATACAATTTTAAACTCTCATAAGTGAAAAGAAGTAGAAGATAAATAGATCTTGGAGAAAAGATGCATGAAAGAAAACAAGCACACCATAAAAATACAAGTTAAAAGAATAAAAAGACAAGTAGAAAGATCCTATTTGTGGAAGACCTCCTTAGTCTTTTGTGGGGATTCAAAGGCTGCCTTGGGTCCCCTCTGGTCTGCTCTGTAAGTGGACAAAGGATGGTGGTGGGGCTTTAGTTTTTATGGCTTTAATATAGCTTAAGTCTTAAAGATGAAGACTTAGGCTTAAAAGTGTAAGTTTTGGGTTTTTTCAGTTATGGTAATCTTAGACAGAATGGAGAGGATTTTGATAAGTTTCTAGGCTGAAACATCTGAAGCAAATGGGGTCCCAAGTGTCCCAAAAAATGTGAACTCTTATGGGCCAAGTGGAATTAGTTTTGCACTTAGGGGTATTTTGGTAATTTTGCCTAGATTTTTCCTATTTTTCAAAATAAATCAAAATTCAAGGAATTATCCTTTTAGGCTTATATTAGTGTTAATTAGGCTGACATTTCCTCTAATTATGATTAATTTACCCTAAGCATGCTTTACTTTTAATTAACCAAGATTAATTAGTTTTAACCTTGGTTAAAGGAAACTTTTTATTCACTTTTGTCTTTTGATGGAAGACTTGATTGACATCACTTTGGTGACTCATCACCACCTTTCTAGCTGCTGAATTGTGTGCGCATTGGCGTGGGGCCCACTCTTGGCATGCTTATCACATTATCTTGCCCTCCCGGCCTTCCAAGGGCATTTTCATAATTTTTCTCAACATTGCCGGAAAATTTCCCAAATTGTTCCTCTGACATTTCTAAGACTTTTTGGTTTGTTCCCATATTAATCTAAGGCTGTTTGCTATTTTTATCGGAACTGACTAGCTTTGTGGAAAAAGTATAGCTCTCAAGGGCATTTTGATCATTTTTCGAGGTTTTCAAAGGGCATTTTCGCTGCTTCTCAGGTTTCTAAATTTTTCTCACTAATTTTAACCACACATGATGTTTATAATCCCTTTAGGATGTATTATACTTGTATTTCCATTTTTCTGGATCATTATTCGAGTTGCCCAGATGTAGGGGCATTTTCATCATTTGCACCAAACTTCCTAATTTCTCTGCTTTTGGCTTCTGATTTTACCTACTTTCATTCTAGAAACTATTTGTAGCCTCAAACATTTGTCATAGAAAAATTGGGATGTTACACAAAAAATCTGTCCAATTTGATCTTATCCCAATGACCTACACTGAACTGCTACCTCACCTAATCCAAAACTATATAGTCGCTCCTTACCCTTTAAAGCCTCAAGAACCACCATTTCCTAAATGGTATGGTCCAAATGCTAGGTGCGAATATCATGCAGGGTTCATTGGTCATTCAATCGAAGATTGCCAAGCCCTGAAGCATAAGGTGAGAAGCCTAATTAATGCAAAATGGCTAGATTTTGGAAAGTTCGCTCCTAATGTGAGAAATAATCCATTGTCAAAACATGAGAGCCCATCAACTAGCTGAAAGAAATTGGGTCAAGAATTACTTAATGGTGGTGCATTGGGAGAGCTAGACCCACATGTTAAATCATCCAAAGATTTTCATACTTTTCAAAATCAATCTTTTGTAACAAATTTCAATGAGAAATACAAAAAATTACATTTTTCACATTGCTTGGGCATGTGTTTTACATCATTGACTTCCCCTCTTAAAATTATCATTCCTTCTATGATTGAATCCATTTCTCATTCTATATCCAAATAATAAATACCTGTTTGTGACAATGTCGGTGCTGTAATAAATAATTTTGAGCATCTCATTAATCAAATTCAAAGAGAAAAATCAAATGAGGAAGCAGAATAAAAAGATCGAAATCCAACAAGGAATTTCAAACCATAAAGGGCACTCCATTATAATTCCTTTCAATAAATATCTTGTCCAACAAAAAATTAAAAAATATGCCGCTGGATCGAAAGTTCAAATCCAGGAAAAATATAGGGATGCAGAATAAATCCGCTAAATTGAAAGTCAAAATAATCCAAGAGAATAAATCTGACTAAAAAAAAATTAAAAAATTGAAAGTCAAAAACCCAAAAATAATCAAGCAAAAACCAATAGAAGATCGGAAAAACCCCTAAAAAAAAAATAATCCAGGCAAAAAGGAAGGTCAAAAATAAAATAATAATAAACAAAGTCATGAAAAAGGTCTTACTTGATTAAAATTCCAAAAATAATCCAAGTTGAAAGCAAAATCAAAGGTCAAAATTTCAAAACAAAAGAGGTTGAACACCCTCAAAGGGCGGCCTAGGAAAAAGTTAGAAAAAAAAAGCCTACTAGGTCAAAAGCCCTCAAAGCTAGGCAAAAGTTAGGCAAAGAAAAAGCCTTCAAAAACCTTCAAAGGCGACCTAGGAAAAAGTTAGGGCACACAAATGAAAGGCTCACTAGGCCGGAAACCCTCAATGGCGGCCTACGCAAAAGTTACGACACAAGCAAAAGGCCCACTAGGTCAAAAATCTTCAAAGGAGACCTAGGCAAAAGTTAGGGCACATAAACAAAAGCCCGCTAGATCGAAAACCCTCCAAGGGTGGCCTAGGCAAAAATTAGGGCACTCACACAAAAAGCCCGCTAGGTCGAAAACCTGCAAAGGCGACCTAGGAAAAATTGGGGCAAAAAATAGACCTACTGGGTTCAAGACAAAAAAAGTGATCAAGACAAAAGTTATGGTTGATCAAAAATTCAAGTACAGTTCAGCTCTTCTGCACCTCACATTTCAAAACTGGGGCAAATTTTTTTTTTTTTTTTGCCATGTCTCAAAATTTGATTAATTCGACAATCAAAATTCTGAAAAGCAGCATTGGCATTTTTCATCAAAAGGTGCCATTCGGGCAATCGAACCCACATCTTTCATCTCTCCCAAATACGCTACCCTAAACCTCACATATAAAACCCGCCTATCTCCCCCCATTGAGTATCCAAAATCACTTTGTACACATCGCAATGGTGCACATGCCAAAAAGAAATATGAAACATGTAAAAATGAAAAAGATTAATTTTGAAAAGTCATGACAAATTGGATGAATCCTCAATCATCGCAACATGGCATGACTGTTTCCCAAAGAGTCATCCTCCTGCCAACTATAATTCCACTAAAACCAAAGGAGTGTGTCTTACTCAACAATGTTGACCAGCACATTGGTGTTAAAGATATTGAAAAGAAAATTTCAAAGCTGACCAAAAAGCCAAGAAACAGAGTCAGTCCAACTCATCTTGAATCTTGGTTCCCTTTATACCAACTATAAGGTTGTCAAGAAAGGAAAATGTCAAAGAAAAATCAAATATGGAGCCCTAAAGTTTTTAAACCATCTCATCGCATGCATTCATCCCATAACATTCATTTCATGGTATTTGACTAGATAATCATTTCAAGCATCAAAAAGCAATAAATAAGTTAAAAACATCTTGTCACCTAGCACTCATTCAAGCATTGCATAAATCATTCCAAATATTTACCAAAAATGTCAAAACTCGGTGTCAATATCCCAAACAAATATTTAAAAATTACTGAAAAATCAAGATCAGAATAGTGAAAAATGTACATTTGCCCAGAAAATTCAAATTGGGGCATTCCCCAATTTTTGAAAAAATCAAGATTAAAACTGGGGCAAACATTTGCCTAAAGAATTCAAATCGGGGCAATCCCTGATTTCTCAAAAAATTAGGATTAAAACTGGGGCAAACATTTGCCTAAAGAATTCAAATCGGGGCAATCCCTGATTTCTCAAAAAATTAGGATTAAAACTAGGGCAAACATTTTCCCTGAGAATTCAAATCGGGGTAATCCCCGATTTCTCAAAAATCATCTCAAAATTGGGGCAATCGCCAATCATTCAAAAATCATCTCAAAACTGGAGCCATCATTTTCCGAGAGAATTCAAATTGGGGCAATCCCTAATCTCTCAAAAATATAATCTCAAAATTGGGGCAAACATTTTCCCATAAAGAATTCAAATTTAGGGCAATCCCCAATTTCTGAAAAACCAAGATTAAAACTAAGGCAAACATTTGCCCAAAAAAATTTCGCTTGAGGTGATCCTCAATTTTAAAAAGAAAATTCAAACTGGGGCAAACATTTGCCCATGAAAATTCAATTTGAGGCAATTCTCAATTCCAAATCAAAATTCAAACTAGGGTAAACGCCTGCCCATAGGAGTTCAAATTGACGAAATTCTTAATTTCCAATCAAGATTCAAACTAGGGAAAACGCTTGCCCAGAAAAATTCAAATTGAGGCAATCCTCAATTCCAAATCAAGATTTAAATTGGGGCAAGCATCTACCCAAATGAATTCAAATTAAGGAAATCCTCAATTTTAAAAAAAATCTAAACTGGAGCATAATTGTTTGCCCAAATTTCTTCAAGAGAAAGTAATTATCAATTGCTAAAAAAAAAAAACCTTCAAGTTCAAGACAAAATTAGCAATTTATTTAAATTAATTCAAGATAAACAAATTTCTGTTGCAACCGTAATTACGACGAGACGACGAACTCGCTAAAATTTTAAAAATAAATTTTATTTTTATGTGGAGTCGCCACCAAATTTTTATTTCAGGGAAAAATATTTGGAAAAAACCCTGACTCGAGGATGAGATTCGAAGTTTCGGAGTCAGTTACGAATGGGGAAGGTGTTAGGGACCCCACTCGCCCGTTCCGAAGAACAGTACCCTTAAACTGAGTGTGTGATTATTTGAAACTTGTTTGATCTCTTTAATTAGCGTGAAAATAAATACTTGATGGAGGTTAGCTTGACAGAACTTGATCCTGCTCCTACGTATTCCCCGGTGCAATGGGAAATTCAAGGCTTACGTAGTTCTAGTTGATTTGAAGGCTTGACCTTCGAATAGAGTTTAAATTGGAAGGCAGATGTTTCGTTGTTGTTTTTGGAAAAACATTTTGAGGGTGCAATCCCAATCCACATATGCACAGGGCCCAAGACAACAACGGCTGCAGTTGGACCCATACAGACTTCTAAACAACGAATAGCAGAAAAAGCTACCATTTCGTTTTTGGAGCCCATTGCATGAGATTAGGAAAGAAAAAACAAGATTTTTATTTTATTGAAAACAGAGCAAAAGAGGGCAATCCCAATCCACATATGCACAGGGCCCAAGACAACAACGGTTACACTTGGACCCATACAGACTTCTAAACAACGAACAGCAGAAAAAGCTACCAGTTTGTTTTTTGAGCTCGTTGCGTGAGATTAGGGGAAACAAAAACAAGATTTTTATTTAATTGTTTTCTCAGTTAGTAGCCATTGGAGGCGCGGGGCCTAAGCGGACTTTTGGGAATGTTGGGGGTTAAATTGTGCACGTGGAAAATGTAGGTGTTAAAATGTAAACATTAAAAGTTGAGGGGGCTTATTAGCAATTTTCGAGAATAAAGGGGCTTATTAGCAATTTTCAAGAATTAAAGGGGCTTATTAGCAATTTGTGAGAATTAAGGGGCTTCTTAGCAATTTTCACTAATTAAAGGGCTTATTAGCAATTTTCAAGAATTAAGGGGCTTATTAGCAATTTTCAAGAGTTAAAGGGCTTATTGGAAATTTTCAAGAATTAAGGGGGCTTATTAGCAATTTTCAAGAATTAAAGGGGCTTAGTAGCAATTTGTGAGAATTAAAGGGCTTAAGGGTAATTTTGGAGAGTTTGGGGAGGGCTAATTGTCATTTGCCAGATTTGGGAAAAGGCTGACCGTTCGCGTGGCGGGGCCTATTCTGCATCCTCTTTATTCGATGGGCCCACACTTCTCTGATTGGTGCTGCATGGCCTCAACATGGCTTTCCCTCCTTTGTGTTTCTCTAGCCATACCTTCCCCTGGGCGCCAAAATCTGCATCAGGAACGCGCGCGCCATGAGCATCTGTCTCGCACGCCTTTGGGCCTCCATGTCTGCGGCTCGTTGGGTGAAGCTGCCTCGAGAGTCCCATCCCACTTTGAAGGCTTGGGTGAGGTCACCGGAGTTCAGCCTTCCTAGGCTCAGAGAAAGCACGTCTTCTACACGGGGAGGGCTTCACTTGAGCCCAGCCAGGGCGTTTAATGCACGGCGTCAACCACCCTTCCCCATGGTCTCCGCTCTTCGTTCTCCCAAGCCGAGGAAGCAATGTTCGTTCCTGCGCATGGGGGTTCCTGATCATCGCCGACCTCTCCTCCTTTTGGAGCGGGGTGCTCATGCATGCAACTACTGCAACTTCGTGGCTTCATTCTGCGAGAACCGTTCACGTGATGGCGCTTCCCGTGGCCCTTCTAGACGACCATGTGATCCCCTTTCAGTCTATTCGGACGTTAACATGCAGTGCTTGTGATCCCTATAATTCCATTACTGGAGAGCTTCGACCACTTGCCACCCATCACCATTCGTGGTTATGTTCTCTGGGACTTCCTATATGGAGGGTCTTATGCAAGCTGCTAAAGCAAAACACTCAAGGCGGGAGCCTCGCAAACCTAGACGTGGATGCATGGGCTTTGTTTTTCCATGCTCGCTTCAACGACGTCTTCCCGTGGACCTTACATCGTCTTTTTTTGCAGGATCGTTCCCTCTCGCCTAGCGTCCACACAGCTAGGTCTCCCTTTGTCGCGCATGGTGATCCCCATTTCTCTCTTCGGGACGACCTCGCCTAACCCGGTTAGTTCACTTGAGCGTTTATCGTTGGCAACCGTATATCTTGGGCTATTCACACAGTGGGTGTCGGAGTTTGCGTTCTTGAAGTCCATGGGATCATGTGCATCAAAGGAAATGGAGATCTTGGCTTTGCATGGTGTTTCCATCACCCTCTGCATGGGAATGGGTATACTCTCCCGCCCTAAAGCTCTCGAAGAGACAATGACTCCTCGTCCTCATGCCACTCAACACAACTGGCGGCTTGGATGTATCGTCTTGTTTGAGAGTGTCGCACCCGTAATTCCGACGAGACGACGAACTCACAAAAATTTTAAAAAAATGGATTTATTTTGATCACGTGGAGTCACCACCAAATTTTTATTTAAGGGAAAAGATTTGGAAAAAACCCTGACTCGAGGATGAGATTCGAAGTTCGGGACTCGATTACGAGTAGGGAAGGTGTTAGGCACCCCGCTCACCTGTTTCGAGGAACGTGCCCTTAAAGCGAGTGTGTGATTATTTGAAAATAGTTTGATCCCTTGATTAATTTGAAAATAAAAAGGTTGATGGAGGTTAAGCGAAGACGACAGAGTTGATCTGCTCTACATATTCCCCTGTGCAATGGGAAACTCAAGGCTTACGTAGTTTTGGTTGTTTGAAGGCTTGACCTTCAGAGGTGCTTAAAAGAGAAGTGACATTTTGGAGTGGTTTTATTATTTTTTGGGGGGAATCTTTAGTCCACTCACGCACAAGGCGTGAGGCGGCTATGGCAGCACGGGGGCCTATACAGACTATTAAACGTTGACAGCAGGTGAACCGTCAGCCCCCCAATTAGAGCCCATTGCGTGAGACTGAGGATCCAAAAATATTTGAAAAAGGGTTTTTATTGTTGGAGGGACCTTTAGCCCACTCATGCACAAGACCTCGAGGCGGCTACGGTAGCATTTAGGGGCCTATACGGACTACTAAACATTGAACGGTGAACCGCCAAATTTCCCCCATTTAGAGCCCATTGCGTGAGACCAAGGATTCCAAAATATTTGAAAAAACGAGTTTTTTTTTTAAAAAGGACCTTTAGTCCTCAAGCACAAGACCCGGCGGCTACGGCGGCACTAGTCTATCTGAACTACTAAACGTTGGACAGCAGGTAAACCGCCAGCCCCCCATTTAGAGCTCATTACGTGAGACCGAGGCATCCCAAAATATTTGAAAAGACTTTCTTTTCAAGAAGAAGAAGAAGGAAAATTTATTTTAACCATCAAAAGCAAAGGGTGTTTTTTAGGAAAGAAGTAATTTCATTTGAGATTTAGGAATGTTGGGAATTTATTAGCAATTATGGAATTTTTGGTGATTTATTAACTATTATGGAATTTTTGGGGATTTATTAGCAATTATCGAATTTTTAGGAATTTTATTAGCAATTATGGAATTTTTTAGGAATTTATTAGCAATTATGGAATTTTAAGAAATTTATTAGCAATTATGGAATTTTTGGGAATTTTATTAGCAATTATGGGATTTTTGGGAATTTTATTAGCAATTATGGGATTTTTGGGAATTTATTAGCAATTGTGGAATTTTTGGGAATTTTGGGAATTTATTAACAATTTTGGAGACTTAATTATGGAATTTTTAGAATTAATTAGCAATTTTCGGGAAAAGGCAGGGACAATATGGTCATTTGGAGAGGCAGGGGCGGGGGCGATTCTAGAATTTTGGGGAACTGGGATTTTGTAAACAGGCAAGGGAAATTTCGTCCTTTGGACTTGGGTTTAGAAAAATGGGCATTTAGTCCCCAAAAGGCCTCCGCCGGGGTTCAAAGAGAGGGATGTGAGGGTGGCTGGTCCAAGCCTTTCACCACTAAAGCCACCCTCATTTTGTAATCCATATTCTACTGGCTGTCCATATAAGTGTACAAGGGGAGTTGAAGATAGAATAGTAAAAAGGTCCAGATGCAACATCTGAGGCTCGAAGGAGAGATGTGAAACTTGCAAGAGCAGGCGTCTACCACTGGACCAAGATCCTTTTAAAGTTCGTGTGACCCACTCTGGATCTTAATGTGGCCTTCATGGGCTACACGTGGTTCTACCATGGCTTCAACTTCTTCTCCCACGATACTCACACATCTACCAGGTCTGTGAGGTGCATGCCATGGCCAAGGTACTCAGGCGGGTCAAGAGAGGTACGGGATGATCGAAGCCATTGGGGAGGTTACTTAACATTCAATTACAAGCAGAACAGGGGAACAGCCCAACCTTCCATCTCGTTGGTCACTCATGATTATCATACCTTGGCTGGCAGGGAGGCGACAATGGATTGAGGCATTTGCAGGCTCCAATCTACCTCTACTTCCCACCTAACGAACTTGAAAAGGACAATTCGAGTGAGCGTGGTAGCTCGACCCGTTGGAGCGTCGGTCGGAGATGCTCTGTTGTGAGCTATGAAGGATGAGTCAGGGGGAGGGCATCGATATGGAGCTAGTTGGGTTCTCAATGGCTGGCAACTCCCCTGGGCGACCAATGTTAGTAGTCTTGGAGGGAGCAAAGTGTGGAGGAATTAGATGATCAGGCTCGGGTCATTCGTCCCAAAACAGAGTGTGCTCTCCCTTGGTCTACACATGAGTTGGCCCTTTCCTCCTCTCTACTCAGCCTATCCCACAGTCACACGTCTCCAGTTTATGAGCGGAGGACCTAAGAGGATGTCCGCCTTCCAATCTTGCACCTATGCTCTGTTCCAGGGAAGGTTTCTTCACCTTTTGGTTGAAAGTTTTAGGTTGGCTTCCTTCGCATCTCCTAGTCGGTGTGTTACACTCGTCCTGGATTTTGGATGTGTGAAGAACGATTAAGTGAGGGGGCTTTGAAGGATGACTCATTCTTATAACCTGAATTGGTTGTGAATCTGGTTTCAAAGGTTTTTGGTGGATGATGTGCAAGATTAATACCGATTCCCTAGGCTATGCTTCTCTACTCCGATCAGGAATTACAAATCGCGTAGGTTATGGATTAACATGAGAGATTTCAGATTCAAGGCATTGTTCATCCGATCAGGCACATCGTCAAACACATATGAGTTTTCCAGCATGCTACTCAGTGTTATCATACTTGCATTTCATCTAATCTACTAGGCATCAATGACAAAATGTTGCGATCTCACAACATACATATGACTCAGCATCTAACTACAATTGTGTGCAAATTATTGCATTATCTCCTGGATTCAGAGAGCGATGGCAAAGAATTAACTAACCTGGTTGAAGCTTGATGCAGATTGGCGCTGTGCACTCTTCGACTCAGCTCAGCATAGGGTTTCTATCGATCTCCCAATTCTCCTCTCTCAGCCTCCTTCTCAGAAAATGATCCTTCACTTTAAAGAAAATGATTCTCCAACCCCCAGATTTTCCTTTTTTGGCCCTTTCATAGACCACTCTTCTCTGCTTTTTTTTCTGCTCCGCTTTTCCTTTTTATTTATTATTTCACCCTTTTATTTTCGTTTTCTTTCTCTTTTTTGATTTTTAATTTTTGATTTTTAATTCTTTACTTTTCAGTTTTTTCTTTTTAATTTTCTTTAATTTCCTTTTTTATTTTCCTTTCCCTTTTTCTTTCTTTTTTCTTTCCTTTATTTTTTATTGTTTATTTTTCCATTTTAATTTTTAGATTTTAATTTAATTTTTATTTTATTTTTTCCAAATATTTTTTAATTATTTTGGTTTTCATTTTCCTCAACATTTATATTCTTTTTCTTATTATTATTTTTTATTATTAATTTTTCTTTTTCAGATTTTAATTAATTCTTTTCCTTTCCAAATTTTGTTTTTCTTTTTCTTTTCTTTTTTTTAATTTTCATTATTTTCAAATTTTTTATTTTTTTCCAAGTTGTTAAATTTTTATTATTTTCCATTTTTCTAATTTTTATTTTTATTTTTATTTTTCAGATTTTTAATTTTTTATTTCCAGAATTTTATTTTTCTTTAATTTTCCAAAATTTTATCTTCTTTAATTTTCAGAATTTTTATTTTTCTTTAATTTTCCAGAACTTTCTTTTCCTTTAATTTTCCATAATTTTATTTTTCTTTAATTTTCCAAAACTTTATTTTCCTTCAATTTTCCATATTTTATTTTTCTTTAATTTTCCAGAATTTTATTTTTTTTAATTTTCCAGAATTTTATTTTCTTTAATCTTCCAGAACTTTATTTTTCTTTAATTTTTTATTTTTCAAATTTTCTTTTTCTTTTTCTTTTTCAGATTTTAAAAATTTTTATTTTTTCTGATTTTTAAAAATTTTTTTATTCCTTTTTCTAATTTAAAAATTTTTGTTCCATTTTCTGATTTAAAATTTTTTATTCCTTTTTTTGATTGAAAATTTTTTGTTCCTTTTTCTGATTTTAAATTTTTTATTTTTCTTTTCGTGATTTTTGTTTCTTTTTCTGATTTTTTTTGTCTTCTACTGAATCCATTCACTATTTAAATTAAGGTTAATTGATAAATTTACCGACCGGGAGCCTCAGACGTAATTGGATCTTTATAGAGAGCAACGATCTCCCTTCATTCACACCCGAGTTTAGACCCTCGAGTTTCATTAAGACCTTCAACTTACTCTTCGGGCTCTCACATCGTGCCATTGAGTCTGAGCTTGGACGATCACACTATCGGCTTCCCCACGACTTAGCCGTTTGGCACTACATGACACGATCAAGAGAGTCCAGCGACTCGTATGGAACAGAGTCTGGCTATAGTGAATTCATATCTTTGTTAAGGGATCCTTAAAACTCATCGCAGCGTCCACAGAAACATCAAAGTTTAGGACGTCGGATCTACTCAAAAGCTCCTTCATTTAAGGTGAACCTAGCGCTTATTTTGCAATCGAGCTAGCGTCTTAAGCATTCGCTCATTATTTCCCCTTAGTTCGGACATCTCCTCTTTGTGTCTACTTTCAAGAGATTCGGGATGGCGATCGACTAAGAGCAAGGGATCCTTGGCTTGCCGTATTATATCAAAGGAGCGTGAGGCTTGGATTTGGAGCGATCTATGCTCAGCGACTCCTCTCACCCTTGCACAGTGGTAGTCAAAGTGGATAGAAGTTCTTATGCTCGCAGGGTCACTACCATCAAGGAGTGAAGCATGATTTTATTAAGATTTTAGATCGACGAATCCGCTCTAATTATCATATGCCGATAATGTGGATCGAACGTTTGTTCGATTTCCCGAAATTTAGAAGAGTAGAGGATGGGAGTATAAGGATACTCCCGAACCCATGGCTCTTTAGCTTTACCAAAAATTGTGGCCTACGCATATCCTATGCTAACACGTGAAGCCATGGATTCACAAATGCTACTATATTCAGCCAAACAAACAATCGAACACAAACTAGACTTATAGCATAAAAGGATCAGTAACGAGCCCGCAGACGAAAGCCACTAAGGCACTGACAAATGGTTCTCATAGAATCATCACCTACGCCTACTTCGCAGAAGCTCGTTTCTAACATGAGCAGAAATTATGCATAGATTCAAGAAATGGTGAGCGAGAGGTTACTAGCCGAATGAGCCCGACGTGAAATCCGCGCAAAATCTGGCGAGGATGACATTCTCCTTTAGCCTTAGCTTAGTTCCTCAAGCCTTTTGGAAGCGAGCCAGAGAATCACCTAGCGATCTAGTCCCCCCAAATTCCTTTTCTAGCCCTTCTCGCTCCTTTTGTTGATTTTTCCCCGAAAAGCCAAAAGTCCCTTTTCAAAATCCCTAGGCCCTATTTATAGCCCCCGACGTTCTTCCTTTTTCCCATTTTTGATTATTTCCCTTTTCTATCATTTTCATTTTTTTTTCATATTTTTTATTTATTTTTCCATTCTTTTCCAGATTTTTAATTTTTTAATTTTTCCAGATTCTTATCATTTTTTTATTCATATTTTAACAATTTACTTTTCTTTTCTTTTCAGATTATTATTTTTATTTTTATTCAGATTCTTATTTTTTAATTATTTTTATTTTCAGTTTTGAATTTTTTATTATCTTCCGGATTTTTATTATTTAATTATTTTTCAGAATTTTCATTTTTTAATTATTTTGATATTTTTTTAAATTCTTTTTCTTTTTCAGATTTTTTGTTATTATTAATTTTTTTAATTCTTTTTAGATTTTTCAATTTTTAATTCTCTTTTAGATTTTTTTTTAATTTTTTTCTTTTCATATTTTTTTTAATTTTTTTTCTTTTCAGATTTTATTTTTATTTTCATTCAGATTTTAATTTTTTAATTATTTTTCGAAATTTTTTATTTTTTCAATTATTTTTCAGATTTTAATTTCTCTTTTACTTCCTTTTAATATTTAATGTTATTTTTAATTTTATTTTTAATTCCTTTTAATATTTAACTTTTTTATTTCTTTTTTTTGTAATTTTATTATCTATTTATTACATATTTTTTGTTTTTTATTTATTTGTTTTTTTGTTTATTTATTTTGGTTGCTTTTCCCTTTTAACTTTACTTTGTATATTTTTGGCTTTTTGTTACCATTATTGTTATTTTCAATTTCCTTTTTCTATGTACCCTTTCTATTTTCTACTTTTTTGCTTTTTCTTGTTTCCCTATTTTCTCTACTCTTCTTAATTGTTCACCTAAATAAAATGAAGAATGGGGGCCTCGGACATAATTGGGTGTTTACAGTTTGCCCCTCTTTACTCATTTCCTGCCTGATAATACTAGGGATAACTCTCAACATTATCAGGATAGAGAATGAGTAAAGACGTGAACACATTATGTCTGAGGCAACTTGGGAAGCCCTGGGCTTGCTTGCATGACTTGATGAGGCTGTGGGCGCTGCTGATGTGCAGGTGCAGCGAGGTGAGATGGATCTATGAGGACGGGTGTGGGCGAAAGATGGGGTGCCTTGGCAGACCTTGTTTGGACGAGCAAGGAGAAATGAGGAGAACCTAGCGGCCTGACACGGAGGCCAAGACTGCAGGAAAGTAAATTTGAGTGAGGCCTGACATCATAGGCCGAGGGTGCAGAAAATTAAACATGCAGAGGCCTGACATCATAGGCCTAGGCCGAGGGTGAAGAAAATTAAACATGCAGAGGCCTGACAACATAGGCCGAGGGTGCAGAAAATTAAACATGCAGAGGCTTGACATCATAGGCCGAGGGTGCAGAAAATTAAACATGCAGAGGCCTGACATCATAGGCCGAGGGTGCAGAAAATTAAACATGCAGAGGCCTGACATCATAGGGCGAGTGCGGAAAATTAAAAGAAACTGATGAAATGCGAGGATGGCCTACTGGTAGGCTTGAGAGTGAAAATTGTCTATTTTTGTTTGCAGACTTTGACTTCTTGGATTTCTTTAGCACTAATCATGATTTTTGGAACGAGATAGATCCTCGGACCGGCTTGCTCACTCTCTTGTTTTACCGAGGCGTCTACTGCGTGTGTTACTCTTTTGAGGGGTCAGACGCTTTGATCTAGTGCGAATTTGTAGTTAGGAAAATTTTGAACTAACCCTGACCTTCAGAACAACATTAGTAACAGTAATTGTCATTCAAAATTCATATGATTGCATTTGGCATATACATTTTGACAAATGAAAATACAGTTTCTTTGAGGTGTAAGTGCAGGGGTATTAGAGGATGGACACTTTGGTGGTTTGATTTGGATTGGTTGGATGTCTTTGAGACGATTAGTGCTAGTATGGTATTTCAGTGACATCTGCTGTGTCGTCTACCCCGCTTCCGAAAAAACAAAATTTTTCCCCAGTTTAAACGATTTTCCCATGCTTGATCTAATTGCCCCAGACCGGTCTTGAACCTTTCGCTTTAACCATAATCAAACTTTGCGCCGCTCATCGGCTTTTGAACCCTGGATACTTGCCAATTTTTCCCCAGTATAAGGCCCAGATCATCATTTGACCACAGATTTGCCCCAGTATGGACGGAGAGTGCCGGCCAATCTTCTTAACCGGAAGGACCAACTCCTTCCTTATCCGTCTTGTCGGTACCGTTTTGCCCTGATGTTTGCCTGGGCCGCCCTTACTGGTTCTCGACCTAACGAGTTTTTTTTGTTTGAATTGCCCTAACTTTTTCCTAGGCCGCCCTTGCGGGTGTTCGACCTAGCGGGCCTTTTTCTGCTCAAATTTCCCTAACTTTTTGCCTAGGCGGCCCTTGCGGGTTTTCGACCTAGTGGACCTTTTTCATCTTGAATTGCCCTAACTTTTTCCTAGGCCGCCCTTGCGGGTTTTCGACGTAGCAAGCCTTTTTCTGCTTGAATTGCCCTAGCTTTTGCCAAGGCCGCCCTTGCGGGTACCTAGCGGGCCTTTTTCTGCTTGAATTGTCCTAACTTTTGCCTAGGCCACCCTTGCGGGTTTTTGAGCTAGCAGGCCTTTTTCTTTTAAGCATAATACCTCTTGACGGCATCTGAGTTGATAGGGTTAGGCAAGTCCTTCCCGTCCATGTCAGCCAGGATCAAGGCGCCTCTTGAGAAAGCTTTCTTGACTACGTACAGTCCTTGGTAATTCGGAGACCATTTCCCGTGTAGCACTTTCTGCATTGGCAGCAGCCTTTTGATCACCAAATCTCCCTCCTGAAACTCCCAAGGATGGACCTTTTTATCGAATGCTTTTTTCATTTTCTTTTGGTATAGTTGGCCATGACATATCGCTGCTAGCCTTTTCTCTTCGATTAAGTTCAACTGATCCATCCGAGCTTGGACCTATTCGGTGTCTCCAATTTAGCATCCATCAGGACTCTCAATGAGGGGATCTCCACCTCGATTGGGAGTACGCCTTCCATCCCATACACCAGTGAGAATGGTGTTGCCCCAGTAGAAGTACGGACTGAGGTCCGATATGTGTGTAGTGCGTAAGGGAGCATTTCATGCCATTCCCTGTATGAGAGAACCATCTTCTACATGATCTTTTTGATGTTCTTGTTAGCCGCTTCGGCTGCTTCGTTCATCTTGGGTTGGTAGGGAGAAGAATTGTTATGCTGGATTTTAAATTGGTCGCACAATTCCGTCATCATTTTATTGTTCAAATTGGAGCCATTGTCCGTGATGAGTCTGCTAGGCAATCCGTATCGGCATATCAGCTCTCTCTTCACAAACTTGACCCCCACATTGCAAGTCACACTGGCATATGAGGCGGCTTCGACCCATTTGGTGAAGTAGTCAATGGCAACCAGTATGAAACGGTGTCCATTGGACGCTTTGGGCTCAATCGGGCCGATGAAATCCATCCCCCACAAAGCGAACAGCCAGGGTGACGACAGCACATTCAACGATGTGGCCGGCATGTCGACGCTATCTGAATACACCTGACACTTGTGGCAGGTCTTGACGTGTTTGTAACAGTCAGTTTCCATGGTCAGCCAATAATATCCATCCGAGAATCTTCCTCGCCATTGCATGTCCGTTGGCATGAGCACCAAAAGACCCTTCGTGAACTTCTTTAAGGATTTTGTTGGCTTCTGCTGCGTCTACACACCTAAGCAGAACCATGTCGTGATTTCTTTTGTACAAGATTTCCCCATTGAAGAAGAAACCTGCGGATAGTCTTCGTAGGGTCCTCTTATCATTTTCGAATGCATCGGCGGGGTATTCTTTATTTTTCAAGAACTGCCGGATGTCGTGATACCAGGGCTTCCCATCTGGTTCCACCTTTACTGCTTGACAAAATGCCGGTCTAGGGCGATGTTGGATGCGGATGAGGGGCATGTCCTCTTCCCGACCTATTTCAAACATAGACGATAAAGTGGCTAGGGCATCGGCCAACTGGTTGTCTTCTCAAGGTATATGCGAGAAGGTGACCTCCTCAAAATGTTCCAGCAACTCTTGGAGGTGAGCTTGATAGGGCACTAGCTTTGCATCTCTGGTCTCCCACTCTCCTTTAACCTGGTGGATGACCAAAGCTGAGTCACCGAAGACCTCCAGGCGCTTCACGTTGGCTTCGATTGCAGCTTGGATCCCCAAAATGCAAGCTTCATATTCTGCGACATTGTTAGTGCAATTGAAAGCTAGTCGGGCAGTAATATGTATATACTATTTCTCTTGGGAAATCAGTATAACTCCTATGCCATGGCCCATCATATTGGACGCGCCATCAAACAACATTGTCCATCTCTCTCCCTTTATCTTTTCTTCTTCACTAAAGGTTACCATTAAATCCTCATCGGGAAATTCTGGCTACATAGCCTGGTAATCATCTATGGGCTGTTAGGCCAAATATTCTGCAAGGGCACTGCCTTTGACGGACTTCTGGGTCACATACAGGATATCATATTCCGACAGCATCATTTGCCATTTTGCAATCCGTCCTGACAACGCATGCTTCTTAAAGATGTACTTGATCGGATCCATCCTGGATATCAGCCGCATGGTATGACTCAGCATATATTGCCTTAGGCGGTGTGCCGCCCACGCCAAAGCGCAACATGTTCGTTCCAATAGGGCATATCTGGCCTCGCAACTTGTGAAATTTTTGCTTAGGTAATATATTTCCTGCTCCTTCCTCCCAGACTCAACATGTTGACCGAGCAGGCAACCCATCGACTGGTCTGTCACCGTAAGATATAGGATCAAAGGCCTCCCAGGGACCGACGGTACCAGGACCGGCGAGTTCTGTAGGTATGACATGATCTTCTCGAAAGCTTCTTAGCAATCCTCATCCCAACTTATGGACTGATTCTTGTGCAAGAGCTTAAAGATCGGCTCGTATGTGGCCTTCAACTGGGAAATAAACCGAGAGATATAATTGAGTCTTCCCAAGAAACCACGAATCTCTTTTTCGATTTTTGGAGCTGGCATGTTTATGATGGCTTGGGCTTTGTCGGGATCAACCTCGATACCCCTTTCATTGACGATGAAGCCCAACAATTTCCGTGATTTCACTCCGAAGGTACACTTAGCCGGGTTCAACCGCAGCTTGAATTTCTGGAGTCTCTCGAATAACTTCTAAAGATCCGTGATGTGGTGGTCCTTCTCCGTTTGGGATTTCGCAATCATGTCATCCACGTAGACCTCTATCTCTTTGTGAATCATGTCATGGAATAGCGTGACCATGGCCCTTTGATAAGTTGCCCCAGCATTTTTCAATCCGAACAGCATGACTTTGTAACAAAAGGTTCCTCAGGCTGTAATGAAGGTGGTCCTTTTTCTATCCTCCTCATCCATCTTGATTTGGTTATAGCCTGAGAAGCCATCCATGAATGAGAAATAAGAGAATTGCACAGTGTTATCGACCAACACATCGATGTGGGGAAGCGGAAAATCATCTTTTGGGCTGGCTTGATTAAGATCTCTGTAGTCTACGCACATCCGTACCTTGCCATCTTTCTTGGGGACCGGCACTATGTTAGCGACCCATTCGGGGTAATTTGCAACGGCCAGAAAGCCGCGTCAGATTGTTTCCTCACCTCCTCCCGAATCTTTAGGGACATTTCCGGTTTCATCCTCCTCAGCTTCTGTTTGACCGGCACACACCCGTCTTTCATAGGCAGCTTGTGCTCTACTATAGAGGTATCCAGGCCCGGCATGTCTTGATAAGACCAGGCGAAGATATCACTATAGTCTTGTAAGAGCGAGATCAACCGCTCGCGATTGTCTCCTGTGATGAGCGTGCCTATCTTGACTTCTTTCTTGTCCTCCTCGGTCCCCAAATTTATCAAATCAGTGGGCTCCTGGTGAGGTTCAATTATCTTGGATTCGTGCTCCACCAGTCTCAACATCTCTTCAGTGGGTTTGAACTCAAATTCTGCCTCCTCATCGGTCTCATTGACAATACAACTGAAATCGCTTGATACAATACTAGCACTGTTGTTGCAAGGCGAGTTTTGATCGAATCTGCATATTGTGGTGTAAAAAGGAAGAATAAGATTCATGTATATATGCAGGGAGATATAGTAGGGAAAGTAGAGTGGAGGTTTCGGGGTAATTGCAACTGTATTTCATTCATCAAAAGTGTATACAAAATATTTGAAAAGAATTTTACTATGACAATTATATAATTACATTTGAACTGAATCAAAAGTCAAAGGAAGTTCAATAGTTTCCCAGTTGTTCGAGATTCATCACTAGATCTTCAGGATCCAGTCTCACTATATCTTCAATGCTCCATGTCTCTTCCCCTCTACTTTGGCTCGTAATCAAATCCAATGACAATGGGCTTTTCCCTAATCGGTGCTTCGGAAGATTTGAGAAATATGACACGAAGAGGGACCTTTCTTGCGATGATCAGGGCCTCAAACGCTTTTGTCTTCTTGGCGAGAATGGTGGGCTCATATCCTATCGGAAAGTGATGTTGAAGACCACTCAATTTGAACTAGCCTCAACCTCTCCCATGATTCTTATCCATCGATGACAATGGCTTGGCCTTTATGGGATAAGCAATCAAGCATTACATTCAATGAGGAGTTTTTCCCCTAGTTTATCAAATATATGTAATGCCTTGTTGTGCCTCCCCATATGAACCCGTTTCTTAGCATTACTCGGGCCATCATCATGAGGGCCTTGGGGGCGCAACCTTCGGTCAACCCGTCTCCCTCCATAATGATGGTGACATTAGCGATCTCTAAGGCTTGGAAGTGGGTTTCCAAGGCCTCTCGATCGGCTTGCCACCGCACTCTACATATACGGACCCATTTCAAGGTTGGTGGTTGTAATTGAAAAGAGATTCAAATTCAAAACAAGCGCGACCAAACAATTAAATGGATAATCTTCCTCTTAAATAAAAAATATAAAAAAATAATAACAATATATAAAAAAAAAAATTAAGAAAACAAAAAATACAAATTAAAACAACCGATGATAATTAAGATTGAAAATCAAAATAAAATTTGGAAAAGGAATTAAAAAATCAAAAAATTAAAATCAAAAAAAATTTAGAAAGATAATAATCAAGACAATCAAATAGTAAAATCTGAATAAAATATAACAAAAAATTCAAAATTGAAAACTGAAAATTAAATAAATCAAACAAAATTTTACAGAAAAAATAATAAAACTAAAAGCGGAAAATTAAACAACAAAAAGTGGGAAAACAGAAAACGGTTTGATTAACAAAGGATGGGAGTGGGGGTTTGATCAAATTCTCGGCGAAAAAAACTTCGATCATGGATTTTGAGGATCCATGGCCGAGCTCTTGGTTCCCTAGCGGTAAAGCCCTGGGATCAGATCCATTGCCAACTCTTGAGTCTCAATGAAAGGAGCTGTCCCAATATCCATGATTTTCGAAATCGATGTGATGTTGAATGATTAGAAAGATTGGTATGTAAATGCCTGATGTTATTCTTGGAGAATAGCCCAAGAAATTTGGCTTAGGACCCATAGAATATCTCCGCTATGATACTCATTGATACCTCTCCCATGACTTCTCTTTGAGATCCATCGAATGGTCCATGACTACCATTGAGCTTGGCCTTAAGAAAGAATTTTGACAGGTTTGGGTCTGTGTTAAGCCGATTGGATCTGGACCTCCCTAATGCGGCAGATAAATTCTGCTCGAAGGCGTCAATTGAAGCATTACATTCAATGAGGAGAGAGAACAAGATCATTATCTACGAACCATGCCTAGGATATGGATCGGGAATTTGACAAATATATGTAATGCCTTGTTGTCCTTGTCCTTTTGCATTAGCTCCCTCTCATCATGCTGAAAAGACAAAAGAAGTCTCAGTCGTATGGAATGAAAAAGTGAGGAAGTTGTTGGAAGTGATGTTGTTGGCAATTCCTTCAAATTTGTCCTAACCAAGATGATTGTGGACCAATACTAAAATACCACAACAATTTCTATGTCGCTTCCTAATGAGCCTCTATTTCCAGTACCTTCAATTAGTACCTTTAATCAATTTCTATAATTCAATATCACCTCTTTAATTACTAGATGCTCCTATAATTCATCATCAATTTCTATAATCGATGCCTTGCCTCTTTAATTACAACGATATTTTCATAATTCACATCATGCCCCTGCCTCAGATGTGGTTTTAGGAATTCCCTTAATTAAAAAAAAAAAATTAATAAAATTTCAAAAAATAAAATCATCTAGAAATTCAAAATTTAGAAAATCATAAAAAATTAATAAAAAATTCCGAAAATTCCAAAAATTAATAAAAATTTTTCAAAAAATTCCAAAATTAATAAAAAAATTCCAGAATTCAAAATTAATAAAAAAATTTCAGAAATTCAAAAATTAATAAAAAATTTCCCAGGAATTCACAAGCATCTTAATAAAAAATTCCGAAATTTAAAAATTATAAAAAATACAAAAAATCCTTTTTCAAAAATAAAAAATAATAATAAAAATTTCTAAAATTCCTAAATAAACTCATAAGCTCATAAAAATTTCTAATCATCCTTTTCATAATTGCTCTTGCTCCAATTACCCCAAAAGTCAAAAAATGAAAAATTCTTCTATTAAATTCTTTTCTTTACTCAAAGACAAAAATAGTTCTTGGCCAAAATTCTACTATTCCAAATGTTTCTTTTTAAGTGTCACGAATGAACTCAAATGGGGAACTCGGTTTTCTCTTTTCTTCCGCTGCCTTAGCCGCCTCGTAGTGGGGACGACTCTACTCTCTTTCTAAATATTTTAGATTCTAGGTCTCATGCGACCAACATTTAATGGTCATGCCCCGATCCAGGCTATGTTCACGAAACTTGGAGTCAAGTTCTCTCAAGCATGCTTCCTTTTCTCAAGCACTTTTAAAGTCTTTCCTCTGCTTCAGCTTTCCCATTGCCCTAGGACACTTCTACATTGTATTTCCAGGATCACCTCCTTGTGCTTTGATATGGAAATGGCCCGACCTTTCCCTACTTGGGAACCTTGATGGTAATGGGCCTCCATCCCCATTGGTGTTGGTAGCGTATTTCCAGACCTCCCTCGGAAATGTCCCAGGAACGGATGACTAGAGGCCTCATACCGGATGACTAGAGGCCGGGAAAGATTCACTGCCATGTTCACTTCTTCTTCCACCTCAATACAATTTACTCAGGTCCCTGCTCCTCCGTGGTTCGGCAACGGGTTATTTCCCACATTTGGCGTGTCTTTTTCGAAATAGAGCCACTTGGCATTGATTAACTTTTGAACCCGATGCTTCAAGGCTAAGCAATTCTCGGTGGAATGTCCCACTATCCTAGCGTGGTATTCGCACTTAGCCTCCGGGTTGTACCATTTGGGGTATGAGGGTTCAGTGGCTTCATGGGACATAGTGCAATTAAGGAGTTTTGAATTAAACGGGGTAACAACTCCAAATAACTCATGGGGATAGGGTCAAATTACACTATCTTCCGTTGGTTGTTTGTTTTTTGTGGAGATGGGTTAGAGTTGGTGTTTGGCGTCCATGGTCGGGGAGGTTGTTGAGCGAATATAGGTTATGGAGGAAAAGTCATTTGTTGAGGAAATGTTTGTGGGGGCGGAGCATGTATGGAGGGTTTGGTTGGAATGGAGCAAGTGGGTTGTAGGTTGGCTAATAGGAGGGTTGGGCCGCGGCCACCATGTGTGGGTGCGCCTGGTATTGTGGGTGATAAGGTGCTTGGTAGGCGGGTGAAGGTGCGGCGGTGGCATGATTCGGACCGGCCGAGACATAGTGGGCCTCTGCCTCTTTCTTCTTCTAGGAGTTATTTGTCGGCTTTTTCACGTTGACACTGCCGACAGTGTTATGCATGATCTTTCCTCGGTGGAGGCCATTTTCTACGCGTTCTCCAATCAACACCATATTGGAGAAATTGGCGGATATGCTGCCCACCATTTTGTCATAGAACGGCGTAGGGAGAGTCTCTATAAATGTGCTTATCATCTCCCGTTCCAGCAGTGGGGGTTGAACTTGGGCGGCCAGCTCCCGCCACCTTTGCGCGTACTCTTTGAAGGATTCGCTCTCCTTCTTCACCATATTTTGCAACTGGGTGCGGTCTGGAGCCATCTCCATATTATATCGGTATTGCCTCAAGAAGGAATCCACCAAGTCCTTCCATGTGTGGATGTGTACCCTCTCCAACTGGGTATACCAGCAGGCTGCTGCTCCCGTCAAGCTATCTTGGAAGCAGTGGATAAGCAGTTTATCATCGTGGGAGTAAGAGGCCATCTTTCTACAATACATTGTCAGATGGCTTTTTGGGCAGCCGACGCCTCTATATTTTCCAAATTCAAGGGTCTTGAATTTGGACAGTATGACGACGTCAGGAACGAGGCAAAGATCAGACGCCTCGACCGTTCCATACCTGCTTCCTTCTATTGCTCAGACCCTTTCTTCCAGGTGTTTCCATCTCCCACTGAGATGGGCTTCTTGCTCAGCCGGCCTTGACCATGGTCCGGTCAAGGGTTGGCCAGCGTGATGGGGTGAGGTGTATTGTCCCTCAGGTCTAGTAACGTGACCGTAGGGATGTGGTTAGTGTGGGTTTGTTGGATGGGTTGCGACGGGGATGGAATATGTAGGATTTTCGGTGATGGTTGTGTTCATGTGGATGTAGTCGGGGTTGGCGTTGTGCAGGTATGTGGTTGAAGGGTTAATATGAGGAGGGAGAGATGGATTAATGTGTGTCAGGATGGCAGAGGATGCGTTTGTGTTGTAGGGGTAGGTCGGTGGATTCGTGTATGTAGGATGAATCTGAGGCGGATAGCTTGAAGTGGGAGGAAGGTAGGTTGGTGGGTTGATACGGAGAGGGTGAGTGATTGGGTTGGTGTGTGGTGGCCCAACAAGAGGATTTAGGTGGTATTGATGAGTGGCAGGGTTGATGTGGAGTGGATGTGGAGCAGGATTTTCACTAGCTGAAATCCCTTGAGAGCCTTACCCATAATGAGGCTCCACGGCCGGTGGTAGCCCATATGGCCATTCTTGTTCAACAATCGCCTGAAGCGGCATTGATGCGACAGCAGGCCCCGGTGCCTCAGTCCCCGAGGGTCCCTCCGTGCCTTTCTCCACAGTTTCATCAGCTTGACGACTTGATCCTTCAGTTCGGCCACCTCATTTCTTAGCTCCTCGTTCTGAGTTTCTAGCTCGCTCATGATTTTTGCTTATGATTTAGTGCTATAAGAATGCCGAGGAAGTCGTGAGTCCGCTATTTTGTTAACTATGTATTAAAATCAAATTAATTAGTGGTTAATTATGACAAAAGAAAATTTGGACGTGAAATAAATATGAAGGGACTAGTTCCTCATTGACTGTTATTATCGATTTAGTGCGTTTTTCGGCGTTTTGAGCATGAAATGGAAAATAATGCAGAATTGTATGCAGAGCGGAATTAACTTAATTCCAGAAAATCAAATTAGATTCAATTTACATCCTGCCCTTCGTGCTTAGCCAATACAATATATTTGTTCATTCTTAAAATCAAGTTTTTACAAAACTAAATGAACTTTTCAACTTCCAGAGGAGTGTGGAGCGGATGCAACAAAGTCTCCGCCTTTTTTAGCAGTTGTGGTACTTCTTCAATAGCTGTGTTTGCTAGATTGGCCAGTCTCTCAAAGCACCTAGTCCAGTGATTAACTGTGTCCTTGTACCACTTGTTCTCATCCTGTATATCGCTGATGCCCCTCTGCTGCATTCGGATGACTTCGATGACATTCCACTTTTCCTCGTTGACCTCATTCTTCCATGCCACTAGCATCCCGTCAATTTGTTTCTTCATCTCCTCCACTCGCTGCAGCAAGTCATTCCTTTCTTCTATAACATAGTCTGCTTCCATCTGAATCCTGTTCTTCATGGCGAGGAGTTGATTTTTCTCTTCTTTGATCGCGCAGACTTTGGCTCTTACTTGTTCTAGGGCATTTCTCAGTTGGTGGTTTTCTTGGAGTGTGGCATCCCTTTCCTGCACCCTTATCCCAAGCTCTTTGTTGGCTGCTTGTAAATTAAGATGAACTCGGGAAGTGCACTCACGTTCGCCTTTCTGCTGCTCCCGGATGCTCTCCATCGCGGCCTCGCCTTCTTGCTTTTCTCTTTTTAGCATAGAACATTCTTGCCGTGATTTCCATAGCTCCTCCTCCAACTGGTTTTTCTTCTTGGTCATCACTTCTAGCTTTTCCCTTAGGCTCTTAACAGCCTCATCTTCGAATACTGCTGCAGATGGTTGACTTCCAGACGTGGTGGCTGGAGGTTGGAATGACAGCTTGATCTGTTGTACCCTATTTCTGACCCACTGCTTGTATTCCTCTTTGGCAGCATAGCTTCGGACCCCCAGGTCTTTTCCCCTACGGGTGACAATCTCCCAGGCTTCGCGGACTCTTCGGAGGCCTTCGGTGAAATTCCCTTCATATTTCTACAGAAAAGGGGTCAACAGCTCATCTGATGGGGGTCCCCTAATAGGGTAGGCCAATTGCCTTTGCCCCAATATCGGGTTATAGCTGATGCAGCCTCGGATTCCCATGAGCGGTACATTTGGAAACCCCTTGCAATGGTAGATCAGCTCCGTCCTTTGCTGCCAAGCCGGCTGCCATCTTACTTGCTCTTCTGTCAAACTGGCGAAGTGGGCTGCCCGTTCCTCATTATTCATCGGCTTGATCTGGTAGCACAAGAGGTCAGATATCGGACATTGCACCTTCATATTCCTCTAGAAAGCATGAGCGATCACCCATATATACAGCACCAGTAAGCAGCAGATTAGCTTCTTCCCATTCCCTTCATGGCAAAGGTTCAGCGTATAATAAACATCCCAACGGACGATGTGATGTGGTTTTCAACCTTATTCTTCCAAGCCAAGAAGATATCAACAGCGTTCAAGTCCACGAAGTCTTTTATGCCAGGAAAGACCACCAGCCCATAAATGGTGAGGGCTAGCACGTCCATGTAAGTGTCCCACTGGTGGTTGTCTGCCAGATGTTGCATGTGGGCCTCTAAGAATCCTTGGGTGAATCCCTTGCCCTGATTCTTTCCTTGGTAATCGGTTAGCCGGTCTCCGGATTGTAGACCTAAAGCCTGTGTCGCGGCTTGGAACGAGGCGTGGTGCTCCAGATAGTTGTACGGTCTACACCCCTCCAAAGGCAAGTCCAGGATCTGTTCAAACTCTTCAAGGGTGGGGGCCAACTGGAAGTCCGAGAAGGTGAAGCACTGGAGAGGGGGGTCATAATACTCTACCATCGCCGTGAGGGCCCCCTCTTGTACCCTAACCTTTAGTAGCTTCAACACATTGCCGTACCTTTTGACGAACGACATCTGCTCGATGCTTGTTAGCTTATTCCCGAAGGCTCCCAAACTGGAGAAATCTGTCTGTTTTATCCCAACCCGTCTTCTTTTTCTCAACTGCCCGGATTCCGCATTAATTTCCATTTTACCTCTTTCAATAGTCAATGAGAACCTGGTCCCTCAAAGTGGAAAGAAAAGAAAAGGAAAAAGACAAAAATAAACATGTTAGACGTTTGATGAAAATGAAACTAAATGCATGAACAAAAACGACAACTACGACGACTTTATGATACAAATGTTACACATATTCCCCTCTTTTCTCTTTTCTCCCTTTTTTCTTCTCTTTTTGTTCCTTCACTCTTTTTCATTTTTCTTTACTTTCTTTACTTTTTTCACTTTTCACTTTTCATTTTTCTTTTTTCCTTTTTCTTTATTTTTCATTTTCTCTTTCTTTTTCTTTACTTTGCCCTTCTTTTTCCTCTCTCTTAATCACCCCAATTTCGGATAAATATAAAACAAACCAGAATCGGTGATGAGTGCCCTCCTTTTATCCTACTCGGGTAACTTGTCCTAGGGATCTATGGCCTTTTATGCATGAACCTCTCATAAGGTGGTCAATAATCCTAAGGTGTAAAAGGTCACTAGAGCCAAGTTCCAGTTCGTCATGCTTGCCACAACAGCAGAAAAAGCTACCAGTTGTAGGGCATTACGAATAGGACTTACTCTAGCTGAGATTTTCGTGATAGTTAAACAGGACGTAAGCCCCAAAGTGACACCACTAGATCCCTCTAGTCCTAGGCAGCACTTGGACCTGGGTACAGGGCCCCACTCTTGACAAAATGTATATGAAATGCATGGAGGGCACATTATTTGGGATACCTGCAATTGGGGAAGTCGAACAGATATATATAGCAGTTTATTGTTTGTCTATCCTAGGGTTATACAGAGAATAAACAAACAACAGATAGATAGATAAACAAAATAAATAAATCGTGCAAATAAATAAGAAAGGGATCGTGCTAATAAAACGGAAAGGATCAATCAACACACTCAATTTAAATGGGCTTGACTCTTTCGATTTCCCTGGAGTCACCATCGTAACAAGTAATTACGACGAGACGATGAACTCACTAAAATTTTAAAAATAAATTTTATTTTTATGTGAATTCGCCACCAAATTTTTATTTAAGGGAAAAATATTTGGAAAAAACCCTAACTCGAGGATGAGATTCGAAGTTCGGGAGTCAGTTACGAATGGGGAAGGTGTTAGGCACCCCACTCGCCCGTTCCGAAGAACGGTACCCTTAAACTGAGTGTGTGATTATTTGAAACTTGTTTGATCCCTTTAATTAGCATGAAAATAAATACTTGATGGAGGTTAACCTGAAAGGACTTGATCCTGCTCCTACGTATTCCCCGGTGCAGTGGGAAATTCAAGGCTTACGTAGTTCTAGTTGATTTGAAGGCTTGACCTTTGAATAGAGTTTAAATTGGAAGGCAGATGTTTCGTTCTTGTTTTTTGGAAGAACATTTTGAGGGTGCAATCCCAATCCACATATGTACAGGGCCCAAGACAACAACGGCTGCACTTGGACCCATACAGACTTCTAAACAACGAACAGCAGAAAAAGCTACTAGTTCATTTTTTAGAGCCCATTGCGTGAGATTAGGGAAAGCAAAAACAAGATTTTTATTTTATTGAAAATGAAGCAAAGGAGGGGATTTCCCAATCCACATATGCACAGGGCCCTAGACAACAACGGCTGCACTTGGACCCATACAGACTTCTAAACAACGAACAGCAGAAAGAGCTACCATTTCGTTTTTAGATCCCATTGCATGAGATTAGGGAAAGAAAAAACAAGATTTTTATTTTATTGAAAACAAAGCAAAAGAGGGGCAATCACAATCCACATATGCACAGGGCCCAAGACAACAACGGTTACACTTTGACCTATACAGACTTCTAAACAACGAACAGCAGAAAAAGCTACCAGTTTGTTTTTAGAGCCTGTTGCATGAGATTAGGGGAAACAAAAACAAGATTTTTATTTAATTGTTTTCTCAATTAGTAGCCTTTGGAGGCGCGGGGCCTAATCGGACTTTTGGGAATATTTGGGGTTAAATTGTGCACGTGGAAAGTGTAAGGGGTTAAAATGTAAACATTAAAAGTTGAGGGGGCTTATTAACAATTTTCTAGAATAAAGGGGCTTATTAGCAATTTTCAAGAATTAAAGGGGCTTATTAGCAATTTGTGAGAATGAAGGGGTTATTATCAATTTTCAAGAATTGAAGGGCTTATTGGCAATTTTCAAGAATTAAAGGGGCTTATTAGCAATTTTTAAGAGTTAAAGGGCTTATTGGCAATTTTCAAGAATTAAGGGGCTTATTAGCAATTTTCAGGAATTAAAGGGGTTAGTAAAAATTTGTGAGAATTAAGGGGCTTAAGGGTAATTTTAGAGAGTTTGGGGAGGGCTAATTGTCATTTGCCAGATTTGGGAAAAGGCTGACCGTTCGTGTGGCGGGGTTTATTCTGCACCCTCTTTATTCGGTGGGCCCACACCGCTCTGATTGGTGCTGCATGGCCTCAACATGGATTTCCCTCCTTTATCTTTCTCTAGCCATACCTTCTCCTGGGCGCCAAAATCTGCATCAGGAACGCGCGCGCCATGAGCATCCGTCTCGCACGCCTTTGGGCCTCCCTGTCTGTGGCTCGTTGGGTGAAGCTGCCTCGAGCGTCCCATCCCACTTCAAAGGCTTGGATGAGGTCACCAGAGTTCAGCCTTCCTAGGCTCGAGAGAGACGTCTTCCTACGCCGGGGGAGGGCACTTCACCTTTAGCCGCCGGATGGCGTTTCATGCACGGCGTCAACCACCCTTCCCCATGGTGTCCGCTCTTCGTTCTCCCAAGCCGAGGAAGCAGTGTTCGTTCCTATGCATGGGGGTTCCTGATCACCGCCGACCTCTCCTCCTGTGGGAGCGGGGTTTTCATGCATGCAACTACTGCAACTTCGTGGCTTCATTCTGCGAGAACCGTTCACGTGATGGCACTTCCCATGGCCCTTCTAGACGACCATGTGATCCCCTTTTCAGCCTATTCGGACGTCAGCATGCAGTGCTTATGATCCCTAGAATTCCATTACTGGAGAGCTTCGACCCACTGCCACCCATCACCATTCGTGGTTATGTTCTCTGGGACTTCCTAAATGGAGGGTCTTATGCAAGCTACTAAAGCAAAATGCTCAAGGCGGGAGCCTCGCGAACCTAGACGTGCATGCAGGGACTTTGTTTTTCAACCCTCTTGCCCAGCGCCCACGCAGCTGGGTCTCCCTTTGTCACGCATGGTGGTCCCCATTTCTCTCTTCGGGACGACCTCGCCTAACCTGGTTAGTTCACTCGAGCGTTTATCGTTGGCAATCGTATATCTTGGCTATTCACACAGTGGGTGTCGGAGTTTGCGTTCTTGAAGTCCATGGGATCGTGTGCATCAAAGGAAATGGAGATCTTGGCTTTGCATGGTTTTTCCATCACCCTTTGCATGGGAATGGTATACTCTTCCGCCCTAAAGCTCTCGAAGAGACAACGACTCCTCGTCCTCATGCCACTCAGCGCAACTGGCAGCTCGGGTGTATCGTCTTGTTTCAGAGCAACAATCTTTCTTCATTCGCACCCAAGTTTGGACCCTCGAGTTTCATAAGACCTTCAACTTACTCTTCGGGCTCTCACATCGTGCCATTGCGTCTGAGCTTGGACGATCAGACTATCGGCTTCCCCACGACTTAGTAGTTTGGAGCTACATGACACGATCAAGAGAGTCCAGTGACTCGTATGGAACAGAGTCTGGCTATAGTGAATTCATATCTTTGTTAAAGGATCCTTAAAACTCGTCGCAGTGTCCACAAAAACATCAAAGTTTGGGACGTCGGATCTACTCGAATGCTCCTTCATATAAGGTGAACCCAGCGCTTATTTTGCAATCGAGCTAGCGTCTTATGCATTACCTCGCTATTTCCCCTTAGTTCGGACGTCTCCTCTTCATGTCTACTTTCAAGAGATTCGAGATGGCGATCGACTAAGAGCAGGGGATCCTTGGCTTGCCGTATTATATCAAATGAGTGTGAGGCTTGGATTTGAAGCGATCTGTGCTCAGCTAGCCCCTCTCACCCTTGCATAGTGGTAGTCAAAGTGGATCGAAATTCTTATGCTCGCAGGGTCGCTACCATCGAGGAGTGAAGCACGATTTTATTAAGATTTTAGATCGACGAATCCGCCCTAATTATCCTATGCCGATTGATGTGGATCGAACGTTTGTTCAATTTCCCGAAATTTAGAAGAGCAGAGGATGAGAGTATAAGGATACTCCCGAACCCATGGCTCTTTACCTTTACCAGAAACTGTGGCCTACGCATATCCTAAGCTAACACGTGAAGCTATGGATTCGCAAATGCTACTATATTCAGCCAAACAAACAATCGAACACAAACTAGACTCATAGCATAAAAGGATCAGTAATGAGCCCGCAGACGAAAGCCCCTAAGGCTTTGACAAATGGATCTCATAGAATCATCACCTACGCCTACTTCGCAGAAGCTCGTTTCTAACATGAGTGGAAATTATGCATAGATTCAAGAAATGGTGAGTGAGAGGTTACTAACCGAATGAGTCCGAGGTGAAATCCGTGCGAGATCCGGCGAGGACGACGTTCTCCTTTAGCCTTAGCTTAGTTCCTCAAGCCTTCTGGAAGCGAGCCAGAGAATCACCTAGCGATCTGCTCCCCCGGAATTCCTTTTCTAGCACTTCTCGCTCCTTTTGTTGATTTTTCCCCGAAAAGCCAAAGTCCCTTTTCAAAACCCCTAGTTACTGTTTATAGCCCCGACGTTCTTCCTTTTTCCCATTTTTGATTATTTCGCTTTATATCATTTTCATTTCCTTTTCGGATTATTTATTTATTTTTTCATTTTTTAATTTTTTAATTTTTCCAGATTCTTATCATTTTTATTCAGATTTTAACAATTTACTTTTCTTTTCTTTTCATATTTTTATTTTTATTTTTATTCAGATTCTTATTTTTTAATTATTTTTCTTTTTAGATTTTAATTTTTTAATTATCTTTCGGATTTTTATTATTTAATTATTTTTCAGATATTTCATTTTTTAATTATTTTCATACTTTTTTTCAATTCTTTTCTTTTTCAGATTTTTTGTTATTATTATTTTTTTTAATTTTTTTTCTTTTCAGATTTTATTTTTATTTTCATTCATATTTCAATTTTTAATTATTTTTCTAAATTTTTTATTTTTTCAATTTTTTTTTCAGATTTTACTTTCGCTTTTACTTCCATTTAATATTTAATGTTATTTTGAATTGTATTTTTAATTCCTTTTAATATTTAACTTTTTTATTTCTTTTTTTTTGTAATTTTATTATCTATTTTTTTGTTTTTATTTATTTATTTATTTATTTATTTATTTTGGTTGCTTTTCCCTTTTAACTTTACTTTGTATATTTTGACTTTTTGTTTACCATTATTGTTATTTTCCATTTCCTTTTTCTATTTACCCTTTTTGTTTTCTATTTTTAGCTTTTTCTTGTTTCCCTGTTTTCTCTGCTCTTCTTAATTGTTCACATAAATAAAATGAAGAATGAGGGCCTCGGACATGATTGGGTGTTTACAATTTCAAAATCAGTCGTCCTAGGCATCTGACAAAGAAATCTATACTCCTTCCTCACCCACATTCCCAGGACACATCATATCATTTTTCACTCCTATCCTAACAAGTCATTCTTTTCTTGCTTGTCCTAATGGATCAATCCTTTCCATACTTGGCTTAACAGGTCATTTCTTTCTTGCCTGTCTCAACAGGTCATCCCTTTCGTACTTGTTGCCTGTCTTAACAGGCCATTCCTTTCCACACCCCTCCTAACAGGTCATTCTTTGCTTTTTCTTATCTTGATAGGCCGCTTCTACATTACCTGTCTTAACAAGTTTCTTTTCATTTTTGCATTGCTTGTCTTAACATGTATCTTTCATTTTTCCACACCTGTCCTAATAGGTCATTCTTTGCTTTTGTCTATCTTAACAGGCCACTTCTACATTACCTGTCTTAATAGGTCTCTTTTCATTTTTGCATTGCCTGTCTTAAACAGGTATCTTTCATTTTTCAATTACCTGTCTTAACAGGTCGTTTTCATTTCATTCGCCTATCTTAACAAATTTTTCCATTTCTTTCCTTGCTTGTCTTAACAGGACATTTCTTCTAGTTAGTGTTGGTCACATTCATCTCCATGCCTGTCTTAACAGGTCTTTTTCATTTCTGCTTTACCTGTCTTGACAGGTTGTTTTCATTTCATTCACCTATTTTAACGGGCCATTTCTATTGTACATGTCTTAACAGGTCATTCTCATTTCATTTTATCGGTTTTAACAAGTATTTTCTACTTTTCCTATCTTAACAGGTACTTTACCAATTCACCTCACCTATTTTAATAGGCCATTTTTGCTTCTCTTATCTTAACAGGTCATTTGCATTTTTCCTGTCAACAACATGACGTCAAGCACGTTTATTTTCTTACATTTTTCCCGATAACAGCAAGACATCAAGCACATTTATTTTCTTGCATTTTTCCTAGTAACAGCAAGACCTCATTTGCATCTTTCCCGGAAACAGCGAGACCTTATTTGCATTCTTCCCGGCAACAGTGAGACATCAAGCATGTTTATTTTCTTGCATTTTTCCCGGCAACAGCGGGACATCAAGCACATTTAATTTCTTGCATCTTTCCCGGCAATAGCGGGACCTCATTTGCATTTTCCTGGCAACAACGGGACATCGTTTTCATTTTTCCTATCAACAATAGGACATTAAGCATGTTTAAATTTCTGTCCAGCCTGTTTAGGCGCTGCATTTTGGCCTATTCAGGCACCCAACATGTTTACTTTTTCTACATCCAAACCTATTCAGGCCCCATGATGTTTATTTTTCTGCACCCTGGCCTATTCAAACACTTGCACGTTTAAATTTCTACACCCTGGCCTATTAAGGCACCCAACACGTTTAATTTTCTGCACTCTGGCCTATTCAGGCCCCAGTACATTTATTTTTCTACACCTTGACCTATTCAGACCCAAGCACGTTTACATTTTCGTATCCTAGCTTATTCAAGCCCCAACACATTTACTTCATCTGCATCCTGACCTATACAGTCCCTAACATGTTTATTTTTCTGCATCCTGACCTATTCAGGCACCCAGCACGTTTACTTTTTCTGCACCCTGTCTTATTCAAGCCCCAACACGTTTATCTTGGCCTATACAGGCCCCACCACATTTATTTTCCTGTCCAGCCTATCTAGGCGCCGCATCTTGAATCCATGCATTATGGCCTACCATATTAGGCCCGAGACATTTAAACCTCATCAACTCATTACTCAAGATTTCATCATTTGAACTACCATCTTTCAATTTATCAGGGCAAGCATTCCTAAGTTTTCGGTCAAGTCCGAAACTTTCCCGGTACCCTTTTAGCATCACTCAACTCCCTGACTTCTTCAAGACTTGCCAATAAGGTTTGCACCCACGTCAGTCTTTAACCTTATCTCGGACATAATTTATTCACGTCTTTACTCATTTCTTACTGTTATAATCTAGAAACTTATTTCTTATATTATCTGGTAAGAAAATTAGTAAAGAGGGGCAAATTGTGAACATCGTATTATGTCCGAGGATTAATTTAAAACTCAAAATAAATCATTTAACCTAAAATCGATCAAAAACAAAAAAAAAGTAAAAGAAAAAAGAGAAAAGAGAAAAAAAGAAACAAAAGAAAAAAAGAAAAAGGAAGGAATTCCAATAAAAAAAATAAAAAAGAAAGAGAAGAGAATATTAACAAAAGAAAAAATGAAAAAAATATAAAAAATAGAAAAAAGAGAAGAAAGGAAAGGAGTAAATAATAAATTAAGAGAAAGAAAAAAGACAAGTAAATTTTTGGTTAGTTAGGAATTAGTTAAAGTTAGGTAAAGTTAGCTAAAAATAGAAAAAGCAGAATAAAATAAAAAGAGGAAAAAGGAAAATTAATAAAACAAAAATGGGAGGCGGCAATTTTGGAAATGGGGGCAATATAAAAAGAAAAGGCTGAAAAAAGGAAGGGGGCCTCTCTCTTTTTGAGGGTTCACGACTTCGGTTAAAAGGGACGCATTCATCAAATATTAAAAAGCCTGTATGGATAATTCCAAAGGTAAGTACTTTATTAAAAGTTATTCAATTATCTTATATTCTTTTATCACTATCTCTAATTATATTTGATACTCTTTTTATTTTTTTGAAGTGTCCAAGACAAACCGGAGGAACCGAGTGTGGATATTATGTGATGAGACATATGTTTCTCATTCTCTCGGCTTCTATTGTTCCCTCTTGGCACCAGGTAATTACAATTGTCCTAATTTAATTATTTAATTTGAATGCATAACATGACATGTTCACTAATTTTAATAAAAAATATTTTGTAGATATTTGACAATCCTCAACCTCTTTAGATGAAGAAATTGATGATATCGAAGACGTTGATAATTTCGATAGACATTGCCAATTTGGGTTGAATTTATGGGTTTTTTAGATTTTTAGTTTGTTTTTATTATATTTTATAATAAATATTGATGTATTTACTTTAAATATATGGACTCTGTAATTTCTGTATTTTCTGCCTGGTATTCTATTTATATATACAGGTATTGGAATAAATAATATGGCAATTTCCGTAAACAAAAATAACATTTAAAAAAATAAATAAACTTACTACATCAGTTGTGACCTTAACCGATGTAAAAAGTGACTTTCTACATCGGTTGTGACCATAACCGATGTATAAAGTGAACTTTCTACATCGGTTGTAACTACAAACGATATAAAAAGTCAGACTTTCTTCATCGGTTAAAACTTCAACCGATGTAGAAAGTTAACTTTTTACATCGGTTGTGACCACAACCGATGTAGACTTTCTACATTGGTTGAAGTTTTAACCGATGTAGAAAGTGTACTTTCTACATCGGTTGTAGAACAGATGTAGAAAGTCTAAGTTTCTATATCGCCCGCTTCAATACCGCTCAAATAACCAATGTAAAAAGTCCACAACAACCGATGTAAAAAGCTTATTTTCCACTAGTGTTTTGTGTTCCTTTTCATAGCCTCTAAAACTTTTTGTTAGCCTCCCTACATCTTATTATGTTTTTATAATAACAACAACAATGTTGTGTAAAAAAATCACAAGTATCTTGGAATGAAATCTGTATTCTTTATCTTTCACATGAGATTTATGGACTGAATTATTAACGGTGATGCCCACAACAAACTATGACGTGGAATATGTTGTTAAAGAAGCAATAAGATGTTACTTGACACTTTTTTAGGAGATTACAATTCCGGGTATCAAAAAGATGTATTCTGATAAGAATTTTCAATTATCTAAAGAAAACCAAAGTCATTCTTTTTAGAGACCACTCTCCCTAGTTTCGTTACCTTTTATGCATAAGCTTATAACATGACTTGGCAGCGACTTTTAACCGTCACAAAATTTTTGCTATAGTCCTTTTCGTAGAATCAAATCAAGTGGTAGTTTTAGTCAATGGTGCAAAATACCTTAGAATGGAGAAAATTACAAGTCTTTTGAAGATTCCCCAAATAAGTTTTTGTGTTCCTTTTCATAGCCTCCAAAACTTTTTATTAGCCTCCCTACATCTTATTATGTTTTTATAATAACAACAACAATGTTGTGTAAAAAAATCACAAGTGTCTTGGAATGAAATCTGTATTCTTTATCTTTAAGATGAGATTTGTGGACCGAATTATTTGCGGTGATTGCCCACAACAAAATATGATGTTCAATAAGTTGTTAAAGAAGCAATAAAATGTTGCTTTACACTTTTATACGAGATTACAATTCCGGGTATCATAAAGATGTATTCTGATTAGAATTTTAAATTATCTAAAAAAAACCAAAGTCATTCTTTTTAGAGCCCACTCTCCCTAGTTTCGTTACCTTTTATGCATAAGATTATAACATGACTTGGCAGCACCTTTTAACCGTCACAAAATTTTTGTAGTAGTCTTTTTCTTAGAATAATATCAAGTGGTAGTTTTAATAAATGGTGCAAAATACCTTAGAATGGAGAAAACTACATGTCTTTTGAAGATGTCACAAATAAGTTTTTGTGTTCCTTTTCATAGCCTCCAAAACTTTTTATTAGCCTCCCTACATCTTGTTATATTTTTATAATAACGACAACTATGTTCGGTAAAAAAATCACAAGTGTCTTGGAATGAAATCTGTATCACTTGTCTTTCACATGACATTTGGTGACCGAATTATTTGCGGTGATGGCCCACAACAAAATATGATGTTCAATATGTTGTTAAAGAAGGAATAAAACGTTGCTTCACTCTTTTATAGGAGATTACAATTCCGGATACCAAAAAGATGTATTTTGATCAGAATTTTCAATTATCTAAAAAAAACCAAGGTGATTCTTTTTAGAGCCCACTCTTCCTAGTTTCGTTAGTTTTTATGCATAAGATTATAACATGACTTAGCAGCAACTTTTAACCGTCACAAAACTTTTGCTGTAGTCTTTTTCGTAGAATCAAATCAAGTGGTAGTTTTAGTCAATGGTGCAAAATACCTTAGATTGGAGAAAACTACAAGTCTTTTGAAGATGCCCCAAATAAGGTTTTGTGTTCCTTTTCATAGCCTCCAAAACTTTTTATTAGCCTCCCTACATCTTATTATGTTTTTATAATAACAACAACAATGTTGTGTAAAAAAATCACAAGTGTCTTGGAATGAAATCTGTATTCTTTATCTTTCACATGAGATTGAAGGATTGAATTATTTGCGGTGATGCCCACAACAAACTATGACGTGGAATATGTTGTTAAAGAAGAAATAAGATGTTGCTTGGCACTTTTTTAGGAGATTACAATTCTGGGTATCATAAAGACGTGTTCTGATAAGAATTTTCGATTATCTAAAGAAAAACAAAGTCATTCTTTTTAGAGCCCACTCTCCCTAGTTTCGTTACTTTTTACGCATAAGATTATAACATGACTTGGCCGCAACTTTTAACCGTCACAAAATTTTTGCTGTACTCTTTTTCGTAGAATTAAATTGAATGGTAGTTTTAGTAAATGGTGCAAAATACCTTAGAATGGAGAAATCTGCAAGTGTTTGGAAGATGTCCAGAATTGCTTTTTATATTCCTTTTCATAGCCTCCAAAACTTTTTATTAGCCACCCTACATCTTATTATATTTTTATAACAACGACAACTATGTTCTATAAAAAAATCACAAGTGTCTTGGAATGAAATCTGTATCACTTGTCTTTCACATGATATTTGTTGACCGAATTATTTGGAGTGATGGCCCACAACAAAGTATGATGTTGAATATGTTGTTAAAGAAGCAATAAGATGTTACTTTATACTTTCTTAGGAGAGTATAATTCCGGATATCAAAAAGATGTATTTTGATCAAAATTTTCAATTATCTAAAAAAAACCAAGGTCATTCTTTTTAGAGCCCACTCTCCCTAGTTTCGTTATTTTTTATGCACAAGATTATAACATGACTTGGGAGCGACTTTTCACCGTCACAAAATTTTTGCTGTAGTCTTTTTGTAGAATCAAACCAAATCGTAGTTTTAGTATATGGTGCAAAATACCTTAGAATGGAGAAAACTGCAAGTGTTTGGATGAAGTCCCGAATAGGTTTTTATGTTCCTTTTCATAGTCTCCAAAACTTTTTATTAGCCTCTCGACATCTTATTATATTTTTATGATAACGACAACTATATTGTGTAAAAAAATCACAAGTGTCTTGGAATGAAATTTGTATCACTTGTGTTTCACATGAGATTTGTTGACCTAATTATTTGTGATGATGGCCCACAACAAACTATGACGTTGAATGTGTTGTTAAAGAAGCAAAAAGATGTTGCTTTACATATTTTTAGGAGATTACAATTCTGGATATCATCAAGATGTATTTCGATCAGAATTTTCAATTATCTAAAAAAAACCCAAGTCATTCTTTATAGACCCCACTCTCCCTAGTCTCGTTAATTTTTATGCATAAGATTATTACATGACTTGGGAGCAACTTTTGACTGGTACAAAATTCTTGATGTAGTCTTTCTCGTTTAATCAAATCAAGGGGTAGTTTTAGTAAATGGTGAAAAATACCTCCTGAATAGGGTTTTATGTTCCTTTTCATAATCTCCAAAACATTTTACTAACCTCCCTACATCTTATTATATTTTTATAATAACGATAACAATGCTGTGTAAAAAAATCACAAGTTTCTTGGAATGAAATCTGTATTCTTTATCTTTCACATGAGATTGATTGACCGAGTTATTTGTGGTGATGGCCCACAACAAACTACGACATTGAATATCTTGTTAAAGAAGCAATCAGATGTTGCCTTACACATTTTTAGGAGATTACAATTCCGGGTATTATAAAAATGTATTCTGATCAGAATTTTAAATTATCTAAAAAAAACCAAAGTCATTCTTTTTAGAGCCCACTCTCCCAAGTTTCGTTACTTTTTACGCATAAAATTATAACATGACTTGGCAGCATATTTTAACCTTCACAAAATTTTTGCTGTAGTCTTTTTCGTATAATCAAATCAAGTGGAAGTTTTAGTAAATGGTGAAAAATACTTTAGAATGGAGAAAACTGCAAGTCTATTGAACATGTCCTGAATAGGCTTTTGTGTTCCTTTTCATAGACTGTAAAACTTTCTATTAGCCTGCCTACATCTTATTATGTTTTTATAATAACGACAACAATGTTGTGTAAAAAAATCACAAGTGTCTTGGAATGAAATCTGAATCACTTGTCTTTCACATGAGATTTGTTGATCGAATTATTTGTGGTGCTGGCCCACAACAAACAATGACGTTGAATATGTTGTTAAGGAAGCAATAAGATGTTGCTTTACACTTTTTTAGGAGATTACAATTCTGGATATCATAAAGATGTATTTTGATTAGAATTTTAGATTATCTAAAAAAAACCCAGGTCATTCTTTTTAGACCCCACTCTACCTTGTCTCGTTACTTTTTATGCATAAGATTATAACATGACTTCGCAGCAACTTTTAACCATCAAATCATTTATGATGTAGTATTTTTCCCAGAATCAAGTGGTAGTTTTAGTAAATGGTGCAAAATACCATAGAATTGAGAAAACTGCAAGTGTTTAGAGGATGTCCCGAATAGGTTTTTAAGTTCCTTTTCATAGCCTCCAAAACTTTTTATTAGCCTCCCTTCATCTTAGTATATTTTTATAATAACGACAACTATGTTCTTTAAAAAAATCACAAGTGTCTTGGAATGAAATCTGAATCACTTGTCTTTCACATGAGATTTGTTGATCGAATTATTTGTGGTGCTGGCCCACAACAAACTATGACGTTGAATATGTTGTTAAGGAAGCAATAAGATGTTGCTTTACACTTTTTTAGGAGATTACAATTCCGGATATCATAAAGATGTATTTTGATTAGAATTTTAGATTATCTAAAAAAAACCCAAGTCATTCTTTTTAGACCCCACTCTCCCTTGTCTCGTTACTTTTATGCATAAGATTATAACATGACTTGGCAGCACCTTTTAACGGTCACAAAATTTTTGCTGTAGTCTTTTTCTTAGAATCAAATCAAGTGGTAGTTTTAGTAAATGGTGCAAAATACCTTAAAATGGAGAAAACTACATGTCTTTTGAAGATGTCCCAAATAAGTTTTTGTGTTCCTTTTCATAGCCTCCAAAACTTTTTATTAGCCTCCCTACATCTTATTATATTTTTATAATAATGACAACTATGTTCGGTAAAAAAATCACAAGTGTCTTGGAATGAAATCTGTATCACTTGTCTTTCACATGACATTTGGTGACCGAATTATTTGTGGTGATGGCCCAGAACAAACTATGACGTTGAATATGTTGTTAAAGAAGCAATAAGATGTTGCTTTACACTTTTTTAGGAGATTACAATTCCGGATATCATAAAGATGTATTTTGATTAGAATTTTAGATTATCTAAAAAAAACCCAAGTCATTCTTTTTAGACCCCACTCTCCCTTGTCTCGTTACTTTTTATGCATAAGATTATAACATGACTTCGCAGCAACTTTTAACCATCAAATCATTTTTGCTGTAGTATTTTTCCCAGAATCAAGTGGTAGTTTTAGTAAATGGTGCAAAATACCTTAGAATGGAGAAAACTGCAAGTGTTTAGAAGATGTCCCGAATAGGTTTTTATGTTCCTTTTCATAGCCTCCAAAACTTTTTATTAGCCTCCCTACATCTTAGTATATTTTTATAATAACGACAACTATGTTCTGTAAAAAAATCACAAGTGTCTTGGAATTAAATCTGAATTACTTGCCTTTCACATGAGATTTGTTGATCGAATTATTTGTGGTGCTGGCCCACAACAAACTATGACGTTGAATATGTTGTTAAGGAAGCAATAAGATGTTGCTTTACACTTTTTTAGGAGATTACAATTCCGGATATCATAAAGATGTATTTTGATTAGCATTTTAGATTATCTAAAAAAAACCCAAGTCATTCTTTTTAGACCCCACTCTCCCTTGTCTCATTACTTTTTATGCATAGGATTATAACATGACTTGGCAGCACCTTTTAACCGTCACAAAATTTTTGCTGTAGTCTTTTTCTTATAATCAAATCAAGTGGTAGTTTTCGTAAATGGTGCAAAATACCTTAGAATGGAGAAAACTACATGTCTTTTGAAGATGTCCCAAATAAGTTTTTGTGTTCCTTTTCATAGCCTCCAAAACTTTTTATTAGCCTCCCTACATCTTATTATATTTTTATAATAATGACAACTATGTTCGGTAAAAAAATCACAAGTGTCTTGGAATGAAATCTGTATCACTTGTCTTTCACATGACATTTGGTGACCGAATTTTTTGTGGTGATGGCCCAGAACAAACTATGACGTTGAATATGTTGTTAAAGAAGCAATAAGATGTTGCTTTACACTTTTTTAGGAGATTACAATTCCGGATATCATAAAGATGTATTTTGATTAGAATTTTAGATTATCTAAAAAATACCCAAGTCATTCTTTTTAGACCCCACTCTCCCTTGTCTCGTTACTTTTTATGCATAAGATTATAACATGACTTCGCAGCAACTTTTAACCATCAAATCATTTATGATGTAGTATTTTTCCCAGAATCAAGTGGTAGTTTTAGTAAATGGTGCAAAATACCTTAGAATTGAGAAAACTGCAAGTGTTTAGAGGATGTCCCGAATAGGTTTTTATGTTCCTTTTCATAGCCTCCAAAACTTTTTATTAGCCTCCCTACATCTTAGTATATTTTTATAATAACGACAACTATGTTCTTTAAAAAAATCACAAGTGTCTTGGAATGAAATCTGAATCACTTGTCTTTCACATGAGATTTGTTGATCGAATTATTTGTGGTGCTGGCCCACAACAAACTATGACGTTGAATATGTTGTTAAGGAAGCAATAAGATGTTGCTTTACACTTTTTTAGGAGATTACAATTCCGGATATCATAAAGATGTATTTTGATTAGAATTTTAGATTATCTAAAAAAAACCCAAGTCATTCTTTTTAGACCCCACTCTCCCTTGTCTCGTTACTTTTATGCATAAGATTATAACATGACTTGGCAGCACCTTTTAACGGTCACAAAATTTTTGCTGTAGTCTTTTTCTTAGAATCAAATCAAGTGGTAGTTTTAGTAAATGGTGCAAAATACCTTAAAATGGAGAAAACTACATGTCTTTTGAAGATGTCCCAAATTAGTTTTTGTGTTCCTTTTCATAGCCTCCAAAACTTTTTATTAGCCTCCCTACATCTTATTATATTTTTATAATAATGACAACTATGTTCGGTAAAAAAATCACAAGTGTCTTGGAATGAAATCTGTATCACTTGTCTTTCACATGACATTTGGTGACCGAATTATTTGTGGTGATGGCCCAGAACAAACTATGACGTTGAATATGTTGTTAAAGAAGCAATAAGATGTTGCTTTACACTTTTTTAGGAGATTACAATTCCGGATATCATAAAGATGTATTTTGATTAGAATTTTAGATTATCTAAAAAAAACCCAAGTCATTCTTTTTAGACCCCACTCTCCCTTGTCTCGTTACTTTTTATGCATAAGATTATAACATGACTTCGCAACAACTTTTAACCATCAAATCATTTTTGCTGTAGTAGTTTTCCCAGAATCAAGTGGTAGTTTTAGTAAATGGTGCAAAATACCTTAGAATTGAGAAAACTGCAAGTGTTTAGAAGATGTCCCGAATAGGTTTTTATGTTCCTTTTCATAACCTACAAAACTTTTTATTAGCCTCCCTACATCTTAGTATATTTTATAATAACGACAACTATGTTCTGTAAAAAAATCACAAGTGTCTTGGAATGAAATCTGAATCACTTGTCTTTCACATGAGATTTGTTGATCGAATTATTTGTGGTGCTGGCCCACAACAAACTATGACGTTGAATATGTTGTTAAGGAAGCAATAAGATGTTGCTTTACACTTTTTTAGGAGATTACAATTCCGGATATCATAAAGATGTATTTTGATTAGAATTTTAGTTATCTAAAAAAAACCCAAGTCATTCTTTTTAGACCCCACTCTCCCTTGTCTCGTTACTTTTTATGCATAAGATTATAACATGACTTGGCAGCACCTTTTAACCGTCACAAAATTTTTGCTGTAGTCTTTTTCTTAGAATCAAATCAAGTGGTAGTTTTAGTAAATGGTGCAAAATACCTTAGAATGGAGAAAACTACATGTCTTTTGAAGATGTCCCAAATAAGTTTTTGTGTTCCTTTTCATAGCCTCCAAAACTTTTTATTAGCCTCCCTACATCTTATTATATTTTTATAATAATGACAATTATGTTCGGTAAAAAAATCACAAGTGTCTTGGAATGAAATCTGAATCACTTGTCTTTCACATGACATTTGGTGACCGAATTATTTGTGGTGATGGCCCAGAACAAACTATGATGTTGAATATGTTGTTAAAGAAGCAATAAGATGTTGCTTTACACTTTTTTAGGAGATTACAATTCCGGATATCATAAAGATGTATTTTGATTAGAATTTTAGATTATCTAAAAAAAACCCAAGTCATTCTTTTTAGACCCCACTCTCCCTTGTCTCGTTACTTTTTATGCATAAGATTATAACATGACTTCGCAGCAACTTTTAACCATCAAATCATTTTTGCTGTAGTATTTTTCCCAGACTCAAGTGGTAGTTTTAGTAAATGGTGCAAAATACCTTAGAATTGAGAAAACTGCAAGTGTTTAGAAGATGTCCCGAATAGGTTTTTATGTTCCTTTTCATAGCCTCCAAAACTTTTTATTAGCCTCCCTACATCTTAGTATATTTTATAATAACGACAACTATGTTCTGTAAAAAAATCACAAGTGTCTTGGAATGAAATCTGAATCACTTGTCTTTCACATGAGATTTGTTGATCGAATTATTTGTGGTGCTGGCCCACAACAAACTATGACGTTGAATATGTAGTTAAGGAAGCAATAAGATGTTGCTTTACACTTTTTTAGGAGATTACAATTCCGGATATCATAAAGATGTATTTTGATTAGAATTTTATATTATCTAAAAAAAACCCAAGTCATTCTTTTTAGACCCCACTCTCCCTTGTCTCGTTACTTTTTATGCATAAGATTATAACATGACTTGGCAGCACCTTTTAACTGTCACAAAATTTTTGCTCTAGTCTTTTTCTTAGAATCAAATCAAGTGGTAGTTTTAGTAAATGGTGCAAAATACCTTAGAATGGAGAAAACTACATGTCTTTTGAAGATGTCCCAAATAAGTTTTTGTGTTCCTTTTCATAGCCTCCAAAATTTTTTTTAGCCTCCCTACATCTTATTATATTTTTATAATAATGACAACTATGTTCGGTAAAAAAATCACAAGTGTCTTGGAATGAAATCTGTATCACTTGTTTTTCACATGACATTTGGTGACCGAATTATTTGTGGTGATGGCCCAGAACAAACTATGATGTTGAATATGTTGGTAAAGAAGCAATAAGATGTTGCTTTACACTTTTTTAGGAGATTACAATTCCGGATATCATAAAGATGTATTTTGATTATCTAAAAAAAACCCAAGTCATTCTTTTTAGACCCCACTCTCCCTTGTCTCGTTACTTTTTATGCATAAGATTATAACATGACTTCACAGCAACTTTTAACCATCAAATCATTTTTGCTGTAGTATTTTTCCCAGAACCAAGTGGTAGTTTTAGTAAATGGTGCAAAATACCTTAGAATGGAGAAAACTGCAAGTGTTTAGAAGATGTCCCGAATAGGTTTTTATGTTCCTTTTCATAGCCTCCAAAAGTTTTTATTAGCCTCCCTACATCTTAGTATATTTTTATAATAACGACAACTATGTTCTGTAAAAAAATCACAAGTGTCTTGGAATGAAATCTAAATCACTTGTCTTTCACATGAGATTTGTTGATCGAATTATTTGTGGTGGTAGCCCACAACAAACTATGACGTTGAATATGTAGTTAAGGAAGCAATAAGATGTTGCTTTACACTTTTTTAGGAGATTACAATTCCGGATATCATAAAGATGTATTTTGATTAGAATTTTATATTATCTAAAAAAAACCCAAGTCATTCTTTTTAGACCCCACTCTCCCTTGTCTCGTTACTTTTTATGCATAAGATTATAACATGACTTGGCAGCACCTTTTAACCGTCACAAAATTTTTGCTCTAGTCTTTTTCTTAGAATTAAATCAAGTGGTAGTTTTAGTAAATGGTGCAAAATACCTTAGAATGGAGAAAATTACATGTCTTTTGAAGATGTCCCAAATAAGTTTTTGTGTTCCTTTTCATAGCCTCCAAAACTTTTTATTAGCCTCCCTACATCTTATTATATTTTTATAATAATGACAACTATGTTCGGTAAAAAAATCACAAGTGTCTTGGAATGAAATCTGTATCACTTGTTTTTCACATGACATTTGGTGACCGAATTATTTGGGGTGATGGCCCAGAACAAACTATGATGTTCAATATGTTGGTAAAGAAGCAATAAGATGTTGCTTTACACTTTTTTAGGAGATTACAATTCCGGATATCATAAAGATGTATTTTGATTATCTAGAAAAAACCCAAGTCATTCTTTTTAGACCCCACTCTCCCTTGTCTCGTTACTTTTTATGCATAAGATTATAACATGACTTCACAGCAACTTTTAACCATCAAATCATTTTTGTTGTAGTATTTTTCCCAGAATCAAGTGGTAGTTTTAGTAAATGGTGCAAAATACCTTAGAATGGAGAAAACTGCAAGTGTTTAGAAGATGTCCCGAATAGGTTTTTATGTTCCTTTTCATAGCCTCCAAAAGTTTTTATTAGCCTCCCTACATCTTAGTATATTTTTATAATAACGACAACTATGTTCTGTAAAAAAATCACAAGTGTCTTGGAATGAAATCTAAATCACTTGTCTTTCACATGAGATTTGTTGATCGAATTATTTGTGGTGCTAGCCCACAACAAACTATGACGTTGAATATGTTGTTAAGGAAGCAATAAGATGTTGCTTTACACTTTTTTAGGAGATTACAATTCTGGATATCGTAAAGATGTATTTTGATTAGAATTTTAGATTATCTAAAAAAAACCCAAGTCATTCTTTTTACACCCCACTCTCCCTTGTCTCGTTGCTTTTTATGCATAAGATTATAACATGACTTGGCAGCACCTTTTAACCGTCACAAAATTTTTGCTGTAGTCTTTTTCTTAGAATCAAATCAGGTGGTAGTTTTAGTAAATGGTGCAAAATACCTTAGAATGGAGAAAACTACATGTCTTTTGAAGATGTCCCAAATAAGTTTTTGTGTTCCTTTTCATAGCCTCCAAAACTTTTTATTAGCCTCCCTACATCTTATTATATTTTTATAATAACGACAACTATGTTCGGTAAAAAAATCACAAGTGTCTTGGAATGAAATCTGTATCAATTGTTTTTCACATGACATTTGGTGACCGAATTATTTGTGGTGATGGCCCAACAAAACTATGATGTTGAATATGTTGGTAAAGAAGCAATAAGATGTTGCTTTACACTTTTTTAGGAGATTACAATTCTGGATATCATAAAGATGTATTTTGATTAGAATTTTAGATTATCTAAAAAAAACCCAAGTCATTCTTTTTAGACCCCACTCTCCCTTGTCTCGTTACTTTTTATGCATAAGATTATAACATGACTTCACAGCAACTTTTAACCATCAAATCATTTTTGCTGTAGTATTTTTCCCAGAATCAAGTGGTAGTTTTAGTAAATGGTGCAAAGTACCTTAGAATGGAGAAAACTGCAAGTGTTCAGAAGATGTCCCGAATAGGTTTTTATGTTCCTTTTCATAGCCTCCAAAACTTTTTATTAGCCTCCCTACATCTTAGTATATTTTTATAATAACGACAACTATGTTCTCTAAAAAAATCACAAGTGTCTTGGAATGAAATCTGAATCACTTGTCTTTCACATGAGATTTGTTGATCGAATTATTTGTGGTGCTAGCCCACAACAAACTATGACGTTGAATATGTTGTTAAGGAAGCAATAAGATGTTGCTTTACACTTTTTTAGGAGATTACAATTCGGATATCATAAAGATGTATTTTTGATTAGAATTTTAGATTATCTAAAAAAACCCAAGTCATTCCTTTTAGACCCCACTCTCCCTTGTCTCGTTACTTTTTATGCATAAGATTATAACATGACTTCGCAAAGAACTTTTAACCATCAAATCATTTTTGCTGTAGTATTTTTCCTAGAATCAAGTGGTAGTTTTAGTAAATGGTGCAAAATACCTTAGAATTGAGAAAACTGCAAGTGTTTAGAAGATGTCCCGAATAGGTTTTTATGTTCCTTTTCAGAGCCTCCAAAACTTTTTATTAGCCTCCCTACATCTTAGTATATTTTTATAATAACGAAACTATGTTTGTAAAAAAATCACAAGTGTCTTGGAATGAAATCTAAATCACTTGTCTTTCACATGAGATTTGTTGATCGAATTATTTGTGGTGCTAGCCCACAACAAACTATGACGTTGAATATGTTGTTAAGGAAGCAATAAGATGTTGCTTTACACTTTTTTAGGAGATTACAATTCTGGATATCGTAAAGATGTATTTTGATTAGAATTTTAGATTATCTAAAAAAAACCCAAGTCATTCTTTTTACACCCCACTCTCCCTTGTCTCGTTGCTTTTTATGCATAAGATTATAACATGACTTGGCAAAGACCTTTAACCGTCACAAAATTTTTGTCGTAGTCTTTTCTTAGAATCAAATCGGTGGTAGTTTTAGTAAATGGTGCAAAATACCTTAGAATGGAGAAAACTACATGTCTTTTGAAGATGTCCCAAATAAGTTTTTGTGTTCCTTTTCATAGCCTCCAAAACTTTTTATTAGCCTCCCTACATCTTATTATATTTTTATAATAACGACAACTATGTTCGGTAAAAAAATCACAAGTGTCTTGGAATGAAATCTGTATCAATTGTTTTTCACATGACATTTGGTGACCGAATTATTTGTGGTGATGGCCCAGAACAAACTATGATGTTGAATATGTTGGTAAAGAAGCAATAAGATGTTGCTTTACACTTTTTTAGGAGATTACAATTCTGGATATCATAAAGATGTATTTTGATTAGAATTTTAGATTATCTAAAAAAAACCCAAGTCATTCTTTTTAGACCCCACTCTCCCTTGTCTCGTTACTTTTTATGCATAAGATTATAACATGACTTCACAGCAACTTTTAACCATCAAATCATTTTTGCTGTAGTATTTTTCCCAGAATCAAGTGGTAGTTTTAGTAAATGGTGCAAAGTACCTTAGAATGGAGAAAACTGCAAGTGTTCAGAAGATGTCCCGAATAGGTTTTTATGTTCCTTTTCATAGCCTCCAAAACTTTTTATTAGCCTCCCTACATCTTAGTATATTTTTATAATAACGACAACTATGTTCTGTAAAAAAATCACAAGTGTCTTGGAATGAAATCTGAATCACTTGTCTTTCACATGAGATTTGTTGATCGAATTATTTGTGGTGCTAGCCCACAACAAACTATGACGTTGAATATGTTGTTAAGGAAGCAATAAGATGTTGCTTTACACTTTTTTAGGAGATTACAATTCCGGATATCATAAAGATGTATTTTGATTAGAATTTTAGATTATCTAAAAAAAACCCAAGTCATTCCTTTTAGACCCCACTCTCCCTTGTCTCGTTACTTTTTATGCATAAGATTATAACATGACTTCGCAGCAACTTTTAACCATCAAATCATTTTTGCTGTAGTATTTTTCCTAGAATCAAGTGGTAGTTTTAGTAAATGGTGCAAAATACCTTAGAATTGAGAAAACTGCAAGTGTTTAGAAGATGTCCCGAATAGGTTTTTATGTTCCTTTTCAGAGCCTCCAAAACTTTTTATTAGCCTCCCTACATCTTAGTATATTTTTATAATAACGACAACTATGTTCTGTAAAAAAATCACAAGTGTCTTGGAATGAAATCTAAATCACTTGTCTTTCACATGAGATTTGTTGATCGAATTATTTGTGGTGCTAGCCCACAACAAACTATGACGTTGAATATGTTGTTAAGGAAGCAATAAGATGTTGCTTTACACTTTTTTAGGAGATTACAATTCTGGATATCGTAAAGATGTATTTTGATTAGAATTTTAGATTATCTAAAAAAAACCCAAGTCATTCTTTTTACACCCCACTCTCCCTTGTCTCGTTGCTTTTTATGCATAAGATTATAACATGACTTGGCAGCACCTTTTAACCGTCACAAAATTTTTGCTGTAGTCTTTTTCTTAGAATCAAATCAGGTGGTAGTTTTAGTAAATGGTGCAAAATACCTTAGAATGGAGAAAACTACATGTCTTTTGAAGATGTCCCAAATAAGTTTTTGTGTTCCTTTTCATAGCCTCCAAAACTTTTTATTAGCCTCCCTACATCTTATTATATTTTTATAATAACGACAACTATGTTCGGTAAAAAAATCACAAGTGTCTTGGAATGAAATCTGTTTCACTTGTTTTTCACATGACATTTGGTGACCGAATTATTTGTGGTGATGGCCCAGAACAAACTATGATGTTGAATATGTTGGTAAAGAAGCAATAAGATGTTGCTTTACACTTTTTTAGGAGATTACAATTCTGGATATCATAAAGATGTATTTTGATTAGAATTTTAGATTATCTAAAAAAACCCAAGTCATTCTTTTTAGACCCCACTCTCCCTTGTCTCGTTACTTTTTATGCATAAGATTATAACATGACTTCACACTTTTAACCATCAAATCATTTTCTTTTTAGTATTTTTCCCTAATCAAGTGGTAGTTTTAGTAAATGGTGCAAAGTACCTTAGAATGGAGAAAACCAAGTGTTGAAGATGTCCCGAATAGGTTTTTATGTTCCTTTTCATAGCCTCCAAAACTTTTTATTAGCCTCCCTACATCTTAGTATATTTTTATAATAATAAACTATGTTAGAAAAAATCACAAGTGTCTTGAATGAAATCTGAATCACTTGTCTTTCACATGAGATTTGTTGATCGAATTATTTGTGGTGCTAGCCCACAACAAACTATGACGTTGAATATGTTGTTAAGGAAGCAATAAGATGTTGCTTTACACTTTTAGAGATTACAATTCCGGATATCATAAAGATGTATTTTGATTAGAATTTTAGATTATCTAAAAAAAAACCCAAGTCATTCCTTTTAGACCCACTCTCCTTGTCTCGTTACTTTTTATGCATAAGATTATAACATGACTTAAAGAACTTTTAACCATCAAATCATTTTTGCTGTAGTATTTTTCCTAGAATCAAGTGGTAGTTTTAGTAAATGGTGCAAAATACCTTAGAATTGAGAAAACTGCAAGTGTTTAGAAGATGTCCCGAATAGGTTTTTATGTTCCTTTTCAGAGCCTCCAAAACTTTTTATTAGCCTCCCTACATCTTAGTATATTTTAATAATAACGACAACTATGTTCTGTAAAAAAATCACAAGTGTCTTGGAATGAAATCTGAATCACTTGTCTTTCACATGAGATTTGTTGATCGAATTATTTGTGGTGCTGGCCCACAACAAACTATGACGTTGAATATGTTGTTAAGGAAGCAATAAGATGTTGCTTTACACTTTTTTAGGAGATTACAATTCCGGATATCATAAAGATGTATTTTGATTAGAATTTTAGATTATCTAAAAAAAACCCAAGTCATTCTTTTTAGACCCCACTCTCCCTTGTCTCCTTACTTTTTATGCATAAGATTATAACATGACTTGCACCTTTTAACCCACAAAGTTTTTCTTTGTAGTCTTTTCTTAGAATCAAATCAGTGGTAGTTTTAGTAAATGGTGCAAAATACCTTAGAATGGAGAAAACTACATGTCTTTTGAAGATGTCCCAAATAAGTTTTTGTGTTCCTTTTCATAGCCTCCAAAACTTTTTATTAGCCTCCCTACATCTTATTATATTTTTATAATAACGACAACTATGTTCGGTAAAAAAATCACAAGTGTCTTGGAATGAAATCTGTTTCACTTCTTTTTCACATGACATTTGGTGACCGAATTATTTGTGGTGATGGCCCAGAACAAACTATGATGTTGAATATGTTGGTAAAGAAGCAATAAGATGTTGCTTTACACTTTTTTAGGAGATTACAATTCCGGATATCATAAAGATGTATTTTGATTAGAATTTTAGATTATCTAAAAAAAACCCAAGTCATTCTTTTTAGACCCCACTCTCCCTTGTCTCGTTACTTTTTATGCATAAGATTATAACATGACTTCACAGCAACTTTTAACCATCAAATCATTTTTCTTTGTAGTATTTTCCCGATCAATCAAGTGGTAGTTTTAGTAAATGGTGCAAAATACCTTAGAATTGAGAAAACTGCAAGTGTTTAGAAGATGTCCCGAATAGGTTTTTATGTTCCTTTTCATAGCCTCCAAAACTTTTTATTAGCCTCCCTACATCTTAGTATATTTTTATAATAACGACAACTATGTTCTGTAAAAAAATCACCTGTGTCTTGGAATGAAATCTGAATCACTTGTCTTTCACATGAGATTTGTTGATCGAATTATTTGTGGTGGTAGCCCACAACAAACTATGACGTTGAATATGTTGTTAAGGAAGCAATAAGATGTTGCTTTACACTTTTTTAGGAGATTACAATTCCGGATATCATAAAGATGTATTTTGATTAGAATTTTAGATTATCTAAAAAACACCCAAGTCATTCCTTTTAGACCCCACTCTCCCTTGTCTCGTTACTTTTTATGCATAAGATTATAACATGACTTCGCAGCAACTTTTAACCATCAAATCATTTTTGCTGTAGTATTTTTCCTAGAATCAAGTGGTAGTTTTAGTAAATGGTGCAAAATACCTTAGAATTGAGAAAACTGCAACTGTTTAGAAGATGTCTCGAATAGGTTTTTATGTTCCTTTTCATAGCCTCCAAAACTTTTTATTAGCCTCCCTACATCTTAGTATATTTTAATAATAACGACAACTATGTTCTGTAAAAAAATCACAAGTGTCTTGGAATGAAATCTGAATCACTTGTCTTTCACATGAGATTTGTTGATCAAATTATTTGTGGTGCTGGCCCACAACAAACTATGACGTTGAATATGTTGTTAAGGAAGCAATAAGATGTTGCTTTACACTTTTTTAGGAGATTACAATTCCGGATATCATAAAGATGTATTTTGATTAGAATTTTAGATTATCTAAAAAAAACCCAAGTCATTCTTTTTAGACCCCACTCTCCCTTGTCTCGTTACTTTTTATGCATAAGATTATAACATGACTTGGCAGCACCTTTTAACCGTCACAAAGTTTTTGCTGTAGTCTTTTTCTTAGAATCAAATCAAGTGGTAGTTTTAGTAAATGGTGCAAAATACCTTAGAATGGAGAAAACTACATGTCTTTTGAAGATGTCCCAAATAAGTTTTTGTGTTCCTTTTCATAGCCTCCAAAACTTTTTATTAGCCTCCCTACATCTTATTATATTTTTATAATAACGACAACTATGTTCGGTAAAAAAATCACAAGTGTCTTGGAATGAAATCTGTATCACTTGTTTTTCACATGACATTTGGTGACCGAATTATTTGTGGTGATGGCCCAGAACAAACTATGATGTTGAATATGTTGGTAAAGAAGCAATAAGATGTTGCTTTACACTTTTTTAGGAGATTACAATTCCGGATATCATAAAGATGTATTTTGATTAGAATTTTAGATTATCTAAAAAAAACCCAAGTCATTCTTTTTAGACCCGCTCTCACCTTGTCTCGTTACTTTTTATGCATAAGATTATAACATGACTTCACAGCAACTTTTAACCATCAAATCATTTTTGCTGTAGTATTTTTCCCAGAATCAAGTAGTAGTTTTAGTAAATGGCGCAAAATACCTTAGAATTGAGAAAACTGCAAGTGTTTAGAAGATGTCCCGAATAGGTTTTTATGTTCCTTTTCATAGCCTCCAAAACTTTTTATTAGCCTCCCTACATCTTAGTATATTTTTATAATAACGACAACTATGTTCTGTACAAAAATCACAAGTGTCTTGGATTGAAATCTGAATCACTTGTCTTTCACATGAGATTTATTGATCGAATTATTTGTGGTGCTAGCCCACAACAAACTATGACGTTGAATATGTTGTTAAGGAAGCAATAAGATGTTGCTTTACACTTTTTTAGGAGATTACAATTCCGGAGATCATAAAGATGTATTTTGATTAGAATTTTAGATTATCTAAAAAAAACCCAAGTCATTCCTTTTAGACCCCACTCTCCCTTGTCTCGTTACTTTTTATGCATAAGATTATAACATGACTTCGCAGCAAGTTTTAACCATCAAATCATTTTTGCTGTAGTATTTTTCCTAGAATCAAGTGGTAGTTTTAGTAAATGGTGCAAAATACCTTAGAATTGAGAAAACTGCATGTGTTTAGAAGATGTCCCGAATAGGTTTTTAGGTTCCTTTTCATAGCCTCCAAAACTTTTTATCAGCCTCCCTACATCTTAGTATATTTTAATAATAACGACAACTATGTTCTGTAAAAAAATCACAAGTGTCTTGGAATGAAATCTGAATCACTTGTCTTTCACATGAGATTTGTTGATCGAATTATTTGTGGTGCTGGCCCACAACAAACTATGGCGTTGAATATGTTGTTAAGGAAGCAATAAGATGTTGCTTTACACTTTTTTAGGATTTTACAATTCCGGATATCATAAAGATGTATTTTGATTAGAATTTTAGATTATCTAAAAAAAACCCAAGTCATTCTTTTTAGACCCCACTCTCCCTTGTCTCGTTACTTTTTATGCATAAGATTATAACATGACTTGGCAGCACCTTTTAACCGTCACAAAGTTTTTGCTGTAGTCTATTTCTTAGAATCAAATCAAGTGGTAGTTTTAGTAAATGGTGTAAAATACCTTAGAATGGAGAAAACTACATGTCTTTTGAAGATGTCCCAAATAAGTTTTTGTGTTCCTTTTCATAGCCTCCAAAACTTTTTATTAGCCTCCCTACATTTTATTATATTTTTATAATAACGACAACTATGTTCTGTAAAAAAATCACAAGTGTCTTGGAATGAAATCTGAATCACTTGTCTTTCACATGAGATTTGTTGATCGAATTATTTGTGGTGGTAGCCCACAACAAACTATGACGTTGAATATGTTGTTAAGGAAGCAATAAGATGTTGCTTTACACTTTTTTAGGAGATTACAATTCCGGATATCATAAAGATGTATTTTGATTAGAATTTTAGATTATCTGAAAAAAACCGAAGTCATTCTTTTTAGACCCCACTCTCCCTTGTCTCGTTACTTTTTATGCATAAGATTATAACATGACTTCGCAGCAACCTTTAACCATCAAATCATTTTTTGTAGTATTTTTCCCAGAATCAAAGTGGTAGTTTTAGTAAATGGTGCAAAATACCTTAGAATTGAGAAAGCGCAAGTGTTTAGAAGACGTCCCGAATAGGTTTTTATGTTCCTTTTCATAGCCTCCAAAACTTTTTATTAGCCTCCCTACATCTTAGTATATTTTTATAATAACGACAACTATGTTCTGTAAAAAAATCACAAGTGTCTTGGAATGAAATCTGAATCACTTGTCTTTCACATGAGATTTGTTGATCGAATTATTTGTGGTCTTTGACAACAAACTATGACGTTGAATATGTTGTTAAGGAAGCAATAAGATGTTGCTTTACACTTTTTTAGGAGATTACAATTCCGGATATCATAAAGATGTATTTTGATTAGAATTTTATATTATCTAAAAAAACCCAAGTCATTCTTTTTAGACCCCACTCTCCCTTGTCTCGTTACTTTTTATGCATAGGATTATAACATGACTTGGCAGCACCTTTTAGCGTCACAAAATTTTTCTTGTAGTCTTTTCTTAGGAATCAAATCAAGTGGTAGTTTTAGTAAATGGTGCAAAATACCTTAGAATGGAGAAAACTACATGTCTTTTGAAGATGTCCCAAATAAGTTTTTGTGTTCCTTTTCATAGCCTCCAAAACTTTTTATTAGCCTCCCTACATCTTATTATATTTTTATAATAATGACAACTATGTTCGGTAAAAAAATCACAAGTGTCTTGGAATGAAATCTGTATCACTTGTCTTTCACATGACATTTGGTGACCGAATTATTTGGGGTGATGGCCCAGAACAAACTATGATGTTGAATATGTTGTTAAAGAAGCAATAAGATGTTGCTTTACACTTTTTTAGGAGTTTATAATTCCGGATATCATAAAGATGTATTTTGATTAGAATTTTAGATTATCTAAAAAAAACCCAAGTCATTCTTTTAGACCCCCACTCTCCCTTGTCTCGTTACTTTTTATGCATAAGATTATAACATGACTTCGCAGCAACTTTTAACCATCAAATCATTTTTGCTGTAGTATTTTTCCCCGAATCAAGTGGTAGTTTTAGTAAATGGTGCAAAATACTTTAGAATGGAGAAAACTGCAAGTGTTTAGAAGATGTCCCGAATAGGTTTTTATGTTCCTTTTCATAGCCTCCAAAACTTTTTATTAGCCTCCCTACATCTTAGTATATTTTTATAATAACGACAACTATGTTAAACGTACAAAAATCACAAGTGTCTTGGAATGAAATCTGAATCCACTTGTCTTTCACATGAGATTTGTTGATCGAATTATTTGTGTCTTGGCCCACAACAAACTATGGCGTTGAATATGTTGTTAAGGAAGCAATAAGATGTTGCTTTACACTTTTTTTTAGGAGATTACAATTCGAGGATATCATAAAGATGTATTTTGATTAGAATTTTAGATTATCTAAAAAAAAAACCCAAGTCATTCTTTTTAGACCCCACTCTCCCTTGTCTCGTTACTATTTATGCATAAGATTATAACATGACTTCGCAGCAACTTTTAACCATCAAATCATTTTTGCTGTAGTATTTTTCCCAGAATCAAGTGGTAGTTTTAGTAAATGGTGCAAAATACCTTAGAATTGAGAAAACTGCAAGTGTTTAGAAGATGTCCCGAATAGGTTTTTATGTTCCTTTTCATAGCCTCCAAAAGTTTTTATTAGCCTCCCTACATCTTAGTATATTTTTATAATAACGACAACTATGTTCTGTAAAAAAATCACAAGTGTCTTGGAATGAAATCTGAATCACTTGTCTTTCACATGAGATTTGTTGATCGAATTATTTGTGGTGCTGGCCCACAACAAACTATGACGTTGAATATGTTGTTAAGGAAGCAATAAGATGTTGCTTTACACTTTTTTAGGAGATTACAATTCTGGATATCATAAAGATGTATTTTGATTAGAATTTTATATTATCTAAAAAAAACCCAAGTCATTCTTTTTAGACCCCACTCTCCCGTGTCTCGTTACTTTTTATGCATAGGATTATAACATGACTTAAGCAAAGACCTTTTAACCAGTCACAAAATTTTCTTTGTAGTCTTTTTCTTAGAATCAAATCAAGTCGTAGTTTTAGTAAATGATGCAAAATACCTTAGAATGGAGAAAACTACATGTCTTTTGAAGATGTCCCAAATAAGTTTTTGTGTTCCTTTTCATAGGCTCCAAAACTTTTTATTAGCCTCCCTACATCTTATTATATTTTTATAATAATGACAACTATGTTCGGTAAAAAAATCACAAGTGTCTTGGAATGAAATCTGTATCACTTGTCTTTCACGTGACATTTGGTGACCGAATTATTTGTGGTGATGGCCCAGAACAAACTATGATGTTGAATATGTTGTTAAAGAAGCAATAAGATGTTGCTTTACACTTTTTTAGGAGTTTATAATTCCGGATATCATAAAGATGTATTTTGATTAGAATTTTAGATTATCTAAAAAAAACCCAAGTCATTCTTTTTAGACCCCACTCTCCCTTGTCTCGTTACTTTTTATGCATAAGATTATAACATGACTTCGCAATAACTTTTAACCATCAAATCATTTTTGCTGTAGTATTTTTCCCAGAATCAAGTGGTAGTTTTAGTAAATGGTGCAAAATACCATAGAATTGAGAAAACTGCAAGTGTTTAGAAGATGTCCCGAATAGGTTTTTTTGTTCCTTTTCATAGCCTCCAAAACTTTTTATTAGCCTCCCTACATCTTAGTATATTTTTATAATAACGACAACTATGGTCTGTATAAAAATCACAAGAGCCTTGGAATGAAATCTGTATCACTTGTCTTTCACATGAGATTTTTGACCGAATTATTTGTGGTGATGGCCCAGAACAAACTATGATGTTGAATATGTTGTTAAAGAAGCAATAAGATGTTGCTTTACACTTTTTTAGGAGATTACAATTCCGGATATCATAAAGATGTATTTTGATTAGAATTTTAGATTATCTAAAAAACACCCAAGTCATTCTGTTTAGACCCACTCTCCCTTGTCTCGTTACTTTTTATGCATAAGATTATAACATGACTTCGCAGCAACTTTTAACCATCAAATCATTTTTGCTGTAGTATTTTTCCCAGAATCAAGTGGTAGTTTTAGTAAATGGTGCAAAATACCTTAGAATGGAAAAAACTGCAAGTGTTTAGAAGATGTCCCGAATAGGTTTTTTTGTTCCTTTTCATAGCCTCCAAAACTTTTTATTAGGCTCCCTACATCTTAGTATATTTTTATAATAACGACAACTATGTTCTGTATAAAAATCACAAGAGTCTTGGAATGAAATCTGTATCACTTGTCTTTCACATGAGATTTTTTGACCGAAGTATTTGTGGTGATGGCCCCGAAACAAACTATGATGTTGAATATGTTGTTAAAGAAGCAATAAGATGTTGCTTTACACTTTTTTAGGAGATTACAATTCCGGATATCATAAAGATGTATTTTGATTAGAATTTTAGATTATCTAAAAAAAACCCAAGTCATTCTTTTTAGACCCCATTCTCCCTTGTCTCGTTACTTTTTATGCATAAGATTATAACATGATTTCGCAGCAACTTTTAACGATCAAATCATTTTTACTGTAGTACTTTTCCCATAATCAAGTGGTAGTTTTAGTAAATGGTGCAAAATACCTTAGAATGGAGAAAACTGCTAGTGTTTAGAAGATGTCCCGAATAGGTTTTTTTGTTCCTTTTCATAGTCTCCAAAACTTTTTATTAGCCTCCCTACTTCTTAGTATATTTTTATAATAATGACAACTATGTTCTGTATAAAAATCACAAGAGTCTTGGAATGAAATCTGTATCACTTGTCTTTCACATGAGATTTTTGACGGATTATTTGTGGTGATGGCCCAGAACAAACTATGATGTTGAATATGTTGTTAAAGAAGCGATAAGATGTTGCTTTACACTTTTTTAGGAGATTACAATTAGGATATCATAAAGATTTATTTTGATTAGAATTTTAGATTATCTAAAAAAACCCAAGTCATTCTTTTTAGACCCCACTCTCCTTGTCTCGTTACTTTTTATGCATAAGATGATAACATGACTTATGCAAAGCAACTTTTAACCATCAAATCATTTTTGCTATAGTATTTTCCCGAATCAAGTGGTAGTTTTAGTAGATGGTGCAAAATACCTTAGAATGGAGAAAAACTTGCAAGTGTTTAGAAGATGTCTCTCGAATAGGTTTTTATGTTCCTTTTCATACCCTCAAAACTTTTATTAGCCTCCCTACATCTTAGTATATTTTTATAATAACGACAACTATGTTCTGTAGAAAAATCACAAGAGTCTTGGAATGAAATCTGTATCACTTGTCTTTCACATGAGATTTTTTGACCGAATTATTTGTGGTGATGGCCCAGAACAAACTATGATGTTGAATATGTTGTTAAAGAAGCAATAAGATGGCTCTTTACACTTTTTAGGAGATTACAATTCCGGATATCATAAAGATCTATTTTGATTAGAATTTTAGATTATCTAAAAAACCCAAGTCATTCTTCTTAGACCCCACTCTCCTTGTCTTGTTACTTTTTATGCATAAGATTATAACATGACTTCGCAGAACTTTGAACCATCAAATCATTTTCTTTTGTAGTATTTTCCCAATCAAGTGGTAGTTTTAGTAAATGGTGCAAAATACCTTAGAATGGAGAAAACTGCAAGTGTTTAGAAGATGTCCCGAATAGGTTTTTATGTTCCTTTTCATAGCCTCCAAAACTTTTTATTAGCCTCCCTACATCTTAGTATATTTTTATAATAACGACAACTATGTTCTAAAACAATCACAAGTGTCTTGGAATGAAATCTGAATCACTTGTCTTTCAGATGACATTTGTTGATCGAATTATTTGTGGTGATGGCCCACAACAAACTATGACGTTGAATATGTTGTTAAGGAAGCAATAAGATGTTGCTTTACACTTTTTAGGAGATTACGGTTCGGATATCATAAAGATGTATTTTGATTAGAATTTTAGATTATCTAAAAAAACCCAAGTCATTCTTTTTAGACCCCACTCTTCTTTGTCTCGTTACTTTTTATGCATAAGATTATAACATGACTTCGCAGCAATTTTTAACCATCAAATCATTTTTTTTTGAAGTATTTTTCCCAAAATCAAGTGGTAGTTTTAGTAAATGGTGCAAAATACCTTAGAATGGAGAAAACTGCAAGTGTTCAGAAGATGTCCCGAATAGGTTTTTATGTTCATTTTCATAGCCTCCAAAACTTTTTATTAGCCTCCCTACATCTTAGTATATTTTTATAATAACGACAACTATGTTCTGCAAAAAAATCACAAGTGTCTTGGATTGAAATCTGAATCACTTGTCTTTCACATGAGATTTGTTGATCGAATTATTTGTGGTAATGGCCCACATCAAACTATGACGTTGAATATGTTGTTAAGGAAGCAATAAGATGTTGCTTTACACTTTTTTAGGAGATTACAATTCCGGATATCATAAAGATGTATTTTGATTAGAATTTTAGATTATCTAAAAAAAACCCAAGTCATTCTTTTTAGACCCCACTCTCCCTTGTCTCGTTACCTTTTATGCATAAGATTATAACATGACTTCGCAGCAACTTTTAACCATCAAATCATTTTTGCTGTAGTACTTTTCCCATAATCAAGTGGTAGTTTTAGTAAATGGTGCAAAATACCTTAGAATGGAGAAAACTGCTAGTGTTTAGAAGATGTCCTGAATAGGTTTTTTTGTTCCTTTTCATAGTCTCCAAAACTTTTTATTAGCCTCCCTACTTCTTAGTATATTTTTATAATAATGACAACTATGTTCTGTATAAAAATCAAAAGAGTCTTGGAATGAAATCTGTATCACTTGTCTTTCACATGAGATTTTTTGACCGAATTATTTGTGGTGATGGCCCAGAACAAACTATGATGTTGAATATGTTGTTAAAGAAGCAGTAAGATGTTGCTTTACACTTTTTTAGGAGATTACAATTCCGGATATCATAAAGATGTATTTTGATTAGAATTTTAGATTATCTAAAAAAACCCAAGTCATTCTTTTTTTTTAGACCCACTCTCCTTGTCTCGTTACTTTTTATGCATAAGATGATAACATGACTTCGCAAGCAACTTTTAACCATCAAATCATTTTTGCTATAGTATTTTCCCTAATCAAGTGGTAGTTTTAGTAGATGGTGCAAAATACCTTAGAATGGAGAAAAGCGCAAGTGTTTAGAAGATGTCCCGAATAGGTTTTTATAACTTTTTATTAGCCTCCCTACATCTTAGTATATTTTTATAATAACGACAACTATGTTCTGTAGAAAAATCACAAGAGTCTTGGAATGAAATCTGTATCACTTGTCTTTCACATGAGATTTTTTGACCGAATTATTTGTGGTTATGGTGAGAACAAACTATGATGTTGAATATGTTGTTAAAGAAGCAAGAAGATGTTGCTTTACACTTTTTAGGAGATTACAATTCCGGATATCATAAAGATGTATTTTGATTAGAATTTTAGATTATCTAAAAAAACCCAAGTCATTCTTTTTAGACCCCCACTCTCCTTGTCTTGTTACTTTTTATGCATAAGATTATAACATGATTTCGAAGCAACTTTTAACCATCAAATCATTTTTGCTGTAGTATTTTTCCCCGAATCAAGTGGTAGTTTTAGTAAATGGTGCAAAATACTTTAGAATGGAGAAAACTGCAAGTGTTTAGAAGATGTCCCGAATAGGTTTTTATGTTCCTTTTCATAGCCTCCAAAACTTTTTATTAGCCTCCCTACATCTTAGTATATTTTTATAATAACGACAACTATGTTACAAATAAACCATAAGTGTTTTGGAATGAAATCTGAATCACTTGTCTTTCACATGAGATTTGTTGATCGAATTATTTGTGGTGATGGCCCACAACAAACTATGGCGTTGAATATGTTGTTAAGGATGCAATAAGATGTTGCTTTACACTTTTTAGGAGATTACAATTCCGGGATATCATAAAGATGTATTTTGATTAGAATTTTAGATTATCTAAAAAAACCCAAGTCATTCTTTTTAGACCCCACTCTCCTTGTCTCGTTTCTTTTTACGCATAAGATTCTAACATGACTTAAAGAACTTTTAACCATCAAATCATTTTTCTTTGTAGTATTTTTCCCAGAATCAAGTGGTAGTTTTAGTAAAGGGTGCAAAAGACCTTAGAATGGAGAAAACTGCAAGTGTTTAGAAGATGTCCCGAATAGGTTTTTTTGTTCCTTTTCATAGTCTCCAAAACTTTTTATTAGCCTCCCTACTTCTTAGTATATTTTTATAATAACGACAACTATGTTCTGTAGAAAAATCACAAGAGTCTTGGAATGAAATCTGTATCACTTGTCTTTCACATGAGATTTTTTGACCGAATTATTTGTGGTGATGGCCCAGAACAAACTATGATGTTGAATATGTTGTTAAAGAAGCAATAAGATGGCTCTTTACACTTTTTTAGGAGATTACAATTCCGGATATCATAAAGATCTATTTTGATTAGAATTTTAGATTATCTAAAAAAAACCCAAGTCATTCTTCTTAGACCCCACTCTCCCTTGTCTTGTTACTTTTTATGCATAAGATTATAACATGACTTCGCAGCAACTTTGAACCATCAAATCATTTTTGCTGTAGTATTTTTCCCAGAATCAAGTGGTAGTTTTAGTAAATGGTGCAAAATACCTTAGAATGGAGAAAACTGCAAGTGTTTAGAAGATGTCCCGAATAGGTTTTTATGTTCCTTTTCATAGCCTCCAAAACTTTTTATTAGCCTCCCTACATCTTAGTATATTTTTATAATAACGACAACTATGTTCTGTAAAAAAATCACAAGTGTCTTGGAATGAAATCTGAATCACTTGTCTTTCAGATGACATTTGTTGATCGAATTATTTGTGGTGATGGCCCACAACAAACTATGACGTTGAATATGTTGTTAAGGAAGCAATAAGATGTTGCTTTACACTTTTTTAGGAGATTACAGTTCCGGATATCATAAAGATGTATTTTGATTAGAATTTTAGATTATCTAAAAAAACCCAAGTCATTCTTTTTAGACCCCACTCTTCTTTGTCTCGTTACTTTTTATGCATAAGATTATAACATGACTTCGCAACAATTTTTAACCATCAAATCATTTTTGCTGTAGTATTTTTCCCAAAATCAAGTGGTAGTTTTAGTAAATGGTGCAAAATACCTTAGAATGGAGAAAACTGCAAGTGTTCAGAAGATGTCCCGAATAGGTTTTTATGTTCATTTTCATAGCCTCCAAAACTTTTTATTAGCCTCCCTACATCTTAGTATATTTTTATAATAACGACAACTATGTTCTAATTAAAAAATCACAAGTGTCTTGGATTGAAATCTGAATCACTTGTCTTTCACATGAGATTTGTTGATCGAATTATTTGTGGTAATGGCCCACATCAAACTATGACGTTGAATATGTTGTTAAGGAAGCAATAAGATGTTGCTTTACACTTTTTTAGGAGATTACAATTCCGGATATCATAAAGATGTATTTTGATTAGAATTTTAGATTATCTAAAAAAAACCCAAGTCATTCTTTTTAGACCCCACTCTCCCTTGTCTCGTTACCTTTTATGCATAAGATTATAACATGACTTATGCACAACTTTTAACCATTAAATCATTTTTGCTGTAGTACTTTTCCCATAATCAAGTGGTAGTTTTAGTAAATGGTGCAAAATACCTTAGAATGGAGAAAACTGCTAGTGTTTAGAAGATGTCCCGAATAGGTTTTTTTGTTCCTTTTCATAGTCTCCAAAACTTTTTATTAGCCTCCCTACTTCTTAGTATATTTTTATAATAATGACAACTATGTTCTGTATAAAAATCAAAAGAGTCTTGGAATGAAATCTGTATCACTTGTCTTTCACATGAGATTTTTTGACCGAATTATTTGTGGTGATGGCCCAGAACAAACTATGATGTTGAATATGTTGTTAAAGAAGCAGTAAGATGTTGCTTTACACTTTTTTAGGAGATTACAATTCCGGATATCATAAAGATGTATTTTGATTAGAATTTTAGATTATCTAAAAAAAACCCAAGTCATTCTTTTTAGACCCCACTCTCCCTTGTCTCGTTACTTTTTATGCATAAGATGATAACATGACTTCGCAGCAACTTTTAACCATCAAATCATTTTTGCTATAGTATTTTTCCCAGAATCAAGTGGTAGTTTTAGTAGATGGTGCAAAATACCTTAGAATGGAGAAAACTGCAAGTGTTTAGAAGATGTCCCGAATAGGTTTTTATGTTCCGTTTCATAGCCTCCAAAACTTTTTATTAGCCTCCCTACATCTTAGTATATTTTTATAATAACGACAACTATGTTCTGTAGAAAAATCACAAGAGTCTTGGAATGAAATCTGTATCACTTGTCTTTCACATGAGATTTTTGACCGGGAATTATTTGTGGTTATATCTTAACAAACTATGATGTTGAATATGTTGTTAAAAAGCGACGAAGATGTTGCTTTACACTTTTTTAGGAGATTACAATTCCGGATATCATAAAGATGTATTTTGATTAAAATTTTAGATTATCTAAAAAAAACCCAAGTCATTCTTTTTAGACCCCACTCTCCCTTGTCTCGTTACTTTTTATGCATAAGATTATAACATGACTTCGCAGCAACTTTTAACCATCAAATCATTTTTGCTGTAGTATTTTTCCCCGAATCAAGTGGTAGTTTTAGTAAATGGTGCAAAATACTTTAGAATGGAGAAAACGCAAGTGTTTAGAAGATGTCCGAATAGGTTTTTATGTTCCTTTTCATAGCCTCCAAAACTTTTTATTAGCCTCCCTACATCTTAGTATATTTTTATAATAACGACAACTATGTTCTGTAAATAAACCATAAGTGTTTTGGAATGAAATCTGAATCACTTGTCTTTCACATGAGATTTGTTGATCGAATTATTTGTGGTGATGGCCCACAACAAACTATGACGTTGAATATGTTGTTAAGGATGCAATAAGATGTTGCTTTACACTTTTTTAGGAGATTACAATTCCGGATATCATAAAGATGTATTTTGATTAGAATTTTAGATTATCTAAAAAAACCCAAGTCATTCTTTTTAGACCCCACTCTCCCTTGTCTCGTTTCTTTTTACGCATAAGATTCTAACATGACTTCGCAAAGCAACTTTTAACCATCAAATCATTTCTTTTAGTATTTTTCCCGAATCAAGTGGTAGTTTTAGTAAAGGGTGCAAAAGACCTTAGAATGGAGAAAACTGCAAGTGTTTAGAAGATGTCCCGAATAGGTTTTTTTGTTCCTTTTCATAGTCTCCAAAACTTTTTATTAGCCTCCCTACTTCTTAGTATATTTTTATAATAATGACAACTATGTTCTGTATAAAAATCACAAGAGTCTTGGAATGAAATCTGTATCACTTGTCTTTCACATGAGATTTTTTGACCGAATTATTTGTGGTGATGGCCCAGAACAAACTATGATGTTGAATATGTTGTTAAAGAAGCAATAAGATGGCTCTTTACACTTTTTTAGGAGATTACAATTCCGGATATCATAAAGATCTATTTTGATTAGAATTTTAGATTATCTAAAAAAACCCAAGTCATTCTTCTTAGACCCCACTCTCCCTTGTCTTGTTACTTTTTATGCATAAGATTATAACATGACTTCGCAGCAACTTTGAACCATCAAATCATTTTTGCTGTAGTATTTTTCCCAGAATCAAGTGGTAGTTTTAGTAAATGGTGCAAAATACCTTAGAATGGAGAAATGGGCGCAAGTGTTTAGAAGATGTCCCGAATAGGTTTTTATGTTCCTTTTCATAGCCTCCAAAACTTTTTATTAGCCTCCCTACATCTTAGTATATTTTTATAATAACGACAACTATGTTCTGTAAAAAAATCACAAGTGTCTTGGAATGAAATCAATCACTTGTCTTTCGATGACATTTGTTGATCGAATTATTTGTGGTGATGGCCCTGAAACAAACTATGACGTTGAATATGTTGTTAAGGAAGCAATAAGATGTTGCTTTACACTTTTTAGGAGATTACGATTCGGATATCATAAAGATGTATTTTGATTAGAATTTTAGATTATCTAAAAAAACCCAAGTCATTCTTTTTAGACCCCACTCTTCTTTGTCTCGTTACTTTTTATGCATAAGATTATAACATGACTTCGCAGCAATTTTTAACCATCAAATCATTTTTGCTGTAGTATTTTTCCCAAAATCAAGTGGTAGTTTTAGTAAATGGTGCAAAATACCTTAGAATGGAGAAAACTGCAAGTGTTTAGAAGATGTCCCGAATAGGTTTTTATGTTCATTTTCATAGCCTCCAAAACTTTTTATTAGCCTCCCTACATCTTAGTATATTTTTATAATAACGACAACTATGTTCTGCAAAAAAATCACAAGTGTCTTGGATTGAAATCTGAATCACTTGTCTTTCACATGAGATTTGTTGATCGAATTATTTGTGGTAATGGCCCACATCAAACTATGACGTTGAATATGTTGTTAAGGAAGCAATAAGATGTTGCTTTACACTTTTTTAGGAGATTACAATTCCGGATATCATAAAGATGTATTTTGATTAGAATTTTAGATTATCTAAAAAAAACCCAAGTCATTCTTTTTAGACCCCACTCTCCCTTGTCTCGTTACTTTTTATGCATAAGATGATAACATGACTTCGCAGCAACTTTTAACCATCAAATCATTTTTGCTATAGTATTTTTCCCAGAATCAAGTGGTAGTTTTAGTAGATGGTGCAAAATACCTTAGAATGGAGAAAACTGCAAGTGTTTAGAAGATGTCCCGAATAGGTTTTTATAACTTTTTATTAGCCTCCCTACATCTTAGTATATTTTTATAATAACGACAACTATGTTCTGTAGAAAAATCACAAGAGTCTTGGAATGAAATCTGTATCACTTGTCTTTCACATGAGATTTTTTGACCGAATTATTTGTGGTTATGGCCCAGAACAAACTATGATGTTGAATATGTTGTTAAAGAAGCAGTAAGATGTTGCTTTACACTTTTTTAGGAGATTACAATTCCGGATATCATAAAGATGTATTTTGATTAGAATTTTAGATTATCTAAAAAAAACCCAAGTCATTCTTTTTAGACCCCACTCTCCCTTGTCTTGTTACTTTTTATGCATAAGATGATAACATGACTTCGCAGCAACTTTTAACCATCAAATCATTTTTGCTATAGTATTTTTCCCCGAATCAAGTGGTAGTTTTAGTAAATGGTGCAAAATACCTTAGAATGGAGAAAACTGCAAGTGTTTAGAAGATGTCCCGAATAGGTTTTTATGTTCCTTTTCATAGCCTCCAAAACTTTTTATTAGCCTCCCTACATCTAAGTATATTTTTATAATAACGACAACTATGTTCTGTAGAAAAATCACAAGAGTCTTGGAATGAAATCTGTATCACTTGTCTTTCACATGAGATTTTTTGACCGAATTATTTGTGGTTATGGCCCAGAACAAACTATGATGTTGAATATGTTGTTAAAGAAGCAGTAAGATCTTGCTTTACACTTTTTTAGGAGATTACAATTCCGGATATCATAAAGATGTATTTTGATTAGAATTTTAGATTATCTAAAAAGAACCCAAGTCATTCTTTTTAGACCCCACTCTCCCTTGTCTTGTTACTTTTTATGCATAAGATTATAACATGACTTCGCAGCAACTTTTAACCATCAAATCATTTTTGCTGTAGTATTTTTCCCCGAATCAAGTGGTAGTTTTAGTAAATGGTGCAAAATACTTTAGAATGGAGAAAACTGCAAGTGTTTAGAAGATGTCCCGAATAGGTTTTTATGTTCCTTTTCATAGCCTCCAAAACTTTTTATTAGCCTCCCTACATCTTAGTATATTTTTATAATAACGACAACTATGTTCTGTAAATAAACCATAAGTGTTTTGGAATGAAATCTGAATCACTTGTCTTTCACATGAGATTTGTTGATCGAATTATTTGTGGTGATGGCCCACAACAAACTATGACGTTGAATATGTTGTTAAGGATGCAATAAGATGTTGCTTTACACTTTTTTAGGAGATTACAATTCCGGATATCATAAAGATGTATTTTGATTAGAATTTTAGATTATCTAAAAAAACCCAAGTCATTCTTTTTAGACCCCACTCTCCCTTGTCTCGTTTCTTTTTACGCATAAGATTCTAACATGACTTCGCAGCAACTTTTAACCATCAAATCATTTTTGCTGTAGTATTTTTCCTTAATCAAGTGGTAGTTTTAGTAAAGGGTGCAAAAGACCTTAGAATGGAGAAAACTCAAGTGTTTAAAGATGTCCCAATAGGTTTTTATGTTTCTTTTCATAGCCTCCAAAAATTTTTATTAGCCTCCCTACATCTTAGCATATTTTTATAATAACGACAACTATGTTCTGTATAAAAATCACAAGAGTCTTGAAATGAAATCTGTATCACTTGTCTTTGACATGAGATATTTTGACCGAATTATTTGTGGTGATGGCCCAGAACAAACTATGATGTTGAATATGTTGTTATAGAAGCAATAAGATGTTGCTCTACATTTTTTTAGGAGATTACAATTCCGGATATCATAAAGATGTATTTCGATTAGAATTTTAGATTATCTCAAAAAAACCCAAGTCCTTCTTTTTAGAACCCACTCTCCTTTGTCTCGTTACTTTTTATGCATAAGATTATAACATGACTTCGCAACAACTTTGAACCATCAAATCATTTTTGCTGTAGTATTTTTCCCTGAATCAAGTGGTAGTTTTAGTAAATGGTGCAAAATACCTTAGAATGGAGAAAACTGCAAGTGTTTAGAAGATGTCCCGAATATGTTTTTATGTTCCTTTTCATACCCTCCAAAACTTTTTATTAGCCTCCCTACATCTTAGTATATTTTTATAATAACGACAACTATGTTCTGTAAAAAATCACAAGTGTCTTGGAATGAAATCTGAATCCCTTGTCTTTCAGATGACATTTGTTGATCGAATTAGTTGTGGTGATGGCCCACAACAAACTATGACGTTGAATATGTTGTTAAGGAAGCAATAAGATGTTGCTTTACACTTTTTTAGGAGATTACAGTTCCGGATATCATAAAGATGTATTTTGATTAGAATTTTAGATTATCTAAAAAAAACCCAAGTCATTCTTTTTAGACCCCACTCTCCCTTGTCTCGTTACTTTTTATGCATAAGATGATAACATGACTTCGCAGCAACTTTTAACCATCAAATCATTTTTGCTATAGTATTTTTCCCAGAATCAAGTGGTAGTTTTAGTAGATGGTGCAAAATACCTTAGAATGGAGAAAATTGCAAGTGTTTAGAAGATGTCCCGAATAGGTTTTTATGTTCCTTTTCATACCCTCCAAAAGTTTTTATTAGCCTCCCTACATCTTAGTATATTTTTATAATAACGACAACTATGTTCTGTATAAAAATCACAAGAGTCTTGGAATGAAATCTGTATCACTTGTCTTTCACATGAGATTTTTGACCGAATTATTTGTGGTGATGGCCTAACAAACTATGATGTTGAATATGTTGTTAAAGAAGCAATAAGATGGCTCTTTACACTTTTTTAGAGATTACAATTCGGATATCATAAAGATGTATTTTGATTAGAATTTTAGATTATCTAAAAAAACCCAAGTCATTCTTCTTAGACCCCACTCTCCTTGTCTTGTTACTTTTTATGCATAAGATTATAACATGACTTGTATAACTTTGAACCATCAAAATCATTTTTGCTGTAGTATTTTTCCCGAATCAAGTGGTAGTTTTAGTAAATGGTGCAAAATACCTTAGAATGGAGAAAACTGCAAGTGTTTAGAAGATGTCCCGAATAGGTTTTTATGTTCCTTTTCATAGCCTCCAAAACTTTTTATTAGCCTCCCTACATCTTAGTATATTTTTATAATAACGACAACTATGTTCGGTAAAAAAATCACAAGTGTCTTGGAATGAAATCTGAATCACTTGTTTTTCAGATGAGATTTGTTGATCGAATTATTTGTGGTGATGGCCCACAACAAACTATGACGTTGAATATGTTGTTAAGGAAGCAATAAGATGTTGCTTTACACTTTTTTAGGAGATTACAGTTCCGGATATCATAAAGATGTATTTTGATTAGAATTTTAGATTATCTAAAAAAACCCAAGTCATTCTTTTTAGACCCCACTCTTCTTTGTCTCGTTACTTTTTATGCATAAGATTATAACATGACTTCGCACCAACTTTTAACCATCAAATCATTTTTGCTGTAGTATTTTTCCCAAAATCAAGTGGTAGTTTTAGTAAATGGTGCAAAATACCTTAGAATGGAGAAAACTGCAAGTGTTCAGAAGATGTCCCGAATAGGTTTTTATCTTCATTTTCATAGCCTCCAAAACTTTTTATTAGCCTCACTACATCTTAGTGTATTTTTATAATAACGACAACTATGTTCTGCAAAAAAATCACAAGTGTCTTGGATTGAAATCTGAATCACTCGTCTTTCACATGAGATTTGTTGATCGAATTATTTGTGGTAATCGCCCACATCAAACTATGACGTTGAATATGTTGTTAAGGTAGCAATAAGATGTTGCTTTACACTTTTTTAGGAGATTACAATTCCGGATATCATAAAGATGTATTTTGATTAGAATTTTAGATTATCTAAAAAAAACCCAAGTCATTCTTTTTAGACCCCACTCTCCCTTGTCTCGTTACTTTTTATGCATAAGATTATAACATGACTTCGCAGCAACTTTTAACCATCAAATCATTTTTGCTGTAGTACTTTTCCCATAATCAAGTGGTAGTTTTAGTAAATGGTGCAAAATACCTTAGAATGGAGAAAACTGCTAGTGTTTAGAAGATGTCCCGAATAGGTTTTTTTGTTCCTTTTCATAGTCTCCAAAACTTTTTATTAGCCTCCCTACTTCTTAGTATATTTTTATAATAATGACAACTATGTTCTGTATAAAAATCACAAGAGTCTTGGAATGAAATCTGTATCACTTGTCTTTCACATGAGATTTTTTGACCGAATTATTTGTGGTGATGGCCCAGAACAAACTGTGATGTTGAATATGTTGTTAAAGAAGCAGTAAGATGTTGCTTTACACTTTTTTAGGAGATTACAATTCCGGATATCATAAAGATGTATTTTGATTAGAATTTTAGATTATCTAAAAAAAACCCAAGTCATTCTTTTTAGACCCCACTCTCCCTTGTCTCGTTACTTTCTATGCATAAGATGATAACATGACTTCGCAGCAACTTTTAACCATCAAATCATTTTTGCTATAGTATTTTTCCCAGAATCAAGTGGTAGTTTTAGTAGATGGTGCAAAATACCTTAGAATAGAGAAAACTGCAATTGTTTAGAAGATGTCCCGAATAGTTTTTATGTTCCTTTTCATAGCCTCCAAAACTTTTTATTAGCCTCCCTACATCTTAGTATATTTTTATAACAACGACAACTATGTTCTGTATAAAAATCACAAGAGTCTTGGAATGAAATCTGTATCACTTGTCTTTCACATGAGATTTTTTGATCGAATTATTTGTGGTGATGGCCCAGAACAAACTATGATGTTGAATATGTTGTTAAAGAAGCAATAAGATGGCTCTTTACACTTTTTTAGGAGATTACAATTCCGGATATCATAAAGATGTATTTTGATTAGAATATTAGATTATCTAAAAAAAACCCAAGTCATTCTTTTTAGACCCCACTCTCCCTTGTCTTGTTACTTTTTATGCATAAGATTATAACATGACTTAAAGAACTTTTAACCATCAAATCATTTTTGCTGTAGTATTTTTCCCCGAATCAAGTGGTAGTTTTAGTAAATGGTGCAAAATACTTTAGAATGGAGAAAACTGCAAGTGTTTAGAAGATGTCCCGAATAGGTTTTTATGTTCCTTTTCATAGCCTCCAAAACTTTTTATTAGCCTCCCTACATCTTAGTATATTTTTATAATAACGACAACTATGTTCTGTAAATAAACCATAAGTGTTTTGGAATGAAATCTGAATCACTTGTCTTTCACATGAGATTTGTTGATCGAATTATTTGTGGTGATGGCCCACAACAAACTATGACGTTGAATATGTTGTTAAGGATGCAATAAGATGTTGCTTTACACTTTTTTAGGAGATTACAATTCCGGATATCATAAAGATGTATTTTGATTAGAATTTTAGATTATCTAAAAAAACCCAAGTCATTCTTTTTAGACCCCACTCTCCCTTGTCTCGTTTCTTTTTACGCATAAGATTCTAACATGACTTCGCAGCAACTTTTAACCATCAAATCATTTTTGCTGTAGTATTTTTCCCAGAATCAAGTGGTAGTTTTAGTAAAGGGTGCAAAAGACCTTAGAATGGAGAAAACTGCAAGTGTTTAGAAGATGTCCCGAATAGGTTTTTATGTTTCTTTTCATAGCCTCCAAAACTTTTTATTAGCCTCCCTACATCTTAGCATATTTTTATAATAACGACAACTATGTTCTGTATAAAAATCACAAGAGTCTTGAAATGAAATCTGTATCACTTGTCTTTGACATGAGATATTTTGACCGAATTATTTGTGGTGATGGCCCAGAACAAACTATGATGTTGAATATGTTGTTATAGAAGCAATAAGATGTTGCTCTACATTTTTTTAGGAGATTACAATTCCGGATATCATAAAGATGTATTTCGATTAGAATTTTAGATTATCTCAAAAAAACCCAAGTCCTTCTTTTTAGAACCCACTCTCCTTTGTCTCGTTACTTTTTATGCATAAGATTATAACATGACTTCGCAACAACTTTGAACCATCAAATCATTTTTGCTGTAGTATTTTTCCCTGAATCAAGTGGTAGTTTTAGTAAATGGTGCAAAATACCTTAGAATGGAGAAAACTGCAAGTGTTTAGAAGATGTCCCGAATATGTTTTTATGTTCCTTTTCATACCCTCCAAAACTTTTTATTAGCCTCCCTACATCTTAGTATATTTTTATAATAACGACAACTATGTTCTGTAAAAAAATCACAAGTGTCTTGGAATGAAATCTGAATCCCTTGTCTTTCAGATGACATTTGTTGATCGAATTAGTTGTGGTGATGGCCCACAACAAACTATGACGTTGAATATGTTGTTAAGGAAGCAATAAGATGTTGCTTTACACTTTTTTAGGAGATTACAGTTCCGGATATCATAAAGATGTATTTTGATTAGAATTTTAGATTATCTAAAAAAAACCCAAGTCATTCTTTTTAGACCCCACTCTCCCTTGTCTCGTTACTTTTTATGCATAAGATGATAACATGACTTCGCAGCAACTTTTAACCATCAAATCATTTTTGCTATAGTATTTTTCCCAGAATCAAGTGGTAGTTTTAGTAGATGGTGCAAAATACCTTAGAATGGAGAAAATTGCAAGTGTTTAGAAGATGTCCCGAATAGGTTTTTATGTTCCTTTTCATACCCTCCAAAAGTTTTTATTAGCCTCCCTACATCTTAGTATATTTTTATAATAACGACAACTATGTTCTGTAGAAAAATCACAAGAGTCTTGGAATGAAATCTGTATCACTTGTCTTTCACATGAGATTTTTTGACCGAATTATTTGTGGTGATGGCCCAGAACAAACTATGATGTTGAATATGTTGTTAAAGAAGCAATAAGATGGCTCTTTACACTTTTTTAGGAGATTACAATTCCGGATATCATAAAGATGTATTTTGATTAGAATTTTAGATTATCTAAAAAAAACCCAAGTCATTCTTCTTAGACCCCACTCTCCCTTGTCTTGTTACTTTTTATGCATAAGATTATAACATGACTTCGCCGCAACTTTGAACCATCAAATCATTTTTGCTGTAGTATTTTTCCCAGAATCAAGTGGTAGTTTTAGTAAATGGTGCAAAATACCTTAGAATGGAGAAAACTGCAAGTGTTTAGAAGATGTCCCGAATAGGTTTTTATGTTCCTTTTCATAGCCTCCAAAACTTTTTATTAGCCTCCCTACATCTTAGTATATTTTTATAATAACGACAACTATGTTCTGTAAAAAAATCACAAGTGTCTTGGAATGAAATCTGAATCACTTGTTTTTCAGATGAGATTTGTTGATCGAATTATTTGTGGTGATGGCCCACAACAAACTATGACGTTGAATATGTTGTTAAGGAAGCAATAAGATGTTGCTTTACACTTTTTTAGGAGATTACAGTTCCGGATATCATAAAGATGTATTTTGATTAGAATTTTAGATTATCTAAAAAAACCCAAGTCATTCTTTTTAGACCCCACTCTTCTTTGTCTCGTTACTTTTTATGCATAAGATTATAACATGACTTCGCACCAACTTTTAACCATCAAATCATTTTTGCTGTAGTATTTTTCCCAAAATCAAGTGGTAGTTTTAGTAAATGGTGCAAAATACCTTAGAATGGAGAAAACTGCAAGTGTTCAGAAGATGTCCCGAATAGGTTTTTATCTTCATTTTCATAGCCTCCAAAACTTTTTATTAGCCTCACTACATCTTAGTATATTTTTATAATAACGACAACTATGTTCTGCAAAAAAATCACAAGTGTCTTGGATTGAAATCTGAATCACTTGTCTTTCACATGAGATTTGTTGATCGAATTATTTGTGGTAATCGCCCACATCAAACTATGACGTTGAATATGTTGTTAAGGAAGCAATAAGATGTTGCTTTACACTTTTTTAGGAGATTACAATTCCGGATATCATAAAGATGTATTTTGATTAGAATTTTAGATTATCTAAAAAAACCCAAGTCATTCTTTTTAGACCCCACTCTCCCTTGTCTCGTTTCTTTTTACGCATAAGATTATAACATGACTTCGCAGCAACTTTTAACCATCAAATCATTTTTGCTGTAGTATTTTTCCCAGAATCAAGTGGTATTTTTAGTAAATGGTGAAAAATACCTTAGAATGGAGAAAACTGCAAGTGTTTAGAAGATGTCCCGAATAGGTTTTTATGTTTCTTTTCATAGCCTCCAAAACTTTTTATTAGCCTCCCTACATCTTAGTATATTTTTATAATAACGACAACTATGTTCTGTATAAAAATCACAAGAGTCTTGGAATGAAATCTGTATCACTTGTCTTTCACATGAGATATTTTGACCGAATTATTTGTGGTGATGGCCCAGAACAAACTATGATGTTGAATATGTTGTTAAAGAAGCAATAAGATGTTGCTCTACATTTTTTTAGGAGATTACAATTCCGGATATCATAAAGATGTATTTCGATTAGAATTTTAGATTATCTCAAAAAAACCCAAGTCCTTCTTTTTAGACCCCACTCTCCTTTGTCTCGTTACTTTTTATGCATAAGATTATAACATGACTTTGCAGCAACTTTGAACCATCAAATCATTTTTGCTGTAGTATTTTTCCCAGAATCAAGTGGTAGTTTTAGTAAATGGTGCAAAATACCTTAGAATGGAGAAAACTGCAAGTGTTTAGAAGATGTCCCGAATATGTTTTTATGTTCCTTTTCATAGCCTCCAAAACTTTTTATTAGCCTCCCTACATCTTAGTATATTTTTATAATAACGACAACTATGTTATGTAAAAAAATCACAAGTGTCTTGGAATGAAATCTGAATCACTTGTCTTTCAGATGAGATTTGTTGATCGAATTATTTGTGGTGATGGCCCACAACAAACTATGACGTTGAATATGTTGTTAAGGAAGCAATAAGATGTTGCTTTACACTTTTTTAGGAGATTACAGTTCCGGATATCATAAAGATGTATTTTGATTAGAATTTTTGATTATCTAAAAAAAACCCAAGTCATTCTTTTTAGACCCCACTCTTCTTTGTCTCGTTACTTTTTATGCATAAGATTATAACATGACTTCGCAGCAACTTTTAACCATCAAATCATTTTTGCTGTAGTATTTTTCCCAAAATCAAGTGGTAGTTTTAGTAAATGGTGCAAAATACCATAGAATGGAGAAAACTGCAAGTGTTTAGAAGATGTCCCGAATAGGTTTTTATGTTCATTTTCATAGCCTCCAAAACTTTTTATTAACCTCCCTACATCTTACTATATTTTTATAATAACGACAACTATGTTCTGCAAAAAAATCACAAGTGTCTTGGAATGAAATCTGAATCACTTGTCTTTCACATGAGATTTGTTGATCGAATTATTTGTGGTAATGGCCCACATCAAACTATGACGTTGAATATGTTGTTAAGGAAGCAATAAGATGTTGCTTTACACTTTTTTAGGAGATTACAATTCCGGATATCATAAAGATGTATTTTGATTAGAATTTTAGATTATCTAAAAAAAACCCAAGTCATTCTTTTTAGACCCCACTTTCCCTTGTCTCGCTACTTTTTATGCATAAGATTATAACATGACTTCGCAGCAACTTTTAACCATCAAATCATTTTTGCTGTAGTAATTTTCCCAGAATCAAGTGGTAGTTTTAGCAAATGGTGCAAAATACCATAGAATGGAGAAAACTGCAAGTGTTTTGAAGATGTCCCGAATTGGTTTTTTTGTTCCTTTTCATGGCCTCCAAAACTTTTTATTAGCCTCCCTACATCTTAGTATATTTTTATAATAACGACAACTATGTTCTGTATAAAAATCACAAGAGTCTTGGAATGAAATCTATATCACTTGTCTTTCACATGAGATTTTTTGACCGAATTATTTGTGGTGATGGCCCAGAACAAACTATGATGTTGAATATGTTGTTAAAGAAGCAATAAGATGTTGCTCTACACTTTTTTAGGAGATTACAATTCCGGATATCATAAAGATGTATTTCGATTAGAATTTTAGATTATCTCAAAAAAACCCAAGTCAATCTTTTTAGACCCCACTCTCCCTTGTCTCGTTACTTTTTATGCATAAGATTATAACATGACTTAGCAAAGAACTTTGAACCATCAAATCATTTTTGGCCGTAGTATTTTTCCCTTAATCAAGTGGTAGTTTTAGTAAATGGTGCAAAATACAATAGAATGGAGAAAAACTGCAAAGTGTTTAGAAGATGTCCCGAATAGGTTTTTATGTTCCTTTTCATAGCCTCCAAAACTTTTTATTAGCCTCCCTACATCGTAGTACATTTTTATAATAACGACAACTATGTTCTGTAAAAAAATCACAAGTGTCTTGGAATGAAATCTGAATCACTTGTCTTTCACATGAGATTTGTTGATCGAATTATTTGTGGTGATGGCCCACAACAAACTATGACGTTGAATATGTTGTTAAGGAAGCAATAAGATGTTGCTTTACACTTTTTTAGAGATTACAGTTCCGGATATCATAAAGATGTATTTTGATTAGAATTTTAGATTATCTAAAAAAAAACCCAAGTCATTCTTTTTAGACCCCACTCTTCTTTGTCTCGTTACTTTTTATTCATAAGATTATAACATGACTTCGCAGCAACTTTTAACCATCAAATCATTCTTGCTGTAGTATTATTCCCAAAATCAAGTGGTAGTTTTAGTAAATGGTGCAAAATACCATAGAATGGAGAAAACTGCAAGTGTTTAGAAGATGTCCCGAATTGGTTTTTTTGTTCCTTTTCATAGCCTCCAAAACTTTTTATTAACCTCCCTACATCTTAGTATATTTTTATAATAACGACAACTATGTTCTGTATAAAAATCACAAGAGTCTTGGAATGAAATCTGTATCACTTGTCTTTCACATGAGATTTTTTGACCGAATTATTTGTCTTGATGGCCCGTAACAAACTATGATGTTGAATATGTTGTTAAAGAAGGAATAAGATGTTGCTCTACACTTTTTAGGAGATTACAATTCCTGATATCATAAAGATGTCTTTCGATTAGAATTTTAGATTATCTCAAAAAAAACCCAAGTCATTCTTTTTAGACCCCACTCTCCCTTGTCTCGTTACTTTTTATGCATAAGATTATAACATGACTTCGCAGCAACTTTGAACCATCAAATCATTTTTGCTGTAGTATTTTTCCCAGAATCAAGTGGTAGTTTTAGCAAATGGTGGAAAATACCATAGAATGGAGAAAACTGCAAGTGTTTAGAAGATGTCCCGAATAGGTTTTTTTGTTCCTTTTCTTAGCCTCCAAAACTTTTTATTAGCCTCCCTACATCTTAGTATATTTTTATAATAACGACAACTATGTTCTGTATAAAAATCACAAGAGTCTTGGAATGAAATCTGTATCACTTGTCTTTCACATGAGATTTTTTGACCGAATTATTTGTGGTGATGGCCCAGAAGAAACTATGATGTTGAATATGTTGTTAAAGAAGCAATAAGATGTTGCTCTACACTTTTTTAGGAGATTACAATTCCGGATATCATAAAGATGTATTTCGATTAGAATTTTAGATTATCTCAAAAAAACCCAAGTCATTCTTTTTAGACCCCACTCTCCCTTGTGTCGTTACTTTTTATGCATAAGATTATAACATGACTTCGCAGCAACTTTGAACCATCAAATCATTTTTGCTGTAGTATTTTTCCCAGAATCAAGTGGTAGTTTTAGTAAATGGTGCAAAATACCTTAGAATGGAGAAAACTGCAAGTGTTTACAAGATGTCCCGAATAGGTTTTTATGTTCCTTTTCATAGCCTCCAAAACTTTTTATTAGCCTTCCTACATCTTAGTATATCTTTATAATAACGACAACTATGTTCTGTATAAAAATCACAAGAGTCTTGGAATGAAATCTGTATCACTTGTCTTTCACATGAGATTTTTTGACCGAATTATTTGTGGTGATGGCCCAGAACAAACTATGATGTTGAATATGTTGTTAAAGAAGCAATAAGATGTTGCTCTACACTTTTTTAGGAGATTACAATTCCGGATATCATAAAGATGTATTTCGATTAGAATTTTAGATTATCTCAAAAAAACCCAAGTCATTCTTTTTAGACCCCACTCTCCCTTGTGTCGTTACTTTTTATGCATAAGATTATAACATGACTTCGCAGCAACTTTGAACCATCAAATCATTTTTGCTGTAGTATTTTTCCCAGAATCAAGTGGTAGTTTTAGTAAATGGTGCAAAATACCTTAGAATGGAGAAAACTGCAAGTGTTTACAAGATGTCCCGAATAGGTTTTTATGTTCCTTTTCATAGCCTCCAAAACTTTTTATTAGCCTTCCTACATCTTAGTATATCTTTATAATAACGACAACTATGTTCTGTATAAAAATCACAAGAGTCTTGGAATGAAATCTGTATCACTTGTCTTTCACATGAGATTTTTTGACCGAATTATTTGTGGTGATGGCCCAGAACAAACTATGATGTTGAATATGTTGTTAAAGAAGCAATAAGATGTTGCTTTACACTTTTTTAGGAGATTACAATTCCGGATATCATAAAGATGTATTTCGATTAGAATTTTAGATTATCTCAAAAAAACCCAAGTCATTCTTTTTAGACCCCACTCTCCCTTGTGTCGTTACTTTTTATGCATAAGTTTATAACTTGACTTCGCAGCAACTTTGAACCATCAAATCATTTTTGCTGTAGTATTTTTCCCAGAATCAAGTGGTAGTTTTAGTAAATGGTGCAAAATACCTTAGAATGGAGAAAACTGCAAGTGTTTAGAAGATGTCCCGAATAGGTTTTTATGTTCCTTTTCATAGCCTCCAAAACTTTTTATTAGCCTTCCTACATCTTAGTATATTTTTATAATAACGACAACTATGTTCTGTAAAAAAATCACAAGTGTCTTGGAATGAAATCTGAATCACTTGTCTTTCACATGAGATTTGTTGATCGAATTATTTGTGGTGATGGCCCACAACAAACTATGACGTTGAATATGTTGTTAAGGAAGCAATAAGATGTTGCTTTACACTTTTTTAGGAGATTACAATTCCGGATATCATAAAGATGTATTTTGATTAGAATTTTAGATTATCTAAAAAAAACCCAAGTCATTCTTTTTAGACCCCACTCTCCCTTGTCTCGTTACTTTTTATGCATAAGATTATAACATGACTTCGTAGCAACTTTTAACCATCAAATCATTTTTGCTGTAGTAATTTTCCCAGAATCAAGTGGTAGTTTTAGTAAATGGTGCAAAATACCATAGAATGGAGAAAACTACAAGTGTTTAGAAGATGTCTCGAATTGGTTTTTTTGTTCCTTTTCATAGGCTCCAAAACTTTTTATTAGCCTCCCTACATCTCAGTATATTTTTATAATAACGACAACTATGTTCTGTATAAAAATCACAAGAGTCTTGGAATGAAATCTGTATCACTTGTCTTTCACATGAGATTTTTTGACCGAATTATTTGTGGTGATGGCCCAGAACAAACTATGATGTTGAATATGTGTTTAAAGAAGCAATAAGATGTTGCTCTACACTTTTTTAGGAGATTACAATTCCGGATATCATAAAGATGTATTTCGATTAGAATTTTAGATTATCTCAAAAAAACCCAAGTCATTCTTTTTAGACCCCACTCTCCCTTGTGTCGTTACTTTTTATGCATAAGATTATAACATGACTTCGCAGCAACTTTGAACCATCAAATCATTTTTGCTGTAGTATTTTTCCCAGAATCAAGTGGTAGTTTTAGTAAATGGTGCAAAATACAATAGAATGGAGAAAACTGCAAGTGTTTAGAAGATGTCCCGAATAGGTTTTTATGTTCCTTTTCATAGCCTCCAAAACTTTTTATTAGCCTCCCTACATCGTAGTACATTTTTATAATAACGACAACTATGTTCTGTAAAAAAATCACAAGTGTCTTGGAATGAAATCTGAATCACTTGTCTTTCACATGAGATTTGTTGATCGAATTATTTGTGGTGATGGCCCACAACAAACTATGACGTTGAATATGTTGTTAAGGAAGCAATAAGATGTTGCTTTACACTTTTTTAGGAGATTACAGTTCCGGATATCATAAAGATGTATTTTGATTAGAATTTTAGATTATCTAAAAAAAACCCAAGTCATTCTTTTTAGACCCCACTCTTCTTTGTCTCGTTACTTTTTATTCATAAGATTATAACATGACTTCGCAGCAACTTTTAACCATCAAATCATTCTTGCTGTAGTATTATTCCCAAAATCAAGTGGTAGTTTTAGTAAATGGTGCAAAATACCATAGAATGGAGAAAACTGCAAGTGTTTAGAAGATGTCCCGAATTGGTTTTTTTGTTCCTTTTCATAGCCTCCAAAACTTTTTATTAACCTCCCTACATCTTAGTATATTTTTATAATAACGACAACTATGTTCTGTATAAAAATCACAAGAGTCTTGGAATGAAATCTGTATCACTTGTCTTTCACATGAGATTTTTTGACCGAATTATTTGTGCTGATGGCCCAGAACAAACTATGATGTTGAATATGTTGTTAAAGAAGCAATAAGATGTTGCTCTACACTTTTTTAGGAGATTACAATTCCGGATATCATAAAGATGTCTTTCGATTAGAATTTTAGATTATCTCAAAAAAAACCCAAGTCATTCTTTTTAGACCCCACTCTCCCTTGTCTCGTTACTTTTTATGCATAAGATTATAACATGACTTCGCAGCAACTTTGAACCATCAAATCATTTTTGCCGTATTTTTCCCAAATCAAGTGGTAGTTTTAGCAAATGGTGGAAAATACCATAGAATGGAGAAAACTGCAAGTGTTTAGAAGATGTCCCGAATAGGTTTTTTTGTTCCTTTTCTTAGCCTCCAAAACTTTTTATTAGCCTCCCTACATCTTAGTATATTTTTATAATAACGACAACTATGTTCTGTATAAAAATCACAAGAGTCTTGGAATGAAATCTGTATCACTTGTCTTTCACATGAGATTTTTTGACCGAATTATTTGTGGTGATGGCCCAGAAGAAACTATGATGTTGAATATGTTGTTAAAGAAGCAATAAGATGTTGCTCTACACTTTTTAGGAGATTACAATTCCAGGATATCATAAAGATGTATTTCGATTAGAATTTTAGATTATCTCAAAAAAACCCAAGTCATTCTTTTTAGACCCCACTCTCCCTTGTGTCGTTACTTTTTATGCATAAGATTATAACATGACTTCGCAGCAACTTTGAACCATCAAATCATTTTTGCTGTAGTATTTTTCCCAATCAAGTGGTAGTTTTAGTAAATGGTGCAAAATACCTTAGAATGGAGAAAACTGCAAGTGTTTACAAGATGTCCGAATAGGTTTTTATGTTCCTTTTCATAGCCTCCAAAACTTTTTATTAGCCTTCCTACATCTTAGTATATCTTTATAATAACGACAACTATGTTCGTATAAAAATCACAAGAGTCTTGGAATGAAATCTGTATCACTTGTCTTTCACATGAGATTTTTTGACCGAATTATTTGTGGTGATGGCCCGAACAAACTATGATGTTGAATATGTTGTTAAAGAAGCAATAAGATGTTGCTTTCTACACTTTTTTAGGAGATTACAATTCCTGATATCATAAAGATGTATTTCGATTAAATTTTAGATTATCTCAAAAACCCAAGTCATTCTTTTTTTAGACCCCACTCTCCTTGTGTCGTTACTTTTTATGCATAAGATTATAACATGACTTGCAGCAACTTTGAACCATCAAATCATTTTCTTTGTAGTATTTTTCCCCGAATCAAGTGGTAGTTTTAGTAAATGGTGCAAAATACCTTAGAATGGAGAAAAGCTGCAAGTGTTTACAAGATGTCCGAATAGGTTTTTATGTTCCTTTTCATAGCCTCCAAAACTTTTTATTAGCCTTCCTACATCTTAGTATATCTTTATAATAACGACAACTATGTTCGTATAAAAATCACAAGAGTCTTGGAATGAAATCTGTATCACTTGTCTTTCACATGAGATTTTTTGACCGAATTATTTGTGGTGATGGCCCGAACAAACTATGATGTTGAATATGTTGTTAAAGAAGCAATAAGATGTTGCTCTACACTTTTTTAGGAGATTACAATTGAGATATCATAAAGATGTATTTCGATTAGAATTTTAGATTATCTCAAAAAAACCCAAGTCATTCTTTTTAGACCCCACTCTCCCTTGTGTCGTTACTTTTTATGCATAAGTTTATAACTTGACTTCGCAGCAACTTTGAACCATCAAATCATTTTTGCTGTAGTATTTTTCCCAGAATCAAGTGGTAGTTTTAGTAAATGGTGCAAAATACCTTAGAATGGAGAAAACTGCAAGTGTTTAGAAGATGTCCCGAATAGGTTTTTATGTTCCTTTTCATAGCCTCCAAAACTTTTTATTAGCCTTCCTACATCTTAGTATATTTTTATAATAACGACAACTATGTTCTGTAAAAAAATCACAAGTGTCTTGGAATGAAATCTGAATCACTTGTCTTTCACATGAGATTTGTTGATCGAATTATTTGTGGTGATGGCCCACAACAAACTATGACGTTGAATATGTTGTTAAGGAAGCAATAAGATGTTGCTTTACACTTTTTTAGAGATTACAATTAGGATATCATAAAGATGTATTTTGATTAGAATTTTAGATTATCTAAAAAAAACCCAAGTCATTCTTTTTAGACCCCACTCTCCCTTGTCTCGTTACTTTTTATGCATAAGATTATAACATGACTTCGTAGCAACTTTTAACCATCAAATCATTTTTGCTGTAGTAATTTTCCCAGAATCAAGTGGTAGTTTTAGTAAATGGTGCAAAATACCATAGAATGGAGAAAACTACAAGTGTTTAGAAGATGTCCCGAATAGGTTTTTTTGTTCCTTTTCATAGCCTCCAAAACTTTTTATTAGCCTCCGTACATCTTAGTATATTTTTATAATAACGACAACTATGTTCTGTATAAAAATCACAAGAGTCTTGGAATGAAATCTGTATCACTTGTCTTTCACATGAGATTTTTTGACCGAATTATTTGTGGTGATGGCCCAGAACAAACTATGATGTTGAATATGTTGTTAAAGAAGCAATAAGATGTTGCTCTACACTTTTTTAGGAGATTACAATTCCGGATATCATAAAGATGTATTTCGATTAGAACTTTAGATTATCTCAAAAAAACCCAAGTCATTCTTTTTAGACCCCACTCTCCCTTGTGTCGTTACTTTTTATGCATAACATTATAACATGACTTCATCAGTGAAACTTTGAACCATCAAATCATTTTTGCTGTAGTATTTTTCCCAGAATCAAGTGGTAGTTTTAGTAAATGGTGCAAAATACCTTAGAATGGAGAAAACTGCAAGTGTTTACAAGATGTCCCGAATAGGTTTTTATGTTCCTTTTCATAGCCTCCAAAACTTTTTATTAGCCTTCCTACATCTTAGTATATCTTTATAATAACGACAACTATGTTCTGTATAAAAATCACAAGAGTCTTGGAATGAAATCTGTATCACTTGTCTTTCACATGAGATTTTTTGACCGAATTATTTGTGGTGATGGCCCAGAACAAACTATGATGTTGAATATGTTGTTAAAGAAGCAATAAGATGTTGCTCTACACTTTTTTAGGAGATTACAATTCCGGATATCATAAAGATGTATTTCGATTAGAATTTTAGATTATCTCAAAAAAACCCAAGTCATTCTTTTTAGACCCCACTCTCCCTTGTGTCGTTACTTTTTATGCATAAGATTATAACATGACTTCGCAGCAACTTTGAACCATCAAATCATTTTTTGCCGTAGTATTTTTCCTTAATCAAGTGGTAGTTTTAGTAAATGGTGCAAAATACCTTAGAATGGAGAAAACTGCAAGTGTTTACAAGATGTCCCGAATAGGTTTTTATGTTCCTTTTCATAGCCTCCAAAACTTTTATTAGCCTTCCTACATCTTAGTATATCTTTATAATAACGACAACTATGTTCTGTATAAAAATCACAAGAGTCTTGGAATGAAATCTGTATCACTTGTCTTTCACATGAGATTTTTTGACCGAATTATTTGTGGTGATGGCCCAGAACAAACTATGATGTTGAATATGTTGTTAAAGAAGCAATAAGATGTTGCTCTACACTTTTTTAGGAGATTACAATTCCGGATATCATAAAGATGTATTTCGATTAGAATTTTAGATTATCTCAAAAAAACCCAAGTCATTCTTTTTAGACCCCACTCTCCCTTGTGTCGTTACTTTTTATGCATAAGTTTATAACTTGACTTCGCAGCAACTTTGAACCATCAAATCATTTTTGCTGTAGTATTTTTCCCAGAATCAAGTGGTAGTTTTAGTAAATGGTGCAAAATACCTTAGAATGGAGAAAACTGCAAGTGTTTAGAAGATGTCCCGAATAGGTTTTTATGTTCCTTTTCATAGCCTCCAAAACTTTTTATTAGCCTTCCTACATCTTAGTATATTTTTATAATAACGACAACTATGTTCTGTAAAAAAATCACAAGTGTCTTGGAATGAAATCTGAATCACTTGTCTTTCACATGAGATTTGTTGACCGAATTATTTGTGGTGATGGCCCACATCAAACTATGACGTTGAATATGTTGTTAAGGAAGCAATAAGATGTTGCTTTACACATTTTTAGGAGATTACAATTCCGGATATCATAAAGATGTATTTTGATTAGAATTTTAGATTATCTAAAAAAAACCCAACTCATTCTTTTTAGACCACACTCTCCCTTGTCTCGTTACTTTTTATGCATAAGATTATAACATGACTTCGTAGCAACTTTTAACCATCAAATCATTTTTGCTGTAGTATTTTTCCCAGAATCAAGTGGTAGTTTTAGCAAATGGTGGAAAATACCATAGAATGGAGAAAACTGCAAGTGTTTAGAAGATGTCCCGAATAGGTTTTTTTGTTCCTTTTCATAGCCTCCAAAACTTTTTATTAGCCTCCCTACATCTTAGTATATTTTTATAATAACGACAACTATGTTCTGTATAAAAATCACAAGAGTCTTGGAATGAAATCTGTATCACTTGTCTTTCACATGAGATTTTTTGACCGAATTATTTGTGGTGATGGCCCAGAACAAACTATGATGTTGAATATGTTGTTAAAGAAGCAATAAGATGTTGCTCTACACTTTTTTAGGAGATTACAATTCCGGATATCATAAAGATGTATTTCGATTAGAATTTTAGATTATCTCAAAAAAACCCAAGTCATTCTTTTTAGACCTTTTCCTTGTGTCGTTACTTTTTATGCATAAGATTATAACATGACTTCGCAGCAACTTTGAACCATCAAATCATTTTTTCTGTAGTATTTTTCCCAGAATCAAGTGGTAGTTTTAGTAAATGGTGCAAAATACCTTAGAATGGAGAAAACTCAAGTGTTTACAAAGATGTCCTAATAGGTTTTTATGTTCCTTTTCATAGCCTCCAAAACTTTTTATTAGCCTTCCTACATCTTAGTATATCTTTATAATAACGACAACTATGTTCTGTATAAAAATCAGCAGAGTCTTGGAATGAAATCTGTATCACTTGTCTTTCACATGAGATTTTTTGACCGAATTATTTGTGGTGATGGCCCAGAACAAACTATGATGTTGAATATGTTGTTAAAGAAGCAATAAGATGTTGCTCTACACTTTTTTAGGAGATTACAATTCCGGATATCATAAAGATGTATTTCGATTAGAATTTTAGATTATCTCAAAAAAACCCAAGTCATTCTTTTTAGACCCCACTCTCCCTTGTGTCGTTACTTTTTATGCACAAGTTTATAACTTGACTTCGCAGCAACTTTGAACCATCAAATCATTTTTGCTGTAGTATTTTTCCCAGAATCAAGTGGTAGTTTTAGTAAATGGTGCAAAATACCTTAGAATGGAGAAAACTGCAAGTGTTTAGAAGATGTCCCGAATAGGTTTTTATGTTCCTTTTCATAGCCTCCAAAACTTTTTATTAGCCTTCCTACATCTTAGTATATTTTTATAATAACGACAACTATGTTCTGTAAAAAAATCACAAGTGTCTTGGAATGAAATCTGAATCACTTGTCTTTCACATGAGATTTGTTGACCGAATTATTTGTGGTGATGGCCCACATCAAACTATGACGTTGAATATGTTGTTAAGGAAGCAATAAGATGTTGCTTTACACATTTTTAGGAGATTACAATTCCGGATATCATAAAGATGTATTTTGATTAGAATTTTAGATTATCTAAAAAAAACCCAACTCATTCTTTTTAGACCCCACTCTCCCACTTGTCTCAAGTTTACTTTTTATGCATAAGATTATAACATGACTTCGTAGCAACTTTTAACCATCAAATCATTTTTCTTTGTAGTATTTTTCCCGAATCAAGTGGTAGTTTTAGCAAATGGTGGAAAATACCATAGAATGGAGAAAACTGCAAGTGTTTAGAAGATGTCCCGAATAGGTTTTTTTGTTCCTTTTCATAGCCTCCAAAACTTTTTATTAGCCTCCCTACATCTTAGTATATTTTTATAATAACGACAACTATGTTCTGTATAAAAATCACAAGAGTCTTGGAATGAAATCTGTATCACTTGTCTTTCACATGAGATTTTTTGACCGAATTATTTGTGGTGATGGCCCAGAACAAACTATGATGTTGAATATGTTGTTAAAGAAGCAATAAGATGTTGCTCTACACTTTTTTAGGAGATTACAATTCCGGATATCATAAAGATGTATTTCGACTAGAATTTTAGATTATCTCAAAAAAACCCAAGTCATTCTTTTTAGACCCCACTCTCCCTTGTGTCGTTACTTTTTATGCATAAGTTTATAACATGACTTCGCAATAACTTTTAACCATCAAATCATTTTTGCTGTAGTATTTTTCCCAGAATCAAGTGGTAGTTTTAGTAAATGGTGCAAAATACCTTAGAATGGAGAAAACTGCAAGTGTTTAGAAGATGTCCTGAATAGGTTTTTATGTTCCTTTTCATAGCCTCCAAAACTTTTTATTAGCCTTCCTACATCTTAGTATATTTTTATAATAACGACAACTATGTTCTGTAAAAAAATCACAAGTGTCTTGGAATGAAATCTGAATCACTTGTCTTTCACATGAGATTTGTTGACCGAATTATTTGTGGTGATGGCCCACATCAAACTATGACGTTGAATATGTTGTTAAGGAAGCAATAAGATGTTGCTTTACACATTTTTAGGAGATTACAATTCCGGATATCATAAATATGTATTTTGATTAGAATTTTAGATTATCTAAAAAAAACCCAAGTCATTCTTTTTAGACCCCACTCTCCCTTGTCTCGTTACTTTTTATGCATAAGATTATAACATGACTTCGTAGCAACTTTTAACCATCAAATCATTTTTGCTGTAGTATTTTTCCCAGAATCAAGTGGTAGTTTTAGCAAATGGTGCAAAATACCATAGAATGGAGAAAACTGCAAGTGTTTAGATGATGTCCCGAATAGGTTTTTTTGTTCCTTTTCATAGCCTCCAAAACTTTTTATTAGCCTCCCTACATCTTAGTATATTTTTATAATAACGACAACTATGTTCTGTATAAAAATCACAAGTGTCTTGGAATGAAATCTGAATCACTTGTCTTTCACATGAGATTTGTTGATCGAATTATTTGTGGTGATGGCCCACAACAAACTATGACGTTGAATATGTTGTTAAGGAAGCAATAAGATGTTGCTTTACACTTTTTTAGGAGATTACAGTTCCGGATATCATAAAGATGTATTTTGATTAGAATTTTAGATTATCTAAAAAAAACCCAAGTCATTCTTTTTAGACCCCACTCTCCCTTGTCTCGTTACTTTTTATGCATAAGATTATAACATGACTTCGCAGCAACTTTTAACCATCAAATTATTTTTGCTGTAGTATTTTTCCCAGAATCAAGTGGTAGTTTTAGCAAATGGTGCAAAATACCATAGAATGGAGAAAACTGCAAGTGTTTAGAAGATGTCCCGAATAGGTTTTTTTGTTCCTTTTCATAGCCTCCAAAACTTTTTATTAGCCTCCCTACATCTTAGTATATTTTTATAATAACGACAACTATGTTCTGTATAAAAATCTCAAGAGTCTTGGAATGAAATCTGTATCACTTGTCTTTCACATGAGATTTTTTGACCGAATTATTTGTGGTGATGGCCCAGAACAAACTATGACGTTGAATATGTTGTGAAGGAAGCAATAAGATGTTGCTTTACACTTTTTTAGGAGATTACAGTTCCGGATATCATAAAGATGTATTTTGATTAGAATTTTAGATTATCTAAAAAAAACCCAAGTCATTCTTTTTAGACCCCACTCTCCCTTGTCTCGTTACTTTTTATGCATAAGATTATAACATGACTTCGCAGCAACTTTTAACCATCAAATCATTTTTGCTGTAGTATTTTTCCCAGAATCAAGTGGTAGTTTTAGCAAATGGTGCAAAATACCATAGAATGGAGAAAACTGCAAGTGTTTAGAAGATGTCCCGAATTGGTTGTCCGATTTTGGAATGAAATCTGTATGCTTTATCTTTCACATGAGATTTGTTGCCCGATTTATTTGTGGTGATGGCCCACAACAAACTATGACCGTTCAATATGTTGTTAAAGAGGCAGTAATATTTTGCTTCACACCTTTTAAAGAGATTGCAATTCTGGGTATCATCAAGATGTATTCTGATCATAATTTCTAATTATCTACAAAAAGCAAGTCATTCTTTTAAGAGCCCACTCTCTCAAGTCTCGTTACTTTTTCTGCATAAGATTATAACATGACTTGGCAGCAACATTTAACCATCACAAACTTTTTCCTGTAGTCTTTCTCATATAATAAAATCAAGTGCTTGTTTTAGTAAATTATGCAAAATACCTTCGAATGGAGAAAACTGCAAGTGTTTCGAACATTTCCCGAATAGGTTTTTATGTTCCTTTTCACAGCCTCCAAAAATGTTTATTACCCTCCCTATATTTTACTTTATTTTTATAATAACAACAATAATGTTGTGTAAAAAAATCACAAATATCTTGGATTGAAATCTGTATGCTTTATCTTTCACATGAGATTTGTTGTTCGATTTATTTGTGGTGATGGCCCACAACAAACTATGACCGTTCAATATGTTGTTAAAGAGGCAAGAAGATTTTGCATTACACTTTTTTAGGATATTACAATTCCGGGTATCATAAAGATGTATTCTGATCATAATTTCTAATTATCTACAAAAAGCAAAGTCATTCTTTTTATAGCCCACTCTCTCAAGTCTCGTTACCTTTTATGCATAAGATTATAACATGACTTGGCAGCAACGTTTAACCGTCACAAACTCTTTGCTGTAGTCTTTTTCATATAAAAAAATTCAAGTGCTAGTTTTAGTAAATGGTGCAAAATACCTTAGAATGGAGAAAACTGCAAGTGTTTCGAAGATTTCCCGAATTGGTTTTTATGTTCCTTTTCACAGCCTCCAAAAATGTTTATTACCCTCCCTGTATTTTACTTTATTTTTATAATAACAACAACAATGTTGTGTAAAAATATCACAAGTGTCTTGGAATGAAATCTGTATGCTTTATCTTTCACATGAGATTTGTTGTCCAATATATTTGTGGTGATGGCCCACAGCAAACTATGATCGTTCAATATGTTGTTAAAGTGGAAATAATATTTTGCTTCACACCTTTTTAGGAGAACGCAATTACGGATATCATAAAGATGTATTATGATCATAATTTCTAATTATCTACACAAAGAAAGTCATTCTTTTTAGAGCCCACTCTCTCAAGTCTCGTTAGTTTTTATGCATAAGATTATAACGTTACTTGGCGGCACCATTTAACCGTCACAGAATTTTTGCTGTAATGCTTTAGATATAATAAAATCAAGTGCTAGTTTTAGTAAATTGTGCAAAATACCTTAGAATGGAGAAAACTGCAAGTGTTTCGAACATTTCCCGAATAGGTTTTTATGTTCCTTTTCAAAGCCTCCAAAAATGTTTATTACCCTCCCTATATTTTACTTTATTTTTATAATAACAACAACAATGTTGTGTAAAAAAATCACAAATATCTTGGAATGAAATTTGTATGCTTTATCTTTCACATGAGATTTGTTGTCCGATTTATTTGTGGTGATGGCCCACAACAAACTATGGCCGTTTAATATGTTGGTAAAGAGGCAATTACGAGTATCATAAAGATGTATTCTGATCATAATTTCTAATTATCTACAAAAGGTAGAAGCATTCTTTCAGAGCCCACTCTCTCCCACTCTCTCAAGTCTCGTTACTTTTTATGCATAAGATTATAACATCACTTGGCAGCAACTTTTAACCGTCACAAAATTTTTGCTGTTGTCTTTTTCGTAGATTCAAATCAAGTGCTAGTTTTAGTAATTGAAGCAAAATACCTTAGAATGGAGAAACCTGCAAGTGTTTCCAAGATGTCCCGAATAGGTTTTTATGTTGCTTTTCACAGCCTTAAAAAGTGTTTATTACCCACCCCACATTTTACTTTATTTTTATAATAACGACAACAATGTTGGGTACAAAAGCCACAGATATCTTAGAATGAAATATGTATGCTTTATCTTTCACATGATATTTGTTGTCCGATTTATTTGTGGTGATGGCCCACAACAAACTATGATCGTTGAATGTGTTGTTAAAGGACAATAATATATTGCTTTACACCTTTTTAGGAGATTAAATTTACGGGTATCATAAAGATCTATTATGATCATAATTTCTAGTTATCTACACAAAGAAAGTCATTCTTTTTAGAGCCCACTCTCTCAAGTCTCGTTAGTTTTTATGCATAAGATTATAACGTTACTTGGCGGCACCATTTCACCGTCACAAAAATTTTGCTGTAGTGCTTTACATATAATAAAATCAAGTGCTAGTTTTAGTAAATTGTGCAAAATACCTTAGATTGGAGAAAACTGCAAGTGTTCCAAAGATTTCCCGAATAGGTTTTTCTGTTCCTTTTCACAGCCTCCAAAAATGTTTATTATCCTCCGTATATTTTACTTTATTTTTATAATAGCAACAACAATGTTGTGTAAAAAAATCACATGTGTCTTGGAATGAAATCTGTATGCTTTATCTTTCACTTGAGATTTGTTGTTTGATTTATTTGTGGTGATAGCCCACAACAAACTATGGTCGAATAATATGTTGGTAAAGAGGCAATAATATTTTTCTTTACACATTTTTAAGAGATAACAATTCCGGGTATCATAAAGATGTATTCTGATCATAATTTCTAATTATCTACAAAAAGCAAAGTCATTCTTTTTAGAGCCCACTCTCTCAGGTCTCGTTACTTTTTATGCATAAGTTTATAACATCATTTGGCAGCAACTTTTAACCGTCACAAAATTTTTGCTGCTGTCTTTTTCGTAGATTCAAATCAAGTGCTAGTTTTAGTAAATGGTGCAAAATACCTTAGAATGGAGAAAACTGCAAGTGATTCGAACATGTCCCGAATAGGTTTTTATGTTCCTTTTCACACCCTCCAAAAGTGTTTATTACCCACCCCACATTCTACTTTATTTATTTTTTTACACAACAATGTTGTGTAAAAAAATCACAAAAATCTTGGAATGAAATCTGTATGGTTTATCTTTCGCATGAGATTTGTTGTCCGATTTATTTATGGTGATGGCCCACAACAAACAATGACCGTTGAATTTGTTGTTAAAGAGGAAATAGTATTTTGCTTTACACCTTATTAGGAGATTACAATTTCGGGTATCATAAAGATGTATTCTGATCATAATTTCTAATTATCTACAAAAAGCAAAGTCATTCTTTTTAGAGCTCACTCTCTCAAGTCTCGTTACTTTTTATGCATAAGATTATAACGTGACTTGGTAGCAACATTTAACCGTCACAAACTTTTTGCTGTAGTCTTTTTCATATAATAAAATCAAGTGCTAGTTTTTGTAAATTGTGCAAAATACCTTAGAATGGAGAAAACTGCAAGTGTTCCGAAGATTTCCCGAATTGGTTTTTAAGTTCCTTTTCACAGCCTCCAAAAATGTTTATTACCCTCCCTATATTTTTATTTTTATAATAACAACAACAATGTTGTGTAAAAAAATCACAAGTGTGTTGGAATGAAATCTGTATGCTTTATCTTTCACATGAGAGTTGTTGTCTGATATATTTGTGGTACTGGCCCATAACAAACTATGGCTGTTTAATATGTTGTTAAAGAGGCAACAATATTTTTCTTTACACAGTTTTAGGAGATAACCATTCCGGGTATCATAAAGATGTATTCGGATCATAATTTCTGATTATCTGCAAAAAGAAAAGTCATTCTTTTTACAGCCCACTCTCTCCCACTCTCTCAAGTCTCGTTACTTTTTATGGATAAGATTATAACATGACTTGGCAACAACTTTTAACCGTAAGAAAATTTATGCTATTGTCTTTTTCGTAGATTCAAATCAAGTGCTAGTTTTAGTAATTGATGCAAAATACCTTAGAGTGGAGAAAACTGCAAGTGTTTCGAAGATGTCCCGAATAGGTTTTTATTTTTACTTTTCCAGCCTCCAAAAGTGTTTATTACCCACCCCACATTCTAGTTTATTTTTGTAATAACGACAACAATGTTGTGTAAAAAAATCACAAATATCTTGGAATGAAATCTGTATGCTTTATCTTTCACATGAGATTTGTTGTCCGATTTATTTGTCGTGATGGCCCACAACAAACTATGACCGTTGAATATGTTGTTAAAGAGGCAATAATATTTTGCTTCACACCTTTTTAGGAGATTGTGATTCCGGGTATCATAAATATGTATTCTGATCATAATTTCTAATTATCTACAAAAAGCAAAGTCATTCTTTTTAGAGCCCACTCTCGTAAGTGTCGTTACTTTTTATGCATAAGATTATAACATGACTTGGCAGCAACTTTTAACTGTAACAAAATTTTTGCTGTACTCTTCTTTATATAATAAAATGAAGTGCTAGTTTTAGCAAATGGTGCAAAATACCTTAGAATGGATAAAACTGCAAGTGTTTCGAACATGTCCCAAATAGGTTTTTATTTCCCTTTTCACACCCTCCAAAAGTGTTTATTACCCACCCCACATTCTACTTTATTTATATAATAACGATAACAATGTTGTGTAAAAAAATCACAAATTTCTTCGAATGAAATCTGTATATTTTATCTTTCACATGAGATTTGTTGTCCGATTTATTTGTGTTGATGGCCCACAACAAACTATGACCGTTGAATATGTTGTTAAAGAGGCAATAATATTTTGCTTCACACCTTTTTAGGAGATTGTGATTCCGGGTATCATGAAGATGTATGCTGATCATAATTTCTAATTATCTACAAAAAGCAAAGTCATTCTTTTTAGAGCCCACTCTCTTAAGTGTCGTTACTTTTTATGCATAAGATTATAACATGACTTGGCAGCAACTTTTAACTGTAACAAAATTTTTGCTGTACTCTTCTTTATATAATAAAATGAAGTGCTAGTTTTAGTAAATGGTGCAAAATACCTTAGAATGGATAAAACTGCAAGTGTTTCGAACATGTCCCAAATAGGTTTTTATTTCCCTTTTCACACCCTCCAAAAGAGTTTATTACCCACCCCACATTCTACTTTATTTATATAATAACGATAACAATGTTGTGTAAAAAAATAACAAATTTCTTCGAATGAAATCTGTATGCTTTATCTTTCACATGAGATTTGTTGTCCGATTTATTTGTGGTGATGGCCCAAAACAAACTATGACCGTTGAATATGTTGTTAAAGAGGCAATAATATTTTGCTTCACACCTTTTTAGGAGATTGTGATTCCGGGTATCATAAAGATGTATTCTGATCATAATTTCTAATTATCTACAAAAAGCAAAGTCATTCCTTTTAGAGCCCACTCTCTTAAGTGTCGATACTTTTTATGCATAAGATTATAACATGACTTGGCAGCAACTTTTAACTGTAACAAAATTTTTGCTGTAGTCTTCTTTATATAATAAAATGAAGTGCTAGTTTTAGTAAATGGTGCAAAATACCTTAGAATGGATAAAACTGGCAAGTGTTTGAACATGTCCCAAATAGGTTTTTATTTCCCTTTTCACACACTCCAAAAGTGTTTATTACCCACCCCACATTCTACTTTATTTATATAATAACGAGAACAATGTTGTGTAAAAAAATCACAAATGACTTGGCAGCAACATTTATCCATCCCAAAATTTTTGCTGTAGTCTTTTTCATATAATAAAATCATGTGCTAGTTTTAGTAAATTGTGCAAAATACCTTAGAGTGGAGATAACTGCAATTGTTTCGAAGATATCCCGAATAGGTTTTTATGTTCCTTTTCACAACCTCCAAAAATGTTTATTACCCTCCCTATATTTTACTTTATTTTTATAATAACAACAACAATGTTATGGAAAAAAATCACAAGTGTGTTGGAATGAAATCTGTATGCTTTATCTTTCACATGAGATTTGTTGTTCGATTTATTTGTGGTGATGGCCCATAACAAACTATGGCTGTTTAATATGTTGTTAAAAAGGCAACAATATTTTTCATTACACAGTTTTAGGAGAGAACAATTCCAGGAATCATCAAGATGTATTCTGCTCATAATCATCAAGATGTTGTCTTTTTCGTAGATTCAAATCAAGTGCTAGTTTTAGTAATTAATGCAAAATACCTTAGAATGGAGAAAACTGCAAGTGTTTCGAAGATGTCCCGAATAGGTTTTTATTTTCCTTTTCAGAGCCTCCAAAAGTGTTTACTACCCACCCCACATTCTACTTTATTTTTATAATAACGACTACAATGTTGTGTAAAAAAATCACAAATATCTTGGAATGAAATCTGTATGCTTTATCTTTGACATGAGATTTGTTGTCCGATTTATTTGTGGTGATGGCCCACAACAAACTATGACCGTTGAATATGTTGTTAAAGAGGCAATAATATTTTGCTTCACACCTTTTTAGGAGATTGCGGTTCCGGGTATCATAAAGATGTATTCTGATCATAATTTCTAATTATCTACAAAAAGAAAAGTCATTCTTTTTAGAACCCACTCTCTTAAGTCTAGTTACTTTTTATGCATAAGATTATGACATGACCTGGTAGCAACATTTAACCATCACAAAATTTTTGCTGTAGTCTTTTTCATATAATAAAATCAGGTGCTAGTTTTAGTAAATTGTGCAAAATACCTTAGAATGCAGATAACTGCAAGTGTTTTGAAGATTTCCCGAATAGGTTTTTATGTTCCTTTTCACAACCTCCAAAAACGTTTATTACCCTCCCTATATTTTACTTTATTTTTATAATAACAACAACAATGTTGTGTAAAAAAATCACAAGTGTGTTAGAATGAAATCTGTATGCTTTATCTTTCACATGAGATTTGTTGTTCGATTTATTTGTGAAGATGGCCCATAACAAACTATGGCCGTTTAATATGTTGTTAAAGAGGCAACAATATTTTTCTTTACAATGTTTTAGGAGAGAACAAATCCGGGTATCATAAAGATGTATTCTGATCATAATTTCTAATTGTCTACAAAAAGCAAAGTCATTCTTTTTAGAACCCACTCTCTTAAGTCTAGTTACTTTTTATGCATAAGATTATGACATGACTTGGCAGCAACATTTAACCATCACAAAATTTTTGCTGTAGTCTTTTTCATATAATAAAATCAGGTGCTAGTTTTAGTAAATTGTGCAAAATACCTTAGAATGCAGATAACTGCAAGTGTTTTGAAGATTTCCCGAATAGGTTTTTATGTTCCTTTTCACAACCTCCAAAAATGTTTATTACCCTCCCTATATTTTACTTTATTTTTATAATAACAACAACAATGTTGTGTAAAAAAATCACAAGTGTGTTGGAATGAAATCTGTATGCTTTATCTTTCACATGAGATTTGTTGTTCATTTATTTGTGGTGATGGCCCATAACAAACTATGGCCGTTTAATATGTTGTTAAAGAGGCAACAATATTTTTCTTTACACAGTTTTAGGAATTAACAATTCTGGGTATCATAAAGATATATTCTGATCATAATTTCTAATTGTCTACAAAAAGAAAAGTCATTCTTTTTTGAGCCCACTCTGTCAAGTGTCGTTACTTTTTATGGATAAGATTATAACATGACTTGGCAACAACTTTTAACCGTCAGAAAATTTTTGCTGTTGTCTTTCGTAGATTCAAATCAAGTGCTAGTTTTAGTAATTAATGCAAAATACCTTAGAATGGAGAAAACTGCAAGTGTTTCGAAGATGTCCCGAATAGGTTTTTATTTTCCTTTTCACAGCCTCCAAAAGTATTTATTACCCACCCCACATTCTACTTTATTTTTATAATAACGACAACAATGTTGTGTAAAAAATTCACAAATATCTTGGAATGAAATCTGTATGCTTTATCTTTGACATGAGATTTGTTGTCCGATTTATTTGTGATGATGGGCCACGACAAACTATGACCGTTGAATATGTTGTTAAAGAGACAATAATATTTTGCTTCACACCTTTTTAGGAGATTGCGATTCCGGGTATCATAAAGATGTATTCTGATCATAATTTGTAATTATCTGCAAAAAGCAAAGTCATTCTTTTTAGAACCCACTCTCTTAAGTCTCGTTACTTTTTACGCATAAAATTATGACATGACTTGGCAGCAACATTTAACCATCACAAAATATTTGCTGTAGTCTTTTTCATATAATAAAATCAGGGGTTAGTTTTAGTAAATTGTGCAAAATACCTTAGAATGGAGATAACTGCAAAGTGTTTCAAGATTTCCCAAATAGGTTTTTATGTTCCTTTTCACAACCTCCAAAAATGTTTATTAGCCTCCCTATATTTTACTTTATTTTTATAATAACAACAACCATGTTGTGTAAAAAAATCACAAGTGTGTTGGAATGAAATCTGTATGCTTTATCTTTCACATGAAATTTGTTGTCCGATTTATTTGTGGTGATGGCCCATCACAAACTATGGCCGTTTAATATATTGTTATAGAGGCAACAATATTTTTCTTTCCACAGTTTTAGGAGATAACAATTCCGGGTATCATAAAGATGTATTCTGATCATAATTTCTAATTATCCTTAAAAAGAAAAGTCATTCTTTTTAGAGCCCATTCTCTCCCACTCTCTCAAGTCTCGTTACTTTTTATGGATAAGATTATAACATGACTTGGCAACAACTTTTAACCGTCGAAAATTTTTGCTTGTTGTCTTTTTCGTAGATTCAAATCAGGTGCTAATTTTACTAATTGATGCAAAATACCTTAGAAAGGAGAAAACTGCAAGTTTTTCGAAGATGTCCCAAATAGGTTTTTATTTTCCTTTTCACAGCCTCAAAAAGTGTTTATTACCCACCCCAAATTCTACTTTATTTTTATAATAACGACAACAATGTTGTGTAAAAAAATCACAAATATCTTGGAATGAAATCTGTATGCTTTATCTTTCACATGAGATTTGTTGTCCCATTTATCTGTGGTGATGGCCCAAAACAAACAATGGCCGTTTAATATGTTGTTAAAGAGGCAACAATATATTTCTTTACACAGTTTTAGGAGATAACAATTCCGGGTATCATAAAGATGTATTCTGATCATAATTTCTAATTACCTACAAAAAGAAAAGTCATTCTTTTTAGAGCCCACTCTCTCACACTCTCTCAAGTCTCGTTACTTTTTATGTATAAGATTATAAGATGACTTGCCAAAAACTTTTAACGGTCACAAAATTTTTGCTGTTGTCTTTTTCGTAGATTCAAATCAAGTGCAAGTTTTAGTAATTGATGCAAAATACTTTAGAATGGAGAAACCTGCAAGTGTTTAGAAGATGTCCCGAATAGGTTTTTATGTTCCTTTTCGCATCCTCCAAAAGTGTTTATTACCCACCCCACATTCTAGTTTATTTTTATAATAACGACAACAATGTTGTGTAAAAAAATCACAAATATGTTGGAATGAAATCTGTATGCTTTATCTTTGACATGAGATTTGTTGTCCGATTTATTTGTGGTGATGGCCCACAACAAACTATGACCGTTGAATATGTTGTTAAAGAGGCAATAATATTTTGCTGCACACCTTTTTAGGAGATTACATATCCGGGTATCATAAAGATGTATTCTGATCATAATTTCTAATTATCTACAAAAAGCAAAGTCATGCTTTTTAGAGCCCACTCGCTCAAGTCTCGTTACTTTTTATGCATAAGATTATAACATGACTTGGCAGCAACTTTTAAGCCTTACAAAATTTTTACTTTAGTTTTTTACATAGAATAAAATCAAGGGCTAGTTTTAGTAAATGGTGCAAAATACCTTAGAATGGAGAAAACAGCAAGTGTTTCAATCATGTCCCAAATAGGTTTTTATGTTCCTTTTTACAAAGTCCAAAAGCTTTTATTACCCACTCCACATTCTATTTTATTTTTATAATAACGACAACAATGTTGTGTAAAAAAGTCACAAATATCTTGGAATGAAATCTGTATGCTTTATCTTTCACATGAGATTTGTTGTCCGATTTATTTATGGTGATGGCCCACAAGAAACTATGACTGTTGAATATGTTGTTCAAGAGGCAATAATATTTTTGTTTACACCTTTTTAGGAGATTACAATTCCGGGTAACATAAAGATGTATTCTGATCATAATTTCTATTTATCTTCAAAAAGCAAAGTCATTATTTTTAGAGCCCACTCTCTCCCACTCTTTCTAGTCTCGTTACTTTTTAGGCATAAGATTATAACATGACTTTGCAGCAACATTTAACAATTACAAAATATTTGCTTTTGTCTTTTTCGTATAATCAAAACAAGCGCTAGTTTTAGTAAATGGTGCAAAATAACTTAGAATGGAGAAAACTGCAAGGGTTTCGAAGATGTCCCGAATAGGTTTATGATTTCCTTTTCACAGCCTCCAATTGTGTTTATTACCCACCCCACATTCTACTTTATTTTTATAATAACGACAACAATGTTGTGCGAAAAAGTCATAAATATCTTGGAATGAAATCTGTATGCTTTATCTTTCAGATGAGATTTGTTGTCCAATTTATTTGTGGTGATGGCCCACAACCAACTATGACCATTGATTATGTTGTTAAAGAGGCAATAATATTTTTCTTTACACCTTTTTAGGAGATTACAACTCCGTGTATCATAAAGATGTATTCTGATCATAATTTCTAATTATCTACCAAAAACAAAGTCAATCTTATTTGAGCCCACTCTCTCAAGTCTCGTTACCTTTTATGCATAAGATTATAACATGACTTGGCAGCAAATTTTAACCGTCACAAAATTTTTGCTGTAGTATTTGTCGTATAAGAAAATCAAGTGCTAGTTTTAGTAAATGGTGGAAAATACCATAGAATGGTCAAAACTGCAAGTGCTTCGAAGATGTCCCGAATAGGTTTTTATGTACCTTTTAACAGCCTCCAAAACTGTATATTACGCACCCCACATTCTACTTTATTTATATAATAACGACAACAATGTTGTGTTAAAAAATCACAAATCTCTTGGAATGAAACCTGTATGCTTTATCTTTCACATGGGATTTGTTGTCCGATTTATTTGTGGTGATGTCCCACAACTATCTATGACTGTTGAATATGTTGTTAAAGAGGCAATAATATTTTTCTTTACACCTTTTTAGGATATTACATTCTGTGTATCATAAAGATGTATTCTGATCATAATTTCTAATTAGCTACAAAAAGCAAATTCTTTCCTTTTAGAGCCCACTCACTCCAGTCTCGTTTCTTTCTATGCATAAGATTATAACATGGCTTGGCAGCAACTTTAAACAGTCACAAAATTTTTGTTGTAGTCTTTTTCATAGAATAAAATCAAGTGCTAGTTTTAGTAAATGGTGCAAAATACATTAGAACGGAGAAAACTGTAAGTGTTTCGCAGATGTCCCGAACAGGTTTTTTTGTTCCTTTTCACAGCCTCCAAAAGCGTTTATTACCCACCCCACATTCTACTTTATTTATATAATAACGACAACAATGTTGTGTTAAAAAATCACAAATATCTTTGAATGAAATTTGTATGTTTTATTGTTCACATTATATTTGTTGTCCGACTGATTTGTGGTGATGGCCCACAAAATCTATGACCGTTGAATATGTTGTTAAAGAGGCAATAATATTTTTCTTTACACCTTTGTAGGAGATTATAATTCTGTGCACCATAAAGATGTATTCTGATCATAATTTCTAGTTATCTACAAAAAGCAAAGTCTTTCCTTTTAGAGCCCACTCGCTCAAGTCTCGTTTCTTTCTATGCATAAGATTATAACATGGCTTGGCAGCAACTTTTAACCGTCACAAAATTTTTGCTGTAGGTTTTTTCATAAAATAAAATCAAGTAATAGTTTTAGTAAATGGTGCAAATTACATTAGAACGGAGAAAATTGCAAGTGTTTCAAGATGTCCCGAACCAGGTTTTTATGTCCTTTTCGCAGCCTCCAAAAGTGTTTATTACCCACCCCACATTCTACTTTATTTATATAATAGCGACAACAATGTTGTGTCAAAAAATCAAAAATATCTTCGAATGAAATCTGTATGCTTTATCTTTCACATGAGATTTGTTGTCCGATTTATTTGTGGTGATGGCCCATAACAAACTATGACTGTTGAATATGTTGTTCAAGAGGCAATGATATTTTTCTTTACACCTTTTCAAGAGATTACAATTCCGGCTATCATAAAGATGTATTCTGATCATAATTTCTATTTATCTTCAAAAAAGCAAAGTCATTATTTTTAGAGCCCACTCTCTCCCACTCTTTCTAGTCTCGTTACTTTTTAGGCATAAGATTGTAACATGACTTGGCAGCAACATTTAACCGTTACAAAATTTTTGCTATTGTCTTTTTCGTAGAATCAAAACAAGTGCTAGTTTTAGTAAACGGTGCAAAATACATTAGAACGGAGAAAACTGTAAGTGTTTCGAAGATGTCCCGAATAGGTTTTTATGTTCCTTTTCACAACCTCCAAAAGTGTTTATTACCCACCCCACACTCTACTTTATTTATATAATAACGACAACAATGTTGTGTTAAAAAATCACAAATATCTTTGAATGAAATTTGTATGTTTTATCTTTCACATTATATTTGTTGTCTGATTTATTTGTGGTGATGGCCCACAACAATCTATGACCGTTGAATATGTTGTTAAAGAGGCAATAATATTTTTCTTTACACCTTTCTAGGAGATTACAATTCTGTGTACCATAAAGATGTATTCTGATCATAATTTCTAGTTATCTACAAAAAGCAAAGTCTTTCCTTTTAGAGCCCACTCGCTCAAGTCTCGTTTCTTTCTATGCATAAGATTATAACATGGCTTGGCAGCAACTTTTAACCGTCACAAAATTTTTGCTGTAGTCTTTTTCATAGAATAAAATCAAGTAGTAGCTTTAGTAAATGGTGCAAAATACATTAGAACGGAGAAAATTGCAAGTGTTTCAAGATGTCCCGAAACAGGGTTTTATGTCCTTTTCGCAGCCTCCAAAAGTGTTTATTACCCACCCCACATTCTACTTTATTTATATTTTTATAATAGCGAAAACAATGTTGTAAAAACAAATCAGAAGTGTCTTTGAATGAAATCCTTATGCATTGTCATTCATATGAGATTTCTTGATCGAAATATTTATGGTGACGGCCCACAACAAACTATGGCTATTGAATATGTTACTAAAAATACAATAATATTTTGCTTTACACTTTTTTAGGAGATTACAATTCTGGGTATCATAACTATGTATTCTAATCATAATTTCTAATTATCTACAAAAAGCAAAGTCATTCTTTTTAGAGCCCACTCTCTCAAGTCTCGTTACTTTTCATGCATCACATTATAACCTGACTTGGCAGCAACTTTTAACCGTTACAAAATTTTAGGTGTAGTCTTTTTTTAGAATCAAATGAAGTGCTTGTTTTAGTAAATGGTGCAAAATACCTTAGAATGGAGAAAACTGCAACTGTTTCGAAGATATCCCGAATAGGCTTTTCTGTTCCTTTTAATAGCCTCCAAAAGTGTTTATTACGCACCCCACATTTTACTTTTTTTAAAAAAAAAACAACAAAAGTGTGGTGTAAAAAAATCATAAGTGTCTTGGAATGAAATCTGTATGCTTTATCTTTCACATGAGATTTGTTGTCCGATTTATTTGTGGTGATGGTCGACAACAAACTATGGTCGTTGAATATGTTATTATGAGGTAATAATATTTTTCCTTACACTTTTTTAGGAGATTACAATTCAGGGTATCATAAAGATGTATTCTGATCATAATATCTAATTATCTACAAAAAGAAAAGTCATTCTTTTTAGAGCCCACACTCTTAAGTCTCGTTACTTTTCATGCATAAGATTCTAACCTGACATGGCAGCAACTTTTAACCGTTACATAATTTTTGTTGTGGTCTTTTTCGTAGAATCAAATCAAGTGCTTGTTTTAGTAAATGGTGCAGAATACCTTAGAGTGGAGAACACTACAAGTGTTTTGAAGATATCCCGAATATGCTTTTATGTTCCTTTTATGGTCTACAAAATTTTTCTTAGGCACCCTACAACTTATTATATTTTTATAATAGCGAAAACAATGTTGTAAAAAAAAATCACAAGTGTCTTTGAATGAAATCCTTATGCCTTATCATTCATATGAGATTTGTTGATCGAATAATTTGTGGTGATGGACCACAACAAACTATCACTGGGGACTATGTTGTTAAAGAAGCCATCATATTTTTCTGTTCACGTTTTTAGACGATTACAATTTAGGGGGTCATAAAGATGTATTCTTATCATAATTTCTAATTATCTACAAAAACCAAAGTCATTCTTTTTAGAGCCCACTCTCTCAAGTCTCATTACTTTTTATGCAAAAGATTATAACATGACTTGGCAGTAACTTTTAACCGTCACAAAATTTTTGCTGTAGTCTTTTTCGTAGAATCCAATCAAGTGATAGTTTTAGTAAATGGTGCAAAATACCTTAGAATGGAGAAAACTGCAAGTGTTTCGAACTTGTCCTGAATAGGTTTTTATGTTCCTTTTCACAGCCTCCAAAAGTGTTTATTACCCACCCCACATTTTACTTTATTTTTATATGAACGACAACAATGTTGTGTAAAAAAATCACAAGTGTCTTGGAATGAAATATGTATGCTTTATCTTTCACATGAGATTTGTTGTCTGATTTATTTGTGGTGATGGCCCAAAGCAAACTGTGTCCGTTGTAAAAGTTTTTAAAGAGGCAATGACATTTTTCTTTACACTTTTTTAGGAGATTACAATTCCGGTTATCATAAAGATGTATTCTGATCTTAATTTCTAATTATCTAGAAAAGGAAAAGTCATTCTTATTACAACCCACTCTCTCAAGTCTCGTTAGTTTTTATGCATAAGGTTATAACATGACTTGGCAGCAACTTTTAACCGTCACAGAATTTTTGCTGTAGTCCTTTTTGTAGAATCAAATCAAGTGCTAGTTTTAGTAAATGGTGCAAAATACCTTAGAATGGAGAAAACTGCAAGTGTTACGAACATGTCCCGAATAGGTTTTTATGTTCCTTTTCACAGCCTCCACAAGTTTTTGTTACCAACCCCACATTTTACTTTATTTTTTAATAACGAAAAAAATCTTGTGTAAAGAAATCACATGTTTCTTGGAATGAAATATGTATGCTTTATCTTTCACATGAGATTTGTTGATCGATTTATTTGTGGTGATGGCCCACAACAAACTATGACCGTTGAATATGTTGTTAAGGAGGCAATAATATTTTACTTTACACTTTTTTGGGAGATTACAATTCTGGGTATCATAAAGATGTATTCTGATCACAATTTTTAATTACCTACAAAAAGCAATGTCATTCTTTTTAGAGCCCACTCTCTCAAGTCTCGTTACTTTTCATGCATTAGACTATAACCTGACATGGTAGCAACTTTTAACTGTCAAAAACTTTTTGTTGTAGTATTTTTCGTATAATCAAATCAAGTGCTTGTTTTAGTAAATTGTGCAAAATACCTTAGAGTGGACAACACTGCAAGTGTTTCGAAGATATCTCGAATTTGCTTTTATGTTCCTTTTGTCGCCAACAAAAGTTTTTATTAGCCACCCTACATCTCATTATATTTTTATAATTGTGAAAAAAATGTTGTCAACAAACATCACAAGTGTCTTCGAATCAAATCCTTATGCTTTATCATTCATATGAGATTTGGTGATCGAATAATTTGTGGTGATGGCCCACAAGAAACTATGAACGGGGAGTATGTTGTTAAAGAAGCCATAACATTTTCCTTTTCATTTTTTTAGAAGATTACAATTCCAAGTTTCATAAAGATGTATTCTGATCATAATTTCTAATTATCTACAAAAAGAAAAGTCATTCTTTTTAGAGCCCACTCTCTCAAGTCTTGTTACTTTTTAAGCATAAGATTATAACATGACTTGGCAGTAACTTTTAACGATCAAAAAATTTTTGTTGTAGTCTTTTTCGTAGAATAATATCAAGTGCTAGTTTTAGTAAATGGTGCAAAATACCTTCGAATCGAGAAAACTGCAAGTGTTTCGAAGATGTCCCGAATATGTTTTTATGTTCCTTTTCACAGCCTCCAAAATTGTTTATTAACCACCCCACATTTTACTTTATTTTTTAATAACGAGAACAATGTTATGCAAAAAAATCACAAGTGTCTTGGAATGAAATCTGTATGCTTTATCTTTCACATGAGATTTGTTGACCGATTTATTTGTGGTGATGGCCCACAACAAACTATGACCGTTGAATATGTTGTTAAGGACACAATAAGATTTTACTTTACACTTTTTTGGGAGATTACAATTCCGGGTATCATAAAGATGTATTCTGATCATAATTTCTAGTTATCTACAAAGGTCCTTTCAAAAATAAAGTTATTTTTTCAAATATTTTGGGATCTTTGCTCTCACGCAACGGGCTCTAAACGGGGAACTGGCAGTTCACCTACTGTTCAACGTTTAGTAGTTCGTATAGGCCCCCGTGCTGCCTTAGCCTCCTCGGACCTTGTGCACGAGTGGACTAAAGGTCTTTTCAAAAGTAAAGTTCTTTTTTCAAGTATTTTGGGATCTTTGGTGTCACGCAACGGGCTTTAAACGTGGAACTGGCGGTTCACCTATTGTTCGACGTTTAGTAGTTCGTATAGGCCCTCGTGCTGCCGTAGCTGCCTCGGACCTTGTGCATGAGTGGATCGAAAGGCCCTTCAAAAAATAAACTTCTTTTCAAGGTGTCATATTCCTTTTGAATACCTCTGAAGGTCAGGCCTTCACAAACCTTAACTACGTAAGCCTTGAGTTTTCCACTGCACCGTGGAATACGTAGGCGTAGCATCAAGTCCTGTTAGGCTAACTTCCATCAAGTTATTTATATCCATGCTAATTAAAGGGATCAAATAATTTTCAAACAAATCACACAGTTAGTTGAAGGGTACCGTTCTTTGGAACGGGCAAGTGGGGTGCCTAACACCTTCACCACTCATAACCGATTCTTGAACCTAAATTTCTTCCTCGAGTCAGGGTTTTTTCCAAGTATTTTCCCTTAAATAAAAATTTGGTGGTGACTCCACATGACATAAATAAAATCATGTTCAAATTTTAGTGAGTTCGTCGTCTCGTTGGAATTACGGTTGCGATAGATGGCGACTCCACTGGGGACATTAGAGAGTCAAGCCCGTTCGATTGAGTGTGTTTTGTTTTGATACCTTCTCTGTTTATTTGCATGATTTATTTACTTATTTATCTACCTACGATTTATTGGTTTGTTTATTCTCTGTAAAACCTTAGGGTAGACGAGCAATAAATATATATATAGTAGTGCGATTTCCCCAATTGCAGCTATCCCAAAAATGATGTGCCGTCTATCGCAACCGTAATTCTGACGAGACGAAGAACTCGCTAAAATTTTAACAATAGAGAGTTTTGATTATGTGTGGAGTCGCCACCAAATTTTTATTTAAGGGAAAAAGTTTGGAAAAACCCTAGTTTGAAAATGAGATTCAAAGTTCGGGAGTCGGTTAAGAGTGGGGAAGGTGTTAGGCACCCCACTCACCTCGAATTAAAGTTTAACGCATAAATTACGGCACGTAGGAACACACCGTGCATGTGGGCTTCGTGGTCTCTCACTAAATAAAGCCTGAGACCAGTCAAAGCTTCTTGAATACACTGTGTGACCCCATGCAAAAAAAAGCAAATTTTTGATAGGTTAAATGGGCTAAACTAAACCTTGCATTCAGTGTTCTATCTTGCAAATCACAAGGCAGTTGGTGCCAATGAATGGAAGATGTTGTAGAGTTTATTCTGATCATTCATTAACTCCTCTCACAGAGGACTTAGCTTGGAACCAAATCGAAGCTTGGCAACAATAGATTTTTAACTAGATTCAAACCCCGCATTCGAACAACACCATAACTACATAAGTAGCTTAAACTACATGCAAGATTCATGATCCAAGAGTAAACTAAACATGGCTAATATCGCCCTTTTGGCTTGTTGATGGAAAGGGATGTAACCGACTTTTTGCGCTTGAGATCGATGGAGCGTTCTTGTTGTTATGCCTCTACTTCAATCGGAAGAGCAATTCTTCTTTCCCACTTATGGTCTGGATGTTTGTAGGATCTGCGTGTGCTTACTCTCCATCGGGGAAGGAGCTTCTCCACTTTCTTCGATGAAGAACCACCAACCACGCTTCCTTCTAGGATCTCCCGAAGAAGTTGGTCCAGATTTTTCAATCCCCTTCAATCCTTAAGCTCCTTCTTCCCTTCCCCTTCCAGACCTGAATGCTTCAGCTTGAATTGGCAGGACCCCCTTCTCTTTTAGGTTAGAGGAATTATTTATGGATTCATTCTTTAATAAGGATCAATCAGAGCGAAACCCTCAACCTTTCCAGCATCAAGATCCCCACGAGAGAACGCCTCCTCCCCCCTTCTCTCCTTCACATGCACTTCTTTTTCCTTCTAGTACCTCTTGGTTAGGGATCAAGAAAGGTCCCCAGAGGTCTCAATTCTAGCCTCCCAACGCCCTTCGGAGAGCCCCTTTACGTGCATGCTTGGATGCCCTCTCCCTTCTCCCCCCTTTATTACTTTTCGTTTATTCTGTTTTTCTATTGCAAAATTCGTTTTTTCTCTTCTTTTTTTTTGTTTTGTTTCCTTTTGCTGTTATTTAATTCTATTTCTATTTTTTTTATTTCATTAATTAATTTCATTTTCTGTCAAAAGGTTTTATTTTTTGTTGATTTTTTTATATTTTTTATTCATTTATTCATTTATGTTTTTATTTTTTTATTTTTTTTTTGTTTTTATTGATTGTGTTTTTCCTTGTTTTTATTAATCCTCTTTTTTTTATTTCCTATATATTTTTTATTTTTTTTCTTTTTATTTCTAGTTAATTATTTGTTGAATTTTATTATTATTTTTCTGTTTTATTATTATAATATTTTTCATTTTTCAAATTTTTGTTTTTATTATTTTATGTTTATTTCAGTTTTGTTTTTTTGTTATAAATTTTACTTTTCAATTTTTATTTTTCTCTTTTTCTATTTTTCTTTTCCTTCTGATTGTCTGTTTTTCCTGTATTTGTTTTCTTGTTTCTTTTTCGTTTTCTGCTTTTGTTTATTATTTAATTTAGCATTGGTTTCTTGATTAATTTTAGCAATTGGGGAGGGGGGGCTCGGACATAATTAGGTGTTTACACCCTCCATACATTGCATATGCAATTTATCATGAATGGGGCCCTTTACCCAGGTCTGAGTGCTGCCTAGGATTAGAGGGATCTAGTGGTGTCACGCTGGGGCCTACGTCCTATGTGGCTATCACGAAAATCCCAGCTAGAGTGCGTCCTATTCATAATGCCCCACAACTAGCGGCTACTTCTACTGTTGTGGCAAGCATTATGGACTGGAACTTGGCTCAAGTGACCTCTACACCTTTAGGATTACAAACCACCTTGGAGAGGTTCATGCATTAAAAGACCTAGATCCATAGGATAGGTTACCTCACTCGGACATGAGGAGGGTACACTCTGGTTTTAGCGACATTCGTGTTGTAAGTATGTTATTTACCTGCAATGGGGAATAGATAGGAATATTAAGATAAAAGAGAGAGGAAAAATGAAAAAAGAGAGAAAAAGAAACTCCAAAAAAGGGAAAAAGAGAGAAAAGAAATAAGTGAAAAGAGCAGAGAAGAAAATAATAGGAGAAGAGAGAGGAATAGAAGGAGGAAAAGAAAAGAGAATAGATAAAATAAGGGGAAGGAGCAAAAGGGGGGAGAGAGGAAAGAAAAGAAAGGAAAAAGAAAATATATAGAGAAAAAAGAAAAGACAAAATAAAAGGAAAAGAGGGAGAGAAAAGTCGGCGATAAAAAGAATATAACCATATTTATTATCTTCATGTGTTATGCATCATGCATTAACCTTATTCACCCCGAGTCTAACATGTTTACTTTGTTTCCTCTTTCTATTTCTTTGGGGGGCCAGATTCTCAGCGACTGTCTTGAAAGAGGTGAAATGGAAATTAATATGGAATCCGAGCAGTTGAAGAAAATGAGACGTATTGGGGTCAAGGTGATAGACCTCACAAGCTTGGAAACGTTTGTGAACAAGCTATCAAGCATACAACAGATGTCCTTCAGCAAGAAATATGGCAACATACTAAAGCTCTTGAAGGTCCAGGTACAGGAAGGGGCCCTCACAGCTATGGTGCAGTACTACAACCCTCCCCTTCGATGCTTCACATTCTCATATTTCTAGTTATGTTTAACGTTGGAGGAGTTCGAACAGATTCTGCATCTGTCGTTGGAGGGGAGTAGGCCATACCAGCACTTGGAACATCACTCCACCTTCCGAGTTATCACACAGGCCCTAGGTCTACAGTCTGGAGACCGGCTGACTGATTACCAAACCAAGAGCCTAATCAAAGGGTTCACCAGGGATTTCTTGGAGGAATACATGCAACACTTGGCCAGCAGCAACCAGTGGGCCGTGTACATGGATGTGCTAGCTCTCAGCATCTATGGGATGGTGCTTTTTCCTTATATGGAGGACTTTGTGGACTTGAATGTTGTGGACATATTCTTGGCCTGGAGAAACAAAGTTGAAAACCCTTTCACAACTTTCTTAGCAGATGTTTACAGTACGCTAAACTTTTGCCACAAGAAGAAGAGGACGAGACTGATCTGCTGTTTGCCCATGCTGTACGTATGGATAACTGCTCACATCTTTAAGAGGAACGTGAAGATACAATGTCCTATATCTGATTTGCTATGCGGCCAGTTAAAGCGCATGAGCAATGATGAATGGTCGACCCACTTCGCCGGCCTAACTGAAGAACGGATTAGATGGCAACCTTCGTGGTAACAAAGAACAAGCACCATCTATCATTGCAAGGGGTTCCCGAACGTACTTCTCATAGGAGCTAAGGGTTATATCAACTACAATCCAATACTGGGGCAAAGGCAGCTGGCTTATCCCCTCAAGTCCCCGCCATCAGACGAGCAAGTGACCCCTTTCTTCTTGAAATATGAAGGAGATTTCGCCGAGAATCTCCAAAAAGTCCGAGAAGCTTGGGAGGATGTCACTCGCAAAGGAAAAGAGCTGGGAATCCGAAGCTACACTGCCAAAGAAGAGTACAAGTAGTGGGTTAGAGACAGAGTACAGCAGATCAAATTACCGTTCAAACCTCCGGTTATCCCTTCTAGGAGTCAACATCCACCCACGGTATTCGAAGATGAGGCTGTGAGCAACTTGAAGGAAAAATTAGAAGCCACAACTAATAAGAACAACCAATTGGAAGAAGAACTCTTGAAGGCACAACAGGAATGCGTTACTTTGAAAAGAGAAAAATAGGTGAATGAAACCGTCATAGAGAGCATCCGAGAACAGAAAAAGGGCGAACGCGAGCACGCCGCCCGGGTTCACCTAAACCTGCAAGCAGCTAACAAGGAGCTTGGGATGAGAGTCCAAGAAAGGGACGCCGTGCTCCAAGAAAACTGAGAGCTGAGAAGCACTCTGCAACAAATGAGGGCTAAAATCCATACAATGAGGGAGGAGAAAAATTAGATTCTATCTATAAAGGATAGAGTCTGAATGGAGGCGAATTATGTGATAGAAGAAAAAACAGATCGATGGCCTACTTATAGCGTGGCAGAATGAGGTGAACGAAGAAAAATGGAAGGTCATCGAGGTTATACGAATGCAACAAAGGGGCATAAGCGACATACAAGATGAAAACAAGTGGTAAAAGAACATGGCCAATCATTGGACCAAGTGTTTCGAGAGGTTAGCCAGTCTAGCAAACACAGCGATAGAGGAAGTACCACAACTACTTAAGAAGGCAGAGGCGTCGCTACATCAGCTCCACACTCCGCCTGAAGTTGAAATCTTCATTCAGTTTTGTAAAGACTTAGTTTTAAGAATGAAAAAGTATGTTGTATTAGCCCAGCAAGAAGAACAAAGTGTAAAATAAACCTTGTCTCTGATTGAATAAAATGGCTTCCTCTCTGCACATGATTCCATATTAATTTCCATCTCATGCTCGAAGCACAAAAGATGCGACCAATTGACAAACAACGTTCAAGGATGATTTTAGTCCCCCCGATATTTATTGTGGACCCAAAGTTTGTTTTTTAATTAATTATCTAATTAATTTTGTGCAGATAACAAAGATATCGAACTTACGACTTCCCCGACATTCCTATAGCACTCGATCAAGGACGAAAATCATGAGTGAGCTAGAGATGCAAAACGAGGAACTGAGAAACGAGGTGGCCGAGCTGAAAGATCAGGTCGCTAAATTGATGAAGCTGCTGGGAAAGGGAACAGGGACCTTCGGGGACTGAGGCACCGAGGGCTGCCGCTGCATCAATGCCACTTTAGGCGATCGTTGAACAAGAGTGGCCATATGGGATGCCACCAGGCTACGAACCTCCTTATGGGCTTGGGCTAGGTTCTCAAGGGGTTTCTGCTTCTGAAAACCCTAATGCACTTCCGCTCCACATCCCTACCAGTTACCAATACCATCCAAATCCCCCTACTGGGCCTCCAAACACAAACCCTACCACTCATCTTAACCCACCAACTTACCTTCCTTCTACCTACACCACCGGGGTTATCCACCATACTCATACCCGACATATATGAATCCACCACCCTACCCTTACAACACAAACACGTCCTCTACCTTCCCCCCATACATAAACCCGTCTTTCCCTCCTCACATTAATCAGCCAACTACATATCCGCCTCACATCAACCCTGACTACACCCATATGAATATGACCGTCACCGAGGACCTTACATACTCAGTCCCGATGACAACTCACCCAGTAAACCCTCACCAACCTCATCCCTACGGTCATGCTGCAAGACCCGAAGGACCACATGTAGTACCCCACCACACCGGCCAACCGCTGAATGAGTCATGGCCAATGCCGGCTGATCAAGAAACCCACTTCGGAGGAAGATGGCAACACCTAGAAGAAAGGGTCAGAGCCATCGAAGGGGGTGGGTACGGAACTGTGGAGGCATCCAACCTTTGTCTTATGCCGGACGTCATCATACCTCCCAAATTTAAAACCCCTGAGTTTGAGAAATAAAAAGGAACTAGTTGTCCAAGGAGTCACCTGACGATGTATTGTCGGAAAATGGCCTCCTACTCTCACAATGACAAACTGCTCATCCATTATTTTCGGGGGCCTGTTGAGCAAGAGCTACGGTCGGATACCCAAGCTTCAAGGTCATAAATCCACGCTTGGAAGGATTGGTCATTGACCCCTTCCTTAAGCAATACAAATACAACATGGAGATGGCTCTTGACCCAGGACTACATGAGAACATGATGAAGAAGGAAAATGAGTCCTTCAAAGAATATGTCAGATGGAGGGAACTAGCCCCTCAAGTCCAACCACCCCTGTTGGACCATGAAATGATCAGCACTTTCACATTATATTTATAATAAGGACAACAATGTTGTCAAAAAAAATAGCAAGTTTCTTGGAAGGAAATCTGTATGCTTTATCTTTCACATGAGATTTGTTGACCGAATTATTTGTGGTGATGGCCGACCCCAAACTATGACCGTTGAATATGTTGTTAAAGAAGAAATAAGATTTTGCTTTACACTTTTTTAGGAGATTACAATTCCGAGTATAATAACGATGTATTCAGATCATAATTTCTAATTATCTACAAAAACAAAAGACATTCTTTTTAGAGCCCATTTTCTCAAGACTCGTTATTTTTATGCTTAAGATTATAACATGACTTGGCAGCAAATTTTAACCGTCACAAAATATTTGCTGTAGCCTTTTTCGTAGAATCAAATCAGGTGCTAGATTTAGTAAATGGAGCAAAATACCTTAGCATGCAGAAAACTAATATTGTTTTGAAGCTGTTCCGAAAAGGTTTTTACGTTCTTTTCACAGCCTCCAAAACTTTTTCTTACCCATCCCACATTTTATGTTATATTTATAAGAATGACAAGAATCTTGTCAAAAAAATTGCAAGTGTCTTTGAAGGAAATCTGTATGCTTCATCTTTCACAGGAGATTTGTTGACCGAATTATTTGTGGTGATGGCCAACCACAAACTATGACCGTTGAATATGTTTTTAAAGAAGCAATAAGATTTTTCCCTACACTTTTTTAGGAGATTACAATTCCGGGTATCATAAAGATGTATTGTGATCATAATTTTTAATTATCTACAAAAACATAAGACATTTTTTTAGAGCCCATTTTCTCAAGTCTCGTTATTTTTATGCATAAGATTATAACATGACTTGGCAGCATCTTTTAACTGTCACAAAATTTGTGACGTAGTCTTTATCGTAGAATCAAATCAAGAGCAAGATTTAGTAAATGGTGCAAAATACCTTAGAATGGAGAAAACAGCAACTGTTTCAAAGATGTCCCAAAACAGCTTTTAAGTTCTTTTGACAGCCTCCAAAAGTTTTTATTACCCTCCCAACATTTTGAGTTCTATTTATAATAAGGACAACAATGTTTGAAAAAACACAAGCAAGCGTCTCGGAAGGACAGCTGTATGTTTTATCTTTCACATGAGATTTGTTGACCGAATTATTTGTGGTGATCGCCCACGACAAACTTTGACCGTTTAAAATGTTGTTAATCAAGCAATAAGATTTTTCTTCACACTTTTTTAGGAGATTATCATTCCGGGTATCATAAAGATGTATTCTAATCATAATTTCTAATTATCTAAAAAAACGAAAGTCATTCTTTTTAAAGCCGATTTTCTCAAGTCTTGTTATTTTTTTGCATAAAATTATACCATGACTTGGCAGCAACTTTTAACCGTCACAAAATATTTGCTGTAGTCTTTTTCATAGAATCAAATCAGGTTCGAGATTTAGTAAATGGAGCAAAATACCTTAGAATGCAGAAAATTACAAGTGTTTTGAAGATGTTCTGAAAAGGTTTTTACGTTCTTTTCATAGCCTCCAAAAGTTTCTATTACCCTCCCCAAATTTTATGTTATATTTATAATAAGGAAAACAATGTTATAAAAAAAAATTGCAAGTGTCCTGGAAGGATATCTGTATCCTTTACCTTTCACATGAGATTTGTTGACCGAATTATTTGTGGTGATGGGCCACAACAAACTATGACTATTAAATATGTTGTTAAAGAAGCAATAAAATATTTCTTTACACTTTTTTAGGAGATTACAATTCGAGGTATCACAAAGATCTATTCTGATCATAATTTTTAAATATCCACAAAAACAAAAAACATTATTTTTAGAGCCCATTCTCTCAAGTCTCGTTATTTTTATGCATAAGATTATAAAATGACTTGGTAGCAACTTTTAACCATCACAAAATATTTGCTGTAGTCTTTTTCGTATAATCAAATCAGGTGGTAGATTTAGTAAATGGAGCAAAATACCTTGAATGCAGAAAACTGCACGTGTTTCGAACATGTCCCGAAAAGGATTTTACGTTCTTTTCACAGCCTCCAAAAGTTTTTATTTCCCTCCCCACATTTTATGTTATATTTATAATAGGACAACAATCTTGTCAAAAAAATCGTAAGTGTCTTTGAAGGAAATCTGTATGCTTCATTTTTCACAGGAGATTTGTTGACCGAATTATTTGTAGTGATGGCCAACCACAAACTATGACCGTTGAATATGTTGTTAAAGAAGCAATAATATTTTTCTCTACACTTTTTTAGCAGATTACAATTCCGCGTATCATAAAGTTGTATTGTGATCATAATTTTTAATTATCTACAAAAACATAAGACATTCTTTTTAGAGCCCATTTTCTCAAGTGTCGTTATTTTTATGCATAAGATTATAACATGACTTGGCAGCATCTTTTAACCGTCACAAAATTTGTGACGTAGTCTTTATTGTAGCATCAAATCAAGAGCAAGATTTAGTAAATGGTGCAAAATACCTTAGAATGGAGAAAACTGCAACTGTTTCAAAAATGTGCCGAAACAGTTTTTACGTTCTTTTCACACCCTCCAAAAGTTTTTATTACCCTCCCAACATTTTATGTTCTATTTATAATAAGGACAAAAATGTTTGAAAAAAAAAAGGCAAGTGTCTCGGAAGGAAATCTATATGTTTTATCTTTCACATGAGATTTGTTGACCGAATTATTTGTGGTCATCACCCACCACAAACTCTGACCATTTAAGATGTTGTTAATCAAGCAATAAGATTTTGCTTCACACTTTTTTAGGAGATTATCATGTTCCTAAAGTTATATTCTGATCATAATTTCTAATTATCTAAAAAAACGAAAGTCATTCTTTTTAAAGCCGATTTTGTCAAGTCTCGTTATTTTTTTGCATAAGATTATAACATGACTTGGCAGCAACTTTTAACCGTCACAAAATATTTGCTGTAGTCTTTTTCATAGAATCAAATCAGGTGCTAGATTTATTAAATGGTGCAAAATACCTTGAATGCAGAAAACTGCACGTGTTTCGAAGGTGTCCCGAAAAGGATTTTACGTTCTTTTCACAGCCTCCAAAAGTTTATATTACCCTCCCCACATTTTATGTTATATTTATAATAAGGACAACAATCTTGTAAAAAAAATCGCAAGTGTCTTTGAAGGAAATCTGTATGCTTCATCTTTCATAGGAGATTTGTTGACCGAATTATTTGTGGTGATAGCCAACCACAAACTATGACCGTTGAATATGTTGTTAAAGAAGCAATAAGATTTTTCTCTAGACTTTTTTAGGAGATTACAATTCTGGGTATCATAAAGTTGTATTGTGATCATAATTTTTAATTATCTACAAAAACATAAGACATTCTTTTTAGAGCCCATTTTCTTAAGTCTCGTTATTTTTATGCATAAGATTATAAGATGACTTGGCAGCATCTTTTAACCGTCACAAAATTTGTGACGTAGTCTTTATCGTAGAATGAAATCAAGAGCAAGATTTAGTAAATGGTGAAAAATACCTTAGAATGGAGAAAACTACAACTGTTTCGAAGATGTCCCGAAACAGTTTTTACGTTCTATTTATAATAAGGACAACAATGTTTGAGAAAAAAAAGCAAGTGTCTCGGAAGGAAATCTGTATGTTTTATCTTTCACATGAGATTTGTTGACCGAATTATTTGTGGTCATCGCCCACCACAAACTCTGACCGTTTAAGATGTTGTTAATCAACCAATAAGATTTTGCTTCACACTTTTTTAGGAGATTATCATACCGGGTATCATATAGATGTATTCTGATCATAATTTCTAATTATCTAAAAAAAACGAAAGTCATTCTTTTTATAGCCGATTTACTCAAGTCTCGTTATTTTTTTGCATAAGATTATAACATGATTTGGCAACAACTTTTAACCGTCACAAAATATTTGCTGTAGTCTTTTTCATAGAATCAAATCAGGTGCTAGATTTAGTAAATGGAGCAAAATACCTTAGAATGCAGAAAATTACATGTGTTTTGAAGATGTTCCGAAAAGGTTTTTACGTTCTTTTCACAGCCTCCAAACGTTTCTATTACCCTCCCCAAATTTTATGTTATATTTATAATAAGGAAAACAATGTTATCAAAAAAAATTGCAAGTGTCCTGTAAGGATATCTGTATGCTTTACCTTTCACATGAGATTTGTTCACCGAATTATTTGTGGTGATAGGCCACAACAAACTATGACCGTTAAATATGTTGTTACAGAAGCAATAAAATTTTGCTTTATACTTTTTTAGGAGATTACAATTCGAGGTATCATAAAGATCTATTCTGATCATAATTTGTAAATATCCACAAAAAAAAAGACATTCTTTTTAGAGCCCATTCTCTTAAGTCTCGTTATTTTATGCATAAGATTATAAAATGACTTGGTAGCAACTTTTAACCGTCACAAAATATTTGCTGTAGTCTTTTTCGTATAATCAAATCAGGTGCTAGATTTAGTAAATGGAGCAAAATACCTTGAATGTAGAAAACTGCACGTGTTTCGAAGATGTCCCGAAAAGGATTGTACGTTCTTTTCACAGCCTCCAAAAGTTTTTATTACCCTCCCCACATTTTATGTTATATTTATAATAAGGACAACAACCTTTGCAAGAAAATCGCAAGTGTCTTTGAAGGAAATCTGTATGCTTCATCTTTCACACGAGATGTGTTGACCGAATTATTTATGGTGATGGCCAACCATAAACTATGACCGTTGAATATGTTGTTAAAGAAGCAATAAGATTTTTCTCTACACTTTTTTAGGAGATTACTATTTCGGGTATCATAAAGATGTATTGTGATCATAATTTTTAATTATCTACAAAAACATAAGACATTCTTTTTAGAGCCCATTTTCTCAAGTCTTGTTACTTTTATGCATAAGATTATAACATGACTTGGTAGCATCTTTTAACCGTCACAAAATTTGTGACGTAGTCTTCGTCGTAGAATCAAATCAAGAGCAAGATTTAGTAAATGGTGCAAAATACCTTAGAATGGAGAAAACTGCAACTGTTTCGAAGATGTCCCGAAACAGTTATTACGTTCTTTGCACAGCCTCCAAAAGTTTTTATTACCCTCCCCGCATTTTATGTTATATTAATAATAAGGACAACAATGTTTGAAAAAAAAATAGCAAGTGTCTTGGAAGGAAATCTATATGTTTTATCTTTCACATGAGATTTGTTGACCGAATTATTAGTGGTGATCGCCCACCACAATCTATGACCGTTGAATATGTTGTAAAAGAAGCATTAAAATTTTGCTTGACACTTTTTTAGGATATTACAATTCGGGGTATCATAAAGATGTATTCTGATCATAATTTCTAATTATCTACAAGAAACAAAAGTCATTCTTTTTAGAGCCCATTTTCTCAAGCCTCGTTATTTTTATGCATAATATTATATCATGACTTGGCAGCATTTCTTAACCGACACAAAATATTTGCTGTAGTTTTTTTTGTAGAATCAAATCAGGTGCTAGATTTAGTAAATGTAGCAAAATACCTTAGAATGCAGAAAACTGCAAGTGTTTCGAAGATGTCCCGAAATGGTTTTTACGTTCTTTTCACAGCCTCCAAAAGTTTTTATTACCATCCCGACATTTTATGTTATATTTATAATAAGGACAACAATCTTGTCAAAAAAAATCGCAAGTGTCTTGGAAGGAAATCTTTATGCTTTATCTTTCACATGAGATTTTTTGACCGAATTATTTGCAGTGATGGGCCCCAACAAACTATGACCGTTGAATATGTTGTAAAAGAAGCATTAAAATTTTGCTTGACACTTTTTTCGGATATTACAATTTGGGGTATCATAAAGATGTATTCTGATCATAATTTCTAATTATCTACAAGAAACAAAAGTCATTCTTTTTAGAGTCCATTTTCTCGAGCCTTGTTATTTTTATGCATAAGATTATATCATGACTTGGCAGCATTTTTTAACCGACACAAAATATTTGCTATTGTCTTTTTCGTAGAATCAAATCCGGTGCTAGATTTAGTAAATGGAGCAAAATAGCTTAGAATGCAGAAAACTGCAAGTGTTTCGAAGATGTCCCGAAAAGGTTTTTACGTTCTTTTCACAGCCTCCAAAAGTTTTTATTACCATCCCGACATTTTATGTTAGATCTATCATGAGGACAACAACGTTGTAAAAAATAATAGCAAGTGTCTTGGAAGGAAATCTGTATGCTTTATCTTTCACATGAGAGTTGTTGACCTAATTATTTTTGGGGATGGATCACAACAAACTATGACCGTTGAATATGTTGTTAAAGAAGCAATAAGATTTTTCTTAACACTTTTTTAGGAGATTACAATTCGGGGTATCACAAAGATATATTCTGATAATAATTTCTAATTATCTACAAGCAACAAAAGTCATTCTTTATAGAGCCCATTCTCCCAAGTCTCGTTATTTTTATGCATCAGATTATAGTATGACTTGGCAGCAACTTTTAACCGCCATAAAATTTTTGCTATAGTCTTTTTCTTAGAATCAAATCAGGTGTTAGATTTAGTAAATGGTGCAAAATACCTTAGAATGGAGAAAACTGCAAGTGTTTCAAAGTTGTCCCTAAAAGGTTTTTACATTCTTTTCACAACCTCCAAAAGTTATTATTACCCTCCCCCCATTTGAGGTTATATTTATAATAACGAGAACAATGTTGTCACAAAACATCACAAGTGTCTCGGAAGGAAATCTGTATGTTTTATCTTTCACATGAGATTTGTTGACCGAATTATTTGTGGTCATCGCCCACCACAAACTCTGACCGTTTAAGATGTTGTTAATCAAGCAATAAGATTTTTCTTCACACTTTTTTAGGAGATTATCGTACCGGGTATCATATAGATGTATTCTGATCATAATTTCTAATTATCTAAAAAAAACGAAAGTCATTCTTTTTATAGCCGATTTACTCAAGTCTCGTTTTTTTTTTTGCATAAGATTATAACATGATTTGGCAACAACTTATAACCGTCACAAAATATTTGCTGTAGTCTTTTTCATAGAATCAAATCAGGTGCTAGATTTAGTAAATGGAGCAAATTACCTTAGAATGCAGAAAATTACATGTGTTTTGAAGATGTTCCGAAAAGGTTTTTACGTTCTTTTCACAGCCTCCAAACGTTTCTATTACCCTCCCCAAATTTTATGTTATATTTATAATAAGGAAAACAATGTTATCAAAAAAAATTGCAAGTGTCCTGTAAGGATATCTGTATGCTTTACCTTTCACATGAGATTTGTTCACCGAATTATTTGTGGTGATAGGCCACAACAAACTATGACCGTTAAATATGTTGTTACAGAAGCAATAAAATTTTGGTTTACACTTTTTTAGGAGATTACAATTCGAGGTATCATAAAGATCTATTCTGATCATAATTTGTAAATATCCACAAAACAAAAGACATTCTTTTTAGAGCCCATTCTCTTAAGTCTCGTTATTTTATGCATAAGATTATAAAATGACTTGGTAGCAACTTTTAACCGTCACAAAATATTTGCTTTCTTTTCGTATAATCAAATCAGGTGCTAGATTTAGTAAATGGAGCAAAATACCTTGAATGTAGAAAATTGCACGTGTTTCGAAGATGTCCCGAAAAGGATTGTACGTTCTTTTCACAGCCTCCAAAAGTTTTTATTACCCTCCCCACATTTTATGTTATATTTATAATAAGGACAACAATCTTGTCAAGAAAATCGCAAGTGTCTTTGAAGGAAATCGGTATGCTTCATCTTTCACACGAGATTTGTTGACCGAATTATTTGTGGTGATGGCCAACCATAAACTATGACCGTTGAATATGTTGTTAAAGAAGCAATAAGATTTTTCTCTACACTTTTTTAGGAGATTACAATTTCGGGTATCATAAAGATGTATTGTGATCATAATTTTTAATTATCTACAAAAACATAAGACATTCTTTTTAGAGCCCATTTTCTCAAGTCTCGTTACTTTTATGCATAAGATTATAACATGACTTGGCAGCATCTTTTAACTGTCACAAAATTTGTGACGTAGTCTTCGTCATAGAATCAAATCAAGAGCAAGATTTAGTAAATGGTGCAAAATACCTTAGAATGGAGAAAACTGCAACTGTTTCGAAGATGTCCCGAAACAGTTATTACGTTCTTTTCATAGCCTCCAAAAGTTTTTATTACCCTCCCCGCATTTTATGTTATATTAATAATAAGGACAACAATGTTTGAAAAAAAAAATAGCAAGTGTCTTGGAAGGAAATCTATATGTTTTATCTTTCACATGAGATTTGTTGACCGAATTATTAGTGGTGATCGCCCACCACAATCTATGACCGTTGAATATGTTGTAAAAGAAGCATTAAAATTTTGCTTGACACTTTTTTAGGATATTACAATTCGGGGTATCATAAAGATGTATTCTGATCATAATTTCTAATTATCTACAAGAAACAAAAGTCATTCTTTTTATAGCCCATTTTCTCAAGCCTCGTTATTTTTATGCATAATATTATATCATGACTTGGCAGCATTTCTTAACCGACACAAAATATTTGCTGTAGTTTTTTTTGTAGAATCAAATCAGGTGCTAGATTTAGTAAATGTAGCAAAATACCTTAGAATGTAGAAAACTGCAAGTGTTTCGAAGATGTCCCGAAATGGTTTTACGTTCTTTTCACAGCCTCCAAAAGTTTTTATTACCATCCCCACATTTTATGTTATATTTATAATAAGGACAACAATCTTGTCAAAAAAATGTAAAGTGTCTTGGAAGGAAATCTTTATGCTTTATCTTTCACATGAGATTTTTTGGACTAGAATTATTTGCAGTGATGGGCCCCAACAAACTATGACCGTTGAATATGCTGTAAAAGAAGCATTAAAATTTTGCTTGACACTTTTTTAGGATATTACAATTTGGGGTATCATAAAGATGTATTCTGATCATAATTTCTAATTATCTACAAGAAACAAAAGTCATTCTTTTTAGAGTCCATTTTCTCGAGCCTTGTTATTTTTATGCATAAGATTATATCAAGACTTGGCAGCATTTTTTAACCGACACAAAATATTTGCTGTTGTCTTTTTCGTAGAATCAAATCCGGTGCTAGATTTAGTAAATAGAGCAAAATACCTAAGAATGCAGAAAACTGCAAGTGTTTCGAAGATGTCCCGAAAAGGTTTTTACGTTCTTTTCACAGCCTCTAAAAGTTTTTATTACCATCCCAACATTTTATGTTAGATTTATAATAAGGACAACAACGTTGTAAAAATAATAGCAAGTGTCTTGGAGGGAAATCTGTTTGCTTTATCTTTCACATGCGAGTTGTTGACCGAATTTTTTGTGGGGATGGATCACAGAGCTTGTGGTTGAATATGTTGTTAAAGAAAATAAGATTTTTTCTTAACAACTTTTTAGGAGATTACAATTCGGGGTATCACGAATATGTATTAAAATAATAATTTCTAATTATCTACAAAGCTTGAAATGTCATTCTTTTAGATCCCCATTCTCCCAAGTCTCGTTATTTTTATGCATAAGATTATAACATGACTTGGCGTGACTATTACTTGCCATAAAATTTTTGCTATAGTCTTTTTCTTAGAATCAAATCATGTGCTTAGATTTAGTAAATGGTGCAAAATACCTTAGAATGGAGAAAAAGCGCAAGTGTTTCAAGTTGTCCTAAAAGATTTTTTACATTCTTTTCCTGACCTCCAAAAGTTATTATTACCCTCCCCACATTTGAGGTTATATTTATAATAACGAACAATGTGTTATCCTGAAAAAATCACAAGTGTCTTGGAAGGAAATTTGTATGCTTTATCTTTCACATGAGATTTGTTGACCGAATTATTTTGTGGTCATCGCCCACCACAAACTCCTCCGACCATGCAAGAGGCGTTAATCAAGCAATAAGATTTCACACTTTTTTAGGAGATTATCAGCATCGGGTATCATATAGATGTATTCTGATCATAATTTCTAATTATCTAAAAACGAAAGTCATTCTTTTTATAGCCGATTTATTCTGAAAAGTCTCTGCTTTTTTTTTTTGCATAAGATTATAACAACAGATTTGGCAACAACTTATAACCGTCACAAAATATTTGCTGTAGTCTTTTTCATAGAATCAAATCAGGTGCTAGATTTAGTAAATGGAGCAAATTACCTTAGAATGCAGAAAATTGCATGTGTTTTGAAGATGTTCCGAAACAGTTTTTACGTTCTTTTCACAACCTCCACATGTTCTATTACCCTCCCTAATTTTATGTTATATTTATAATAAGGAACAACAATGTTATCAAAAAAAATTGCTAGTGTCCTGGAAGGATATGCTGTATGCTTTACCTTTCACATGAGATTTGTTCACGAATTATTTGTGGTGATAGGCCACTACAAACAATGACCGTTAAATATGTTGTTGATGAAGCAATAAAATTTTGCTTATACATTTTTAGGAGGTTACGATTCGAGGTATCATAAAGATCTATTCTGATTACTAATTTATAATTATCCACAAAACAAAAGACATTCTTTTTAGAGCCCATTCTCTCAAGTCTCGTTATTTTATGCATAAGATTATAACATGACTTGGCAGCAACTTTTAACCATCACAAAATATTTGCTGTAGTCTTTCGTAGAATCAAATCAGGTGCTAGATTTAGTAAATGGTGCAAAATACCTTAGAATGAAGAAAATTGCAAGTGTTTAGAAGATGTCCTAAATAGGTTTTGATGTTCCTTTTCATAGCCTCCAAAACTTTTTATTAGCCTCCCGCATCTTATGTATATATTTATAATAACGACAAATAACGTTGTGCAAGAAAATCGCAAGTGATCTTGGAAGGAAATCTGATGCTTTATCTTTCACATGAGATGTGTTGACCTGAATTATTTGTGGTGATGGACCAACCATAAACTATGACCGTTGAATATGTTGTTAAAGAAGCAATAAGATGTTTCTCTACACTTTTTAGGAGATTACAATTTCGGGTATCATAAAGATGTATTGTCGATCATAATTTTTAATTATCTACAAAAACCATAAGACATTCTTTTTAGAGCCCATTTTCTCCTAGTCTTCGTTACTTATTATGCATAAGATTATAACATGACTTGACAGCATCTTTTAACCGTCACAAAATTTGTACGTAGTCTTCGTCGTAGAATCAAATCAAGAGCAAGATTTAGTAAATGGTGCAAAATGCCTTAGAATGAGAAAACCGCAACGTTTAAGATGTGCGAAACAGCTTTTACGTTCCATTTCACAGCCTCAAAACTTTTTATTACCATCCCTGCATTTTTGTTTTATAATAACAAAGGACAAACTGCTTGTTGTGTTAAAAATCCAAGTGTCTTGGAAGGAAATCTATATTCTTTTATCTTTCACATGAGATTTGTTGACCGAATTATTAGTGGTGATGGCCTGACAAACTATGACCGTGGAATGTTTTTAAACAAGACATAAAATGTTGCTTGACACTTTTTAGATATTACAATTAGGTATCATAAAGATGTATTCTGATTAGAATTTTTAAATTATCTAAAAAAAACCAAAGTCATTGTTTAGAGCCCGCTCACAGTTTCGTTACTTTATGCATAAGATTATAACATGACTTAACTGATCTCTTAACCAGTCACAAAATTTTTGCTCAGTAGTCTTTTTCGTAGAATCAAATCAAGTGGTAGTTTTAGTAAATGGTGCAAAATACCTTAGAATGGAGAAAAACTACAAGTCTTTTGAAGATGTCCCGAGTCAGTTTTCACTAGTAGAAAAATAGCTTTTTATAACGTGAGTTTTCGTCGGTTGATTCGCCAGCCGGTGTAGAAAAAAACGGTGGAATTTTTGTAAATAAATTGGAGACTTTCTACATCTGGCTTTCTTTATAGTCGATGTAGAAAATCGAAGCAGGTGGACATTTTTGTAAAGAAAAATTTAAACTTTTTGTCACCGGTTGATTTACCACTCGGAGTGTAGATCACTTTCTACATCGGTTGCTTTATAGCCGATGTAAAGTGACTTTCTACATCGGCTATAAAGCAGCCGAGTGTAGAAAGTCAGACACTACTACATCGGTTGAGTGGTGTAGCCGGTGTGAGAAAGTCCTTTTCGCGTCGGTTCTACGGAAACAACCGACGTAGAAAGCCTCGTTTTTCCCCCTCTTTAGCTCGTGCGCTCGTTGTCTTCCGCATAAGTCAAACGCTCCATTTACGAGAGCTCCACGCCCTAACTCATCGGCTCGCGAGCCTCCACGAAGTGTAAACCTAAGCACGCAACGATCGTTCCCAAAGAAGTTGTCCGTCGTCGTCTACGCGAAGAGCACCTGCCGTGGATTCTCGAGCAACGCCGAGTCGTCGTGCATTACGTCGGTCGGTACGTCGCCTACACCCAGACAGGCACTCGCCTCCTGCTTAGGGTCTCGTTCCCTGTTTGCATTAGTGCTTAGCCTCTGGGTTCTCTCAGCTTTGTTAAATCACTTTATGTTGCTGCGTTAGCTTATCATTTTCCTTCTTTTGTTTCTACATGTTACTTGTTTGCCTTCTCTCGTTTCTTACATGTCACAAGTACTGCTTTGGCATTGCAAAAAATGTATTTTTAATTTTATTACATTATATTGGAAAGAGAGTACTCTGTTGTCTACATAGCTACATATATATTGCATAAACCGCGAATAGATTATATTCATGCTTTGGCATTTCTGCAAAGATAGTGCTAAGAGCTTTGGAATTCAAGAAAGATGGAATAGGTCGAGGCTTCGAGCGCAGTTTAGTTCAACTTAGGTCCACCTACGATTTGTTATCGTGGTGAGCAGGAAGATTACTAGAGGTGATGTGTATATGAGCTTGAGAGAGTTTTTGGGGAGTGGAAAATGAAGATAATATGGTCGGCTAGGAGTCTGTTTAGCAAGGCAGTAAAAATGAAGGATATTTGGGTATTCAAAGCTTACTTGAGTGGTTTAATATTAATATGATAGTTAATCGAAGACGGAAAGCTCGCTTAAAAAGAAAGAGATTGATTGTAAGTTGGAAATTTTTAACGATTAAAATATAAGAAGATACGGGAGCTTGTTTTATGACTTTAGAGGGTGGATTGAATCACCAAAACTAGATTAGGTGTTTAATGTACACAAATCACCAAAACATTGTTTATGATTCCCACGATTAGGGCCCACCAAGTCTGGCTATAAGCACGGTAAGGAGTGTTTAATGTACACAAATCACATAGTTCTCCCTTTAAAGAGTGGCCGAGAAGGTATATACGATGATTTATTTGGCATGTAGTTAATTATTTAGTCCTTCGGGTTGTTGAGAAAACGATATTATATTCAAGTTTCAAGCCAGTAGTCTTTTGATTTGGATATATATGTTATTAGATCTGATTGAGATTAGTTTTTGATCATAATTTAGATTAAAAACTAGATTTTGGTCTTAATTTTACATTAATTAAAATGGATAGATATGTGATTTTCATTTTTGATTGGTGTGCATTCCGTACAATGTGTAAAACTCTGCCATAGTTAATTCGATTCACGGTTAGGAAACCGTTTATATTCCTATAATAATCATACTTTTATTTGTTTATCGTTGATACTCGTTTATATCTCTATAGCAGTAAAAATTTGAGCACAATATAAATATGAATCGTATTTATTGTTTCTATTCAATAATTTTTTCATGTCTGTTTCCTCCGCTTTTTGCATCGAGATACATGGCTGACCACTCCGGAGGTTCCTCCTCCTCACAAAACCCTTCTTCTCGGCTAAGGGAGGAAGCCAGAGCCACACGGCTAAGGGAGTTAACCCTTAGTCGGAGAGCGGTGCAGTAGAAGATTCCCATAGAGTTTGATCGGAGCCAATCGGGAGTCCGTTAGGGCCAAACAAGACAAGTTTAAGGTTATGTGGCCTCCTTGGACGGCAAGGCCAGTATTTTGAAGAAGGATCGATGATGTTGAGATGTGAGTCAAGGGATCAAATTTGGGAGTGACTATCATGGTATTTAACTTTAAAGCTTTAAGTTTTTCCGGCATAAATTTATCATTCACTAACTAATTACATCTTCTTTTATGTAGCTTACATATGATACCAAACATTAACTTCCCAAGAGGAAGTGGCTTTCATTTCGTCGG